>VWZY01000769.1:0-88052 GCA_013399075.1 Chloroceryle aenea | reverse complement strand
ATGGGATTTCTCTTAACAGTTGATTGAGGAGGCCAAAATTTGCCCTGTGGAAGTCCAGGGTTCTGATCCTACTGGGTATTCTGTTCCTTCCACACAGGATCCTGAACTCTACCATCTCATGATCACTGCAGCCAAGGCTGCCATTGACCACCACTGCTTCAACAAGGCCCTCCTTGTTGGTTAGTACAAGATCCAACAGCACTCCTCTTCTAGTCGGTTTGTCCACCATTTGCATTAAGAAGTTATCATCAATGCACTGGAGGAACCTCCTAGACTGTGAAAGGCTGGCTGTGTGAGTCAACCAGCAGATATCGGGGTAGTTAAAATCTCCCATGAGGACTAGGGACTGAAGTTGTGAGGCTGCTTTCAGCTGCCTGTAGAAGGCCTCATCAACCTCCTCGCCTTGATCAGGAGGTCTGATCAAGAAAGACAGAAGATAATAACAAAATATTTTTTCACAGGATCTTTGAAGTAGATAAGTACAGTAGTATGAAGTAGTAGTTGGAAGCATTGCTTAGAAGATGAACTGGTTTATAGCAGAGGGACCTGTTGAGGAAAGGAACGAGGCTAGCAGAATAGGTTTTTTCTAGTGGAGAGAGGGAAGGAGAGCCAATTAAAGTATGAGGCAGGAAGGTGGGGGAGGGGGTGCAGCTGGGATGTTTCTTCTTATGTATTCCCATCCTACTTGCAGTTTGGAGGAGGTGAATGAACGGAGCTGGGTGGAAATATTCAGCTGCCTCTCTGTGCTTTACATTCCTACACCTCATAGCTGAAGCCTGTATTGAACACTCAGGCTGAGCCTCATAGCCATGTAGAGATCCTGTGGCCTTTTCTAGAATATATTTGCTCCTCAGTGTATTGTTAATGTACAGTTTCACTTGAAGTGCATAGAGATATTCCCATAGTCATCCTTGTCACACTTACTTTCAGCACATAGCCAGATTACTGCCTGGCATTAGCAGGTTGACAGACTCCAGGATCCTGGGAATGTTGCCTTTTGTGAATACATCAAAATCTTCATTAGTTTTCCAGCAAAATGCAAGGCACTGTGAGCAGAATGTAATCCAAATTCTGAATGCCATCTCTGTGACAGGAGCATGCACATCTCAGCGTCTGGTCTCTGAGAGATATTCCAGGTTCCAGGGCCCAGTCTAGAATGTGAAATGTCTGGTCCCAGACATGCTGCCTGCTCACTCAGTAAGCAAGTTCAGTAAAGCTTCCTTTTGCCTAACAAACTTTTTTCCTAGCTGCCCCTTGTTAATGGGGACAAGTGCTGCTTCTGGCTTGCTCTCTCCTATTCCTCTGTACTTATGAGTCTAAGAAAAAAAATATTACTTTTACTCTTCTGCCTTTTTTTTTTTCTTTACATGAATCACATCTCTTCCCTTGTGCTTTCTCCTGCACCTCTGGTGAGCAAGTCATGGTTAAAATCCATTCTCTTCCTCCTCATAACAGAGCAGACCCATGGCATCTTAAAGCTGAAGTGTTTTTTTCACAGTTTCTGCTTGACTCTGCTATTACCTAAAGTGTGATGAGATGACTTGTACGCTGTAACTGGTGAAGAAATGCCTGCAGGAGAGTTTTGAAGATGAGGTGCATCTCTGGATACAAAATTGGGTCCACATCTATTGGACAACTTAGCAGTGGGTGGCATATTGGCCAGAGTAAAGAAATCACAGCTTGTAAAGGCAGGAGGCTCTCCAACAGATGTTATCATGTGAGAGAAAGAATGAGGGTGAAGTGATTTGACCCACAGGGAACTGATCCTGTGAAGTATAACTATAGCAAGAAAAGCCCTTTGTAGGAGGTTGATAATAACAAAAACATAAAGCAGACAGATGAATTAAATCTACCCCCTTCCTACCTCTCAGGACTTATCACTGTCTCCAGTGTCCAGGAACACTGCAGCATGGGAAGCAAAGTAACCAGGACAGCTCTGGCTGGAGCTTTAGCTATGACTCTAGTGGCTGCCTTGAGAATACAAAACTCACTATGTCTCATAAGAATAATGAATTGAATGCCAAAATGTGCTCAGTGTTCATCAGCCTCTGAAATTGTGATAATAGCTAGAGAAGGACAGTGAGACAGGCTACATCACTTGGCATATGGGCCTAGATTTCTAGGGTGTATTTTACTGATTATCTGGTCTTGACTATTTGTGGATGCCTAGGAAATGTTTTCTGCAAATTTAATTAGGGTACCATTGCTGGCTTCATGCCACATATCCTTTTTTTCCTACATGCTCTGACTGAATGACAGTAACTTCAATACCCTGATGACTGGTACTGAGGGTGACTGGTATGGAAGTGCTTCAGTCATAACTGTTTAATGCTCTTACCCTTCAAAACCAGAGTGTCTGCATGAACACTTATACCTGGGAATGGCACCTGGCTTTTGCTAACTTCCCAAATGCACCAGGGAATTCTAATTGGATAAAAGAACATCATATATTCACAGGGCACAGTGCTCTCTGCATCAACCAAGTTGTGCAGACATGTCTCCTACACTACTGAAACAAAATTTCTGTAAGATGGGAAAAACTCAAAAATGTTCAAATGATGAAAACATTTATTTGAAGTTTTAAGTACTTTTTTTTTTAAATACATAGATAAATAGGATAAGCAACCTGAAAACTAGCAGTATATTCAACGGTTTTATTTTCTTTAATCTGGGATCAGGTTACTGTATTTTGACTGATCTCCGTACATCTGCTGGTTCACAGGACATGTTCCCGTGTGTGTGTTTTTTAAATATACAAGTACATGATCTTTTACAACAATGAGACATTAATATCTTTTGTATAGTGCTTTGGACAAATATTACAGCATTTTAAACTGAAACACAGTAAGATATTGCATGACTTGCAGGTCATATAGCTACTCTGTGGCATAGCTAATTATTGGAATATTTTTCTAACTGTTTCTGTTGACTACTACCCCTACCTGTACAAACTTCTCCCTTACCATATTCAAGCTTGTAGGCATAATATGTTCCTTTTCTAACATATTTGCCTGCTGTAACCAGTCTGCTACATCTGATTTTCCTTCTCTTCCATCAAATACTCATTGAAGTTGTTGTTACTGAGTCTGACACTGGGGATATCTGGCAATCAGCTTACACATTCATTGTTTGCATAAGGGGAGGAGACAGGACTGCAGAGTGGCAGCAAGTATGCAAACAACTCATTTCACATTAGTTCCCCAGGCAAGAGATTTTCTTTCAAAAGAGATCATTGAATTTACCTGTTTCATGTTTCAGCCACCATTGTCTGATACCCAATTGCACATAAAGCATCTGGTGTAAGCAAAACTAATTTCAGTCTTCCTTTGTAAAATGTTAGCTGGATTAAGGGATCAGGTAGCCTTTTTCCTTACAAGAATCACTAGAGGGAACCATACCATGGAAAAGATAAAATAATTAGGACAACAGAAAACAGACAGCATGCATCTCAACTGCAACTGTTCCTGTGTAAACTCGACCTGTAGAATTATATTAGTTTGCTTATCAAGCTTGCTTATTTTCAAATTTCACAGCTACCTATATTACACTGACTGTATCGACACTTGTGACTGTTATATTCTAGATGTTTTCCTACTCTTATGAGCTTGGCTTCTTATCACATGGGCAAAAAGATTAATATTCCAAAGCTAGTTGTGTGTTTGAAGACATTTTGAGGAGAAATGTAACAAAGCAGTACCAGACTTGATCAAATGTAGTATTTAATGCTCACGCTTGCAGTAGAATAAACACTACAAAAGTTACTAAATGTAAAACCACTGTCCAATGTCCAAAACACATTGCAAGGATTCCGAGGACCAGCTATAATCCAAATAATTAATAGTAAGCTACAGGAACATGAAGAAGTGTTAGATAATTTTAAATGCATTTATATATGAGTAATCTTCAGAAAACTTCATGTCATTCTCAGCAAACAATATCTCCTTGCTTGGGTCAAAAAATTAAGTAAGGTGTTAGAAGCTATCATAGAAGAAAACAACAAAAAGGAAACACTGTTTTTTATGATGCGAATGCATATTATGTGTGCATCTTGAAAAGTCCAAACACCTCACCAAAAGTCCAAACTCAAAAGTAAGCTAAAGAGGTACAGAGGTGCAACAGAGCAGCTACAGGTCTGCTTTATCTTTTGTTTGGTGAGATACTAGATTGGCCCTCTTCAGCTTAGAAAAGTGGCAGCTGTGGGGGAAGAATAATATGGATGGCAGCCAAAAAGTTGAATACTGAAAAGACATTCATTACTTTTCACAACACAAGAATTTTGCAGCACTTAATGAAATTATCATCTGGCAAGTTTAAAACAATCCTTAGAAGTACTTCTTTGGACAGTACATAATTAAACTGGAGAAACCATTATTATAGGTTCTTCTAGATGCCAAAAATAAAAGAGTTTCCAAAGGCTACTTTCCAGTTTAAAGGAAAGCAGGTAAATCTTAGGCTCTTAAACACAATGATGTACTGCAAAGTCTAGACCTCCTAATCTGCTGATTGCCAAAAGGCAGCAGATTATTTTAAGGAAAGGAGTCTCACTTGGCCTGTTTCTTAGACTTTGTCAAGGTTTAGGGTCAAGGTCGTCTGCTAGACTTAGATGCTCTCTGTTAACCCCTCTCCCTCCCCAAAGGGGAAGAGAAAGGGAAAAGGGAGAGAGGTTTATGGGTTAAAGAAGAAATTTAGAACTGTTTTAATGAAAATAATAATGAAATGGAATACATACAAATATATACAAACCCAGTATTGAACTCAACACCCCTGGATTACATCACTGTTGCTCCACTGATGGTGTGGAGTAGGTACTGGGAAGTCCCAGTCTGGACTCGGTAGCAGACCAGAAATGGATTCTGAAGATTGTTTCAGGAACACATGGATCAAAATAGAAGGTAGAACAGACAGAGTCCTCCTTGGATGCTGGCTGTTGAAGAAGAGTTCTTGACCCTTGTGATCCCTCAGTTTTATACCAGATATGACGTATATGGGATGAAATCCGTTGCTGGTCAGTTTAGGGTCACATGTCCTGTCTGCACCCCACAGGTGCCGTCTTCTAATTTCTGTGGCCAAAATTAGACTTTTCTTCAAAGAATCTGTGACTGGACACTGGGCTAAATAGATTTTTGCCCAGACCTGTCATGTCTAGATTATCTGCTTAAGACAGTTATCACATTTTTGTCTGTGATCACCAGATTCTACAGAAATCTACTGTGACTTTTTCAATATGAGATTAATGCTTTGGTAGGTATTAGTGGAAATGCCACATCACACATAGTTACCTGTGTTTAGTTTGTATTCTCTTCAGGAGATTTTGGGTTTTTTTCCCCTGCATGATCAGAATGCACCTAGCATCTTTTCAGTCTCGCCTCAGAATTAACACTGAAAAAATCAAACATATAAAGAAAATAAAAATTGTTGCCATGAGAAGGCTAATCCTTATTCCTGTATAGCTAAGGTTCATTCTTAAGAAAACCACCAAATTTTTTCATCCCAATCAAACAACACAGCACATCACTACTAAATGAGTTTGTAGATTTTGTAAAACGTTGGCCCATTGTTTTGGTTCCCTGTAGTGTTTCCCACATCTGTAAAATGTGATCTGAATGCAGTAATCTTCTGACACTGTTGATTCCTAACTTTCCACATTTCTTAGTCCATTCCACAACTAACCAATTCTGGGAAAAGAATGTAAACATTAAGGAGTCGTTCATCCATCTAAACCATATTCACCCCAGAAATGCTCAGCCTTTTTTTCCGATATGTTATATTACACCATCTCCTTTATAGGGCTGCAGTATTATAATTAAACTTGTCTCAGGCCTTCTCCTATAACCTTTTATGTTCAACAACTTTATGGTTGATGTAAAATTTACCCCAGACAGAAAGACAACAAAATAACCATTTTAAATATACTTCCTATTCTTTATGAATATGAAATAAAACTGATGCTAAGAGAAACAAATACTAACCCAGTATTATAGTGGACAGTTAATCTTCCTGGTCAGCCTTTAGAGTTTCCTGGTAGGAACCACCGCTGCTCTGAACTTGGACTCCACAAAACCCTGACTGATTTCTCTCTTTGTTCTCTTTCTCTTTCAGGGAAGAGTCATTCTGAGATTTTAAATGTTCTTTTAAACACTGTATGTCTTGAGTAAACATGTTACAATCCCATGTGCCAATTTAGAATGTTTCTTACTTAGAAATATTTTATGGAGTTTAGAGTAAATAAGTAAATACAAACACTGGAAAAGACAATTCTACAGTTTTACTTTAATTCTCAAAGAGAATAAGACAAAAATCTAGCAAGGAAAGCTCAGAGGATTCCCCTGGTGATAACAAAATAAAGGTATATTTGAAAACTGATATTATACTAGTCCCATTATATTAAATGGTCATATTCCCTCTAAGTTTACTAGACCTTTCAAGTGTTTTTATTAATGCTACATTTGTGTATTGCATTGGATGGAGAGTATAGAGTGAAGATGAAGGAAGCTGGGAAGCTTATTAATTTTTTTTTTTTTTTTTTAATTCAGTCATCTGAATTGTCAAGGACCTGTTCTGAGGATAAGCAACCTCAAAACATGGGTGGTCTGAAAAAACTAAGGAAAATGTACTTTTCAATACTGCAATAACTTCTATTTACCACAGGGTGGTATAAAACTGTAGCTGTCTGTTCAGCACCAGTAAATTCTACCAGTAAGTAATCCATATTCCTAGGCTGGATGTCACTGTCATAGTGTTTTGCTGCCCTGTATCTTCTTGTTATCTGTGTGGCTGTTCAGCAAAACCAGGTAGCTAGCTCCTTCATAAAAAAGAAGCAATTGCATTCTGTGAGGCATAGGTTCCACACATAATAGGCTTTGAGCAGTGTATCTTGACTTCTGAAATTTTTTCTTACTGTCAGATTCTGGTCCCACATCCTCTGCAGCTGCAGAAGAATTCAAACAGGTTTTTTTTCTTATTGATGCCTTCTGTCATATAAAACAGCTGTAGATAGAGTAACACCTGTTTTAGCCCAGATAAACCTATTGTGCTTTTGATTCATGTCTATCTATCTGGACTGATTTGGGTAAATGTTGTGTGAAAATGCATTTGCTGTGTAGTTAAAAGAGTAGAAGCAGAGATCAGAAGTGTGAAGATTTTGTTTACAGCATGGTGTTTTGCTGAAATGAAGTTGTACATAGAGTACATGGACTTCTGTATTTCTGGTGTTGGACCATCTTTCATCAAGAAAAGCAGAAAAAATATCATTCTAAATAAAAATTGGAAGCTAAGGCTTCCCAGGGTGAAAAGTAACCAATCACATCAGAAGTGCTCCTTGCTTCTATCACCATCTGCTTAGAGTCATAGCTCTCATGGGTTGTTTAGTCTTTTAATGTTAAAAGATTTTATACTATGGCACACATGAGTATTAGATGTTAGGTTGGGAGACGTTTTGAAAAATGCTATGGTGAAGTTCAACTTCAGGAACTGTTCCAGTACATAGAGATTTCTTAATTTAAGATCAATAATAAACAGCCCTTGTATTGAAAATTCCTGTCAAAGTTACGCATAGAGAAGGAATAAGGAAGTTTTTTAATAAAATACTTAGAAATACTAGCAAATACATTCATATGTTTGCATGCATAGATAAAAAATAGTATTGATACAATAACATCTTAATCTTCTGACACGATTTTATTAAACATCCAAAACAGACTTTAACATAGGTTTAGCTAATATTCTCATTCATGTTTTAGCCTCCACTAAAAATTACTGATCTGTCTTTCTGAAGAGAAAATGATGACTGTACAGATGTCACAGTTCAAAGAGGTCAGTGACAGAGCAGCTTTTCACTGTTCTGTTAAAATCTTTATTAAAAAAAAAAAAAGGTCCTATTTTCATTATGACTTTCTATGTATTGTTTTAAAATTACTCTTTAGCCTGTAAATTCACCCACATTTCTGAGTATCGTAGGGTACAAAATGACTGGATACAAAATGTTTTTTACAGAGACAGAAATCTGTGATCTCAGCAAACTGTGGGACTAACAAACTGTTGGGAACTTCAGGGAATGTGAAACTATGAAACTATGACTGGCAAGCTGTCATTAGATAATGTCTTTTAGCAAATTGCATGTATCGAGGCAAAGATATGAAGCAATAGCTGTCATTGGAGTTATCCTAGTCCTTAGAAGCCCAGAATTCAGAGCGGGAAGAAGAATGTTGTTTTATAATGAGTGCAGTGCCCCATAGTAGCTGATATATCTGGCTCACACTAAGCAAATGATGCTCTTTATTGTCATCTCCCATTCCTCAGTCACATAAGAAACCAGGACAGATCACAGCAAATAGTTTCAAACAAAGCTACAACCGTAAGCACTCTGTCTTGTTTTGTAGCTTTGTCTGCCTGATGCTGCATCTGACTTTTTCCTTAAAATAAGGAAATTAATTTTTTAAAATATTTACTTTTTACTTAAGCTGCTTTCAAGTTGTTTCCTTGTGTTCTTTTATTCCATGCACTCCTGTTGATCTGTCTGATTGAACTCCTGACTGCCTTTCTTTCTCTTCCCAAAAAGAATAGACACAACGTCTAGAGATGTGGAATGTGGAAAAGGAGGCAGAAAAAATGCAACCATCTGGTCCAGATCCTTGTCAAGGCTCAGAGAGCCAATCCATGTCTTACACTGTCATAGTCTTCTTGAATGACTGTGAGAGTCCCCCTAATTTCTCTACAGTGTAATTATATTTCAAGGATACTGTGAAGATAAAGGCACTGAAAATTATGAAGTACCCTGATACTATCTCCTATAAGAGAAGCTGGATGAATTTCTGAGAAAGAGAGAGGGAAAAATAGAATTGACTAATACATTAGATTACTTTTAGAGATTGCTGTTGCATAGTTCTATCTCAAATGAAGATGGAATATACTGCAGATATAACAAAAGAATCTTCATAGGACCCTTGACTCAATTCTTCAGTATTAAGTTTACAAGTGAAAACATATTAAAACACGTTCAAAACTGAAACAGGTTGCCCAAACAAGTTATGGAGTCTCTATTCTTGGAGATATTTTAATTGAAGCTTTGAGCAGAAGCTTGTACTAGAGGATTTCCAGATATGTTTGCTTGTTTTGCAACCATGATTCTGTGATTCTGTTTTCAGGTAACTGGCTATGTTGCTTCCTTGTGCTTACTTAGATGTCTTACACAAAGGGATTTAGAACATGCCTAAGCTTTATGCAAAACTTCTGTGCTTACAGAGGTGGCCAACTCCAGCCAAGAAATTAATCTGAATGTTTCAGTTTACAGTACTTCCAGTATATTTACTAGGACACACAAATAGTTGCTTCTAAGCATAACTCCATAGTTGCAAGCAGAGAATGACAGTGTCTTTCTTACACTAACGTGTGTCCAAGGCCCAAGGCACTGGATGATTTCACATGCCTAGAACACAAAAACATTGGTGAGGATAGCCAAAAGTACAGCCTTCACTTTTTTTTAAAAAACAAAACAAACCCAAACAAAACAAAACCAACCAACCAAAATAACCTAAACAAACAAAACCAAAAAAAAACCCAAACCAAAAAACAAAAACAGAAAAACCCAGGAATCAAACCCCAGAAACAGTAATTAGCAGCAGTTCCTTCCATCTCCTAGATGATTTACAGGTGAATGTATTCTCATTCAAGTAGGAGACACCTTCCTAAGTCATGGCTTCAGGAACAGAAAATTTGTAGGACTTCAACCATCAAGATTCTTACACCTTACCTTAGCTGTTTCCTTATTCACTTTGTTGGTTGCTGTAAATCTCATTCTTAGGCACTTGAGTCTACTCATCTATTGAATAAGGAATGTGAATGACTGGATTGGTTCATCAATGTCAAAGGCCTTTGCCTTGCCTACAAGTAAAAGTTTGAGCTGTTCAATCTCAGTATTTCCCCAGTCCTGAAAACGTAGCTCATATAACCCAGTTTTTGCCAAAATAGGGTTTAATGGTCTGTACTCATGAAGAGCTAACACTCCTAGAAGTGTTGTATAGCTCTTAGGAAAGAAAATCTTCCTGAGCTTTTGATTAAAATCAACATCAAATTTCCAAAGCACTGTGAGAACAGAGCAGACACTGATGCCAAGTAGCTACTTCAAGGTAGTCATACAAATAAATGTTTTCTTTAGTCTTTCAGTTCAGAGAAAGTTTCTTTGTCTGAAATGCATAATGGATTTTTGATGATAACAATATTGTAACCATCTACATATTTCTCAGTGTTGCCTTATTTCTTCATTTTCTAAATCTGTAGCTAAGTTTAGGAAGGGTAAGAAGTATTGAATGTCCAATGGCATCCTTTGCCCTATTCACAACAAAAGTAGAAGCATGAAAAGAATCTTCTAATCAAGAATTGTAAGCTTTGGTAATGCAGAACTGACTGTTCTCAATTGTTCCTTTTCTTGCCTTCTCTCTAATCTGTTTTTCAAAGTCCAGACTACTATGGTTTTCACTATAGATATTCATATAGATATAATATAGATTTATTTTAAAAACTCAAAACATAACTATTTTTTTTAACTATTAACATAAGCATTATTCTGAGGTGGAAAAAAAAATAATTCATTGTAAAGTGGACTATCATGAGTACATAAGTTTTATTTGCTATTTCTAATGGCTTCGTTCTTGTCAGACTGAGTACATTGGGAAGGGGGGGAATATAAATACTCAAGTTGAATTTTATATTGCTTGTAGAATCATGTCTGTCATAGCTGACCTGTTTTATGTTGTTTCTAGTAATTCTTTACTAGCGTGACAATCCCAGAAAATGTATCTGTTCCAGGAAGTGAGGTTGAAGAATCAGTATATGAGTAGTCCGTGATGCCACAATGTACTATTGCAAAATCTCTTTTGCCTAGAAATACTGATCTTTGGGAGAAAAACCTAAAATATGGAACTTCGCTCTTAGACACCTATGTAAGCACAGAAGGTTTAGATAAAAGACACATTCTAAATGCCTTTGTGAATAAACTAGGGTGTAAATCTAAGCAAGCATGAGTAAGCATTGTAACTCATTAACTGAAAACAGAATCAGAGAGGTTGTGAAGGGCATCTAGACATCCTCTCACTAAAATTTCTGCTCAGAGCGGGATCAGCCACAGCAATCTATTCAGGACCATGCCTGTTGGGTTTAAGTATCTCCAAGGACAGAGGGTTCACAACTTCACTGTACCAGTGCTTGATCATACTCAGAGTAAAAAAGATTTCTGTATATTTAAATATAGTTTCCTATATTTCAATTTATGCCTGTTACTTCTCACCCTTTCATGAGGCACTGCTGAGAAGACTACTGATGTGCCATCATCTTCTATACTTCTCTCATCAGCTTTTTTTATGCATTGATAAGATTGTTTAGCCTTCTCCAGGCTAAACAATTCCAGGTGTCTCAGGCTGTGCTTCTACATCATATCTCAAGGCCATTCATCATCTTTGTGGCCTTTCATTGGAGTGTCTTCAGTATGTCCACATTTCTCTTGCACTGAGGATCCCAGGCTTGGATTCAGCACTAGAGATATGATGTCACCAGTGCTGTGTAGAGGGGACAAATCACCTCCCTCAGTCTGCTGGACACATTCTTCCCCATGCAGCCTAAGATGCTTTTGGCCACATTGGCCACAGGGCATGTGGTTGGCTCATGTTCAGCTCATTGTTGTCTGGACCCATCAGTCCTTTCAGTTTACCCCTGAGCACATACTGCATGGGGTCACTGCTTTCCAGTTGACCCCCAGTATGCATTGCATGCGGTTATTCCTCCCTAGGTGAAAGACTTTTAATTTCTTTCTGCTGAAATGAATGAGATTCTTGTTTGCCCATTTCTCCAGCTTGTCACAGCCCTTGGTCTGTCAGACACTCCTTCCTATTTTCTATCATCTGCAGACTTGCAGAGGGTACACTCTGCTCCAACATACAGGTCATTAATGAAGATGTTAAACAGTGTTGGCCTCCCAAATGGAGTAGACCCCTTGGGTACACCACTACTGACTGACCTTCAGCTGGATTTATGCCAGAAGATGACAACCCTCTGAGCTCAGCCAGTTGTCAGCTCCCTTCACTGTCCTTTTTCTAGTTTGTATTTCATCAGCTTGCCTATGAAGATGCTGTTACAGGAGACAGTGTGGAATGCTTTGCTTAAGTGAAGATAAATGTCACTGCTTTTCCCTCCTCCACTAAGTGAGCTGTCTCATTGTAGAACACTATCACATTAGTCTCTAACAGGTTAGTGGACACATCACATCATGTCCTATGGAACTGTGTACATCCAGTCTGTTTAAATGTTTCTTAACCTGATCTTCCTCTATCTTCCTCTGTATTTCCTTTCCCATTGGTCATGGGGCCCTGGGATTTCCGAAGATAAATCTTAGTGGTGAAGACCACGGCAAAGAATGCATTGTCAGGCTTTTCCAAACACTTGTCACCAGGTTCACTGCTTCATTCAACAACTGGTCCATGTTTTCCCTAGTCTTCCTTTTCCTGATGATGTAACTGTAGATTTTCTTGTTGCTGTCTGTATGCTTCTCCAGATTCAACTTGAGCAAGGCTTTGGATTTCCTAAGCCTGTTGCTGAACACTCCTCTTGGTTCACCTGACTCTTCTTCCACTCCTTGTATTCTTTCTTTTTACTTTGGAGCTCCTTATTGATCCATGCAGGTCTTCTGTTCCCTTTGTTTAACTTCCTGTATATACAGATGATCCTTACTGAGATTAGAGGAGAAGATGCTTGAAAATCATCTAGTTCTACTGAATCCCTCTTCTCTTCAAGACCATATCTCATGGGATTCTTCCAAGCTGATCTGTAAATAGGCCAAAATCTGCCCTACTGACATCCAGAGTTGAGATCCTTTTTGCCTTGTTCCTTCCTTTCAAGATGCTGAACACTACCATCTCATTATCACTGCAGCCAAGGCTGTTCCAGACCTCCACATCCCTGATGAGCATTCTGCAACAGATATGAGAATGGTTAAATTTTCACATGAGAATCAAGACCTGTGAAGATGGGACTTCTTCCAGTTGCCTTAAGGAGGTGGAGGTCTCATCTACTTCTTCCTGACCAGGTAGTCTGTATCAGACACTGACGACAACGTTGCCTGTATTGGTCTGCCCACTAAGGAGAGGAGCAGCAGCTGAGAACACTGGGTTTGTCTAATCTGGAGAAAAAGGGACACTGAGGGGTGACATAATTACTCTTCACAGCTTCCTGAGGAGGTGAAGTGAAGAGGGAGGTGCTGATCCCTTCTCCAGGTATCCAGTGACAGGATACACGGGAATGGATGAAAGCTGCATCAGAGGAGGGTCTGACTTGACATTAGGAAGCATCACTTTACCAAGCAGGAGCTCAAACACTGCAAAAGTCTTCTTAAAGTAGTGTTTGATGAACCAAGCCCATCAGTGTTTAACAAGCATTTGGACAATACCCTTGATAACACACCTTAACTTTTGGTCAGACATGAAGTGGTCAGGCAGTTGGACAAGATGATCATAGTAGGTCCCTTCCAACTGAAATAGTTCTGTTCTATTGTAATTGTAATAATTGTAATGGTATTCTATCCTGTTCTGTTCTGTTCTGTAATTCTAACTCAGACTGAGGTTGGCTTATCAGCTATCCTAGGCAAAATTCCATTTATTCCCCCCCCCCACTCTCTGATGTAAAGGGCAACTCCCGCTCCCCAGAGAGCCTGTTCCATCCATGACAGCTTGATATTTTTAGGTAATGATACCCCAATATTGATAACAATAATGATATAGGTAGTAAAATAACTTGTAACCTACTCTAGCTCTACTACAACAGGAGGATCTCTTTACTACTGACAGCTGCACAGTCTAGTCTTTTATTTTTTAATATTATTTTCCAATGGCTACAACACTTGCAATTCAATCCTGTTCCTTACACAATAAGCAGAGTCATTGTTTCATTTTGAAACTCTCTGTCTGTAAATTGTAGTTTTGTAATCATAGTCATTTTGATAATTGGCCTGTTCAAATTTGAGTGCCAAGATTTTTTTCTGAAGTAGGAAAGATGGAGGGTTTAGATTCCTCCAAATTTCTGAACTACTTTTTCAAACTTTCTAAATCCACGTATGCACAGATAGCATGCAAGAGCTTGCGACTTAGAAGTGAATATTTCACAATACGTTGATTGTCTAAGACCTGATAATTGTGGGACTCTTCATCATAACAAGAGTCACAGTGTTCACAGCCATTGCTGCTTCTACTGTAATAAAGGTTTTAAATTAGTTTATATCCAGTCTGCTTGACCTTATAATAGAGATTGCATGACAACAGACACACTGGGATGTCTGCAGCAGCAGTTCTTTTAGGATTGCCACTTCTTCATATATGTGAAGATATTTTGTCTGAAAGGTTATCCTAAACATCTTTTGAAAATGTGGAAAGTTTGTGAAAATGAAACTGACAGCAAAATGAGTGCTGTGGACATAACAAATATATTTTGCTGCATTCTTTCTGCCTTGTGCTTGTACCTGTTTCTGTAAGAGTTTCATTTATCACCAGTCTGTTGGTTTAATTTTAGGTTTATACATCACTTTTGGTTCTAAATTAAAATTTGGATTTCCTTTTGGTTTTGTAATTTCCTAAAATTGCCATCTATTTTCAGTACAGAGTATTACATATTTTAACATTCTTCAGAATAGCACTCTGGGGTCTTTTTTTGTGTCACAGACACACAACAAGAGTACCACAAATGAGGCATCATTGACCAGGTTTTATGCGTTTTGTTGCCATTTTACAAAAACACTAAATTACTCAATGTTGTCTCGGCCTTTTCCATAAATGCTGACAGCCCACAATTTCCTTCTCCACTTTTTAAGTATCAGATTTTTTTTACAGTAGTCTATAAACTACATCATTAATCAGATAGTGTAAAATCCAATTAGAGACATTAGAATCCAGAAATACAAGTGTTAAGGAATTTATTTCTTGATTGACAAGAAAGCCAAATAGACTCATCTATTTAGAATCTTAGCAACAATTAGCTGCCTTAGTTTCATTTATTGTGACATAAAAAATCTGGTTTATTGAGAGCTCTATTGAATAAGATTTCTATGATATGCACCATGAGAAAATATCTTCAAACTAAAATGATTGTTTTGCTGTAATAAATTGAACCATATGTACACTGTGTTATTCAATCCTTTTTCTTCAAGGCATAAATTGATATTAAAGAACATTTAAGTCATAACACATGGTTATCCAGGCATGAACGAGGCAATAACCCATATAAGTTGTCAAGGTGAAGCCAAAGCATTTATTAGAGGTTTGTGTTGTTTTTGAAAAGTGCACGGTTGGATAAACATGGATTAGTGCTATTATGCTGCTACGATGACTCAAGTGTGTTTTTACAGTGTCAGTAATTTTTATGTTTAAAAATCACTGGTGCAGTATATTAGCTATAATTTATGTTTATCATCTTGTGTACTCTAATAGGTTTCAACAAACCATTTAACACTTCAGCTTGTGCATATACATTACTTAATAGGTATTTATCTTAAAAAAAGAGATACTTAAACGGGACTTTCAAAGCTTGCAACTGCATGCTAAGAGCAAATACTGCAGTCAGGCACATTAACTTTTTTTCCTCTGGTCTGCATTTAACTTTGAACGGTGTGACTACGCAATTTCTTTGTACACTTTGTTCCCAACTGAAGCAAGAAAGATATATCATCTCTAAATCCCGTCAGCCTGAATGACATCAAAATCCCTGACATGAAGTGTCCGTCACACTTACTAAGTAGAGTAGAAGTGATAAAGCCAACGCAGCTGAAAATGCCAATAACTTCCCATCATCAGAGGTTGCCCTTTCAGGATAGCATAGGACTTTATGCTTCCCTAGTTAAGGGATATTATCGATAGTAGATTCTATCCATTATATGCCTTTTGCTATTCTTTTTTTGCTTACCTATTTTTAAAAATTGGTTTCCCCTTCTCATAATACTCCACACTTTCTTTGGGGAGCAACCTTATCTATATGTAAAAGAGCTGGGCAAGGTAGTATTAGGAAGGAGAATGAAAGTAGAGTCTCCCACACAGAGAGGGCTTTTGGGTGGCGGTGATTAAATTGTGTGTAATTTATGGTACTGTTGAGTGCTTTAGAAAACATGTTGCTTATTTTATGGGATGTGCTGATGATGTATTTCTCTTCTAGACAGTCTAGGTTTGAATTCTAGTGTTCAGTACTTTCATAAGGGAGACCGATGGCAATTGAGAAATCTTCACAATTTGTTTTTTTGTTGTGTGGAGGGTTCTCCTGTAGTTTCCTTAAAACAGCTGTTAGTCAATAATTTGGAGGAAAAAGTCAAACAAGTATAAATCCAAGTTATGTTTATCAGTCTCTTAAAATGCTTGATTCATTCAAAAGTGAGGTCATTTCAGAGGAAGAAAAAGGGTTGATGCAGAACCCTGAGATTATGGGCATGCTGATCTGGTCTGTAATAGATTTTTACAGACAAGCTATCAATTCTCCTGACTCAGTCAAGCATATCTGTTGGCTGAGTTGGCAAATAGGGAGGATTTATTACACACATGGGAAAAATTGACCAAGATGGACTACTTGGCATTGCAGACCACTTTTTTGTAGTAACCTCTTTCTTAAACATAATTAAAGAAATATTGATATAATTTAGACAACATTCCTAAGTGCCTACAAACAGATAACTTATTCATTCAAACTTAATTTTTATAGAATTACATTTACAAGATTTGGATTTTGATCGATACCTGTAATAATTACACATATATAGCAATTTCTTTTTTTAATATTCAGTTATTTAATAATCTATTACCAACAAGCTGCACCTTATCTTTTATTACACATAAACAAAGCATGCCATTTTCAGTTCTTTGGAGTACACATTTCCAGCATTATTGGGAAAGATGTACTGCTTGCTTCCGTGTTACCTTCTGCCAAAGCATTGTGCAAGTTTATTCTGTTGAAATTTTTAGTAGTTTTGATGTTTTGTGCAGTAGGTGATGCAGTGTAGTCTGTGTTTGATGTGTTTCCTGGAAGCATTACTTATTCATTTTGTTAGTTCTCCCTGCAGACCTCACAGGAGTGTACTCCTATTTTACAAGGTACTATACAAAGCATAAGGAAAGAGTGTTTCTGCCCTAGGGAACTTGCAGTGTTACTATTACCTATATAGAAAGAATTGAAAGCATGGTGTTTTCCCTGGTAAACAAGGACAAGTCAGTCAGAATTTCAGTTCTGTGGAGGTTTATGTCTTTAGATTTAGTTGTTCTCAGTTTAAGAAAAAATGATTTCACATAACACAACAGAAGTAAGAAAGAAATTTTGGAGCAAAACCAGTGTTACCATCCTCATGCCACATGGCTTTTCACTCTCCACAGCATAACTCTTACAGTCTTCCCTTGTGGTAAAGACCACAGATCCCTGCTGGTACAGCTCTCTCATTTGGAAGGCTTCTCAGAGATGCTTTTAATCCTATGCAAAAATTCAGAGGCTTTCCTGTGGGTGTCAGGAGCTAGGAAGCTGTGAAGGACAGTTGCTGCTCATAGGACAGAGAGACACATGACAAGGGCTCATCTCCCACAGAACTTGCAGGGCAGAGGCATCACTGGCTCTGATGGGGTGGAGCTTGTTGCAATGGCAGCCAGGATCACTTGTCAATCCAGATTAACAGGCAAGATGATAATCAAGTGAATTTATCCAGTTCACTGTTATAACCAATCTTAAAATTATGTAAAGTATTAGAAAAGATCTTACTTTTTGCTTCTCTGTTGGTGTGAATGGCTGTTGCAACTGACTACATTGTCAAGGTGATTCTTCTTCCTCTCTTGTGGAAGATAATCTATTTTTGCTGGCCATTTTGGTAGCCTTCTGTAGTCTTTCAGAAATCATTTAGGTAAAATTAATGGATTGCTTTGAAGTGTCTGAGGTTTTTTTTGCTGTCTGGAGGTTTATAAACAGTAGGAAGCTGTTGAATTCCTTTATGGGAATAAAATCTGAGTTGAGTTCCTTGGACAGACATAGGATCAGTGGAGAAAGACCACATCATGGATTCTGCTACTGTGCATCAAAGGCCTCTGTTGATACCATCTACTATAGCTCCTTACCTCAGAAAGCACTGTCCTCTTTCTGTCCAGTCACTGTTTAATCATCTGGAAGACAAATAAAAGTTCAACATCTAAAACAGATAAAGTTGAGAGTCAGAGAGAAATGTATGAAATAAAGAATGTATGTATGAAGAAAATATACATTTCAGAAAACAAACAGAAAAGGTTACCTTATTTTGTACCTTTCTTGTTGTCACAATATCCCAAATGGATTTAGGTTTCAAACAGAGTTAAGAAAAATAATCTAGAGGTTTGGGAAGCATGTTGAGAAATTGAAGAGTGTCCAGCAAAGGTGTCTTAATTTGTTATCCTGGTTTGCGTGAGAACAGAACTAATTCTGTTCAGTGATTCTACTTTTCAGCTCAGTTCTTCTAACTAACTGCACTGTCCAAAGTTAGCAGCCTGTTTGCACAGGCAGCGTCTGCTTCCAGCAGTGATAACACCCCGTGTTCAGAGTTACTACCAAGGAGTGGTGTGCAGACCAAGGCCACTGCTGCATCTTGTGTCCCACACTGGGGGTGCAGGAAAGTGAAAGGCTGCACCTGCAGGGAGGGGCAGACAGGAGAGGTGACGCCAAACTGACCAACGAGGGATTCCATATGTCATATTCAGTATAAAGCTGGGGGATCAGAAGGGTCTCTTCCCTTCCTCTTTGCCTCTTGGACTGCTTTGCCAGCTTTGCTTGGGTCCTTTTCTGGTTCCTTCCTTGGAGCATATGAGGAAGACTCTGACTGTTCTGCCTTTGATCCCCATCTGTTTGTTCCTGAATCCGGTACCAGAATCCAGCTCATGAACCCAGCTCCCGTCTGCTGTGGGGCCCAATCTGGGACTCTCCTGGTGCTGCTCCACAGCGTCAGTGGTCGTGGTGATGCAATTACCATCAGGGACCTTGGGTTCCATACTGCTTTTGTATATATTTGTATATATTCCAGTTTTATTATTATTATTTTCATTTCCATTAAAGTTCTTCTAGTTTCTTTTTCTAATTGTTAATTCTCTCTCCCTTACTCCCTTTTTCTTCCTCTTTGGGGAGGGAGGGGTTTATCAGAGAGCATCTGTTATAGGTCTAAGGGGCTGCCCTGACCATAAACTGTGACATATGGTTAGGGTTTTCATGTACATGACCTACCAGGAGAGGCTGATGGAGCTGGTTTGCTTATTCTGGTGGAGTCATTACTAAAGGGAAATCCAGATGAAGCCTACACCTGGTTGAACAGAATTATAAAGATTATGGAGCCATTCATGGTATTAACAAATGATGTATCAAGGTGAAAGTGTCATGTGTTGCAGTTTGGAAGGTTCTGACTGGACATTAGGAAAATCTCCATCTGAGTGGCATGGAACTGGGATGGTTTCCCAAAGATGATGGGATCTCCGTCCTTGGAGGTTTTCAAGGTTCAGCTAAGCAAAGCCATGGGTGACCTGATCAAGCATTGTCAATCATCCCATTCTGAGTGGGACTTTGTACTAGATGATATCCAGATGTTTGAAAATAGCATCTCAGTGATCTATAAAGTATAATTCTCCACTTTTCAGACGGATTTCTTTTTGGTTGTGATTTTTCCCTAGAGATTCATTCTTTCTCATTTTAAAATTGTTTACTGTGGCAGAGTGAAAATATTCTGTCTAGGTTTCCACTTGTCCAAGTTTATTTAAATAAATTAAATTTCTGTGAGTGCTTCTTAGCTTCAAGTCCTAAAAAATGGGTTAAACTCTATTTGCCTCTCAAGCTTTTTCCCCTTCTCGTCCTTCTGTTTCCTCATGGGAAAAGATTGTCTCCAATTGCTGATGAAAGCCCATTTTGAGCATGAAAGAGCTAGAAGCAAAACCTTCTCTGTAGAGGGCACTCAGGTAGAAATCTCACAAGAAGGCTAAAGGAAGATGCTTTCTTCTGACAATTTTTTTGGTGCTGTGCCTGTAATATTGGAGACCTGGTGTATCTCCACCAGTGTATCTCCACCAGAAGTGTAGGTCCAAATAGACCTAAATTGGTAATAGAACTAATTTGGAAGAACTGGCAGAACAGTTTGTATAAAAACAGCCTGAAAGGCCTAGCAAGCCCAGGTCTTGAGAGTGCATGGAATTTATTTTTTCTTTATGCCATCTCTTTTATTTTTGCAAGACTCTTTGTACTTGAGAGAATTTCAGTTTGGTTTAGTCCGTGTGTTTAAAATTATGATAATCTTCTAGTGCATAGAAAGCTTAATGCTATTAAAGCTAGAGGGACTGTGCATGGAAGCAGTACATTCAAGAGTTTGATGTCAGCCCTATTCTTAGTCAATCCAGATTAGCTTTGATGGCTTTTTGTAACACCAATGACATTGTTATAAGTAGATCATCTGTAAAATATGGGAAAGAATGTAAATACATGTTCAAATGTTGAAATTGTATTCAAATCACAAAGCAGTTTAGTCAAATGTATATATTTATTTTTTTTTCCTGGTCAGATAGGTGGTTAAAATGTTAATTACTGTTAGGTGAGAAAAAGACTTTACCAAATTTAATCAATGATTTTCTCTACTCTCAATGATGAAAATGTAATGAAATTCTTACAGAAAGAAAATTAAAAGAAGGAATGTATATTTCTTCAGTAAGGCCCTCTTTTTCGCTGTTAGGCAAGAAATGGAGGCCATATTGAATTTCTCTTTGTTATTGCCCATGGCAAACCTGTTCATGCATTATGGAAGAAGAGACAGAACAGTTTACTTAAGACTAAACTGTTCAAAAGAAGAAATATCTCCATCTCTTTATATATATATACCTATACAAATAAGAAACACACATGCATATATATACATATATAATAATATGTATATAAAGTAAGTGTAAACCTTCCCTTCTCATTCTTTCATTCTTTCATTGTTCATTTGCTGACTACGTAAAAATAAATCTTTATTTTTATATACAGAGGTGTGGATCTAGCTCTGATACTGATGGAGAGCTTCTTCTCCCATATGAAGTGAAGATGATATTAATAGTACAGGGAACAGAACACTCTGTATCTTGCCCATCCCTTCTCCCCTGATAAAATCTGTCCTACATCTGCTATTGGACTATTTTTTATTGTAATTTGATTGTGGCTTTGGACCCATGATTAATATCAATAGCTCAAAACTGGGAGCACTGCCTGTTAAGATGCATAATATGACATTACTTCTGTCCCAGAGAATTTTATCTTCTAATCTGAGAAAAAGAGAAATTCTAATGGGTAAGAGTAGGGACAAAGAAGTATTAAGGACAATAAAAGTCACAGTAAATGTATGAATAATTTCTTCTATTGTTTCTAAAGGGTCTTAGAGGGTTTCTAAAATTAATTTTTCTTACACACATGCACCAGTATCTTAAATTGCTACAGCTGTGCTCAAATACTACTTTATACTAATATAAAATCATTTGACTGTAAATAATATAATTTTATAATTAATATAAGACATTTCTTCTTTGGATAAAAACATTTGCACTTGACATATCTAGTTATCTGTTGCTCAATAAAACAAAACTAAGTATTCACAATATTCACTGTCATATACTAGTTAAGAATAAATATGAGTTTCTTCTCTAAAACAATAATATAAAAGCTGCATTACATGAACTGTCACAAGACTCAATTCTCTGCTTCTTGATACTTGTATAAGTGTATTCTGGTGTTCATGAATATCATAAGAAGTAATTTGACGCATAGAAGCAAATAATGAAAAAAAAACCCCACAATGGACCAGTTTAAAGGACTCTTTCTTAATTACATTTTCCTACAACCCAAGAAGTTTTTACCCTTCCTTCCCTAGACTTGCATAGCATGAGCAAATCTCATGCAGGGCATTGAAAGCATACAGATTTTGGGCACTGTGAAAAAGAGCTTTTCCAAGCTACCAGGCAAGACATTTTGTTTGAATTCTAAGGTGGTAAATTTTGTTCACTGTGTGTGTAGTCATTTTATGCTCAGAGTTTAGAATATTTTCTAAATAAATACTTAAGAGTAAACTATACAAACTAAGGAACTATCAGCCTTAACGGCAGCAATTCTGACAAACAATTATTTTCATTTTAGCACTGACAATTATGTAAATGTGTCTGGAACAGCAATGGGCACCTTAATTATGACACCTAATTATACCAATTTATTTATATACCTCCTTGAAAAACATTTTATTTATAACTCTCCCACTCATTCAAATACAAGAAAAAGTAAAGTAGAATTTCATAGATGGTTGCTTTATCATTGAAACATAAACAGAGCATGAACTATTTGAACTTGAACATTCACATATATAGCGTGTCCCCATTGTATGATGTTCTTTTTCTTTCCTACTTTACAAAGAAAGATAACTTTTTGTATTGTAGTATCTAATAGAAACACTTCTACAAAACAGTTTTTCATTCCTGATAGAAATCTTTCAAGTATGCACCTTACTGAGAAAATGCACCCCAAAATCACCTACATTCCTGTAGGTAATTTTCAACTTCTTCTTGCTGAAAATTATTTTGACCATGAACATGAAACCAAGAGTTATAAAAATATTTTTGTGAAGTGTAAGATTGCAATTGTAAGATTGCACTACTTTGCAACAACAAATTTTGCAGTCTTCCCTCTGGAGTATCATCACATGTTTTTCTATAGACAAGCAGCATAGTCCTATGTAAATGACAATGATCAAAGTCCTTGCTTAGGACTATGTCTGGGGTAATGCAGTGAATAAATAGTAGAAATAATGAATCAATGATAGTGTCTCATTGCTTTTACAATTAGGATGTACAGTCCATTAAATAAAGTATTACAGAGAGTGGCCGCACGTGTCTGAATCTTTCCATTTCTGAATTATCTGAATGGCCTTGGGATGAAGCACAGAGCTTCTTGAGCATAGAAGTTGCTGGAGAAGCAGACATATGGTTAACAAGGATATGCTCTACTCTGCGTTTTTTTTTCCAAGGACACACAAAGAAACAGGATTTTATAACTATGTTTTTTGAAATAAGCAAAACTGCTGTAATGGATACACCTGACATCAGCTTCTCCTCCTAGAGGACATAAACACAAGCCCAAATACTGGCTAGCTCTTGGCTTATGAGGCAGCATTATTATGTCATTATAAAACAACTTGCAACATGTTCTAAAAAGTTTGCTGATCTTCTCTTGGCATTTCATTTCTTTTCTTCGAAACATTTTTTGTCCAAGCTCTGTAATTGCCATTGAATCCTTACATTAATTTTTCACATTTGTATCCAATGTCATCATTTTGGGGTTTGTTTGTTTGTTTGTTTGTTTGAATTGGGGGATGTTTGGGGTTATTTTAACCTGCTTTAAGATGTGCTGTGACAGTGGAAAATAGGATGGTTTTAATTCACTCATTTGTTAAAACAGACCTTATTTCTGTGTCCAAGAAAAATCTGAAATATAAATCTTACATTTGCATTCATCAATTGTATCCTAATCTCATTCACTTAAATTTCCTGACAATACTCCCACAGTATGTTTTTTTAATGCTGTTTCAAGTTACTCTGTAAGGTATCCCAACCATACAGAAATTTAAAAGTTATAGTCCAGGGTGCTGTCATTAGCCCCAAGATTCCTGGTATAGAATGAATCACACTGCCAAAGGTTTACATTTCAGTAATCATGAATAGTGCAGTTCTTTCTAAATTTTTACTTCTATATTTAGCATGATCTATAACTTCTCGTCCCCAAAGGTAATCTATTTTTGATATATTTCTCCCTTTAAATACATTTAAAGTTGTCTTTGCAGATATGAGAGTTTAAAATTACCATACAAACAAGGAAGAGGACTAAAGTTGACTCAAATAGAGATTATATTTTTTTTACCAGGAGGAATAAGAGGGAACTAAACAGGGTAAGGAAATGGAACAAGACTGAGAACAAATTTGACACATTTTTATTTTGACAGAAAACTTCCAAGTTTGTTTTCCTCTTTCTGCTTCATTTGTCATCCATTCTTTTGCTAAATATTTTTTCATTAAAACAAAACCCACTCTTCTTAGCTGTTTCAGAAGCTATACACAGAATTCCTTCTCAGACTTGTAACTATCAGTTATGGGAGAGGAGGATCCAAAACAAAATACTTTGTCTAAACTTCAACTCTTGAGTTCAGATCAGAGCCTGAAACTTAGAACCCAGCAGAGTTGAATGGGAATGTCACACACAAGAACACCCGAAGTCAGGGAAGTTCTTAATCTAAACCTTTAATATGAGGAATGCAGGAGTGGATACTTGTAGGTGAGCACTTGGCTTACAAACTACAGGAAACAGTACTATTTGAAGAAGACTCCAAGCCAGATCATGGTTAGTTTTCATACGAAATATATACAATATATTCACAAGTGTCCTCAGTGGGACTGATTCTAAGACAGAAGCACATGGTTGATATCTTCCCTTTTGGCAGATTTGTTTTGAAATTGGTATCAGTAATTTGGTTCCAAGGAAAGAATAATGTCTAGGTAAATAATGGAGCTGAGACTGAGAGTGCTGAGTTTGGAGCCCTAGAACAACAGAATATTCCTGATGACTCTCAGATGGATGATGGTATGTTCCCACATAAGTACTGTAAAGATACATTAAAGAATTGCAGAGCCTTTCAAAGCTCTAAACAACTTGCTTTCTGCATGTCATTAAGAGTGCTGGGGATATCTACAATGCATCTGTTCACAGGTATGCACAGGAATCCCTGAAAAGATTTAAATCATATAGCCTGGGACTCTATGGTCTTGAAGTCATAGTAGTGCGGGCTACAGCTGCCAAGAACCTGATATTGTTCTGGTGGGCTTGTGCAGTCTGCTGTAATACCTGAACTGTTTTGATACATGAGCTAGTTGAAGGATGTTTACATAAGCTGCAGTTCTGTGCACCTGGATGACAGTGAACATCCTTCACTTTGTAGCTACAGTGAAGATCATAGTATAAAAACCCACATGTGGGTACATGGAAACATTCATAAGTAGAACTATACCATCTGCCTGCAAATTTGCAGTCAGTTTCTTTCCAGTGAATAGAAGTACCGTTACATCTTCCTTGTGAAACTGCCTGTGGCTGCTCAGTAGCTGTGCAGTTCATATAGTCCATTCAACTGCTGATCCCAGTCCTTGCACAGCCTGATGTAGAAACAGGGAGCAATGCTGTTGACATGGCAGTCCAGACTTTCTGACTCTTACTTGCTCAGAACCACTGTGGTTTTGATCTAGTCTTCAAGAACAGAAGCTTTTGAGTTCCTTCGTATAGTGGGTTCATCTTCGTATCTATTTTTATACCATCAAGATGTTTTTATGTTAAGCACTGCTTATAATTCAGATATGGCCTACTTGTAGGGAAACATATAAAAGAGACAAATAACTTCAATCATATTATTGTGAGAACTAGAAAGGAAAATTTTAAATGTCCATTTCATTGAGAATCCCCCACTGATGTCTTTACGAACAGCATGCATTAAAAGCATGGAGAATACATCTTGTAATTTTTGCTACAGTACTCAGATCATCAAAGTTTTCATTAGGTGAGAGTTAGAGTGGATGCAGTAGCAAGTGTCCAAGTCCCTTAAGTAGCTTTGAAAATTTCAGTCATGCAGTCAAGCTTTCTATCTTTTGAGTCACTGACATACATATTACTCACTTCACTGATCTGAAGAGGAAAAGACAAACAAAAACAAAAACACCACCTCTAGTTAAGGAATTCTTTCAACAACAAAGAATCTTTAAATGTGCACTCATTTGGCAGCAGCATTATTGTAAGATGATTATACAGCATACAAATGTTTATTGCCTGACTTTAAGATGCACAATGTAAGATTAACAATTGTAACTGGGTTTTTTCTATAAATGCTGTATTTCTCCTATTGTGTTTGCAGAATACAGCTAGATAATAATTGATTCTGTGACAGGGATTGGCTAATTTGCCAACAGTATAGTATAAAACACATTTATACAGTCAATTACACCCAAGTGCATGGCCTATTTGCTTTATAATTTCATAAACTTGCCAGCAATTTAAATAAAAAAGTTCCATTAAATTATCATATCATGTGATAGAATGATATTGCCAAGTATATTAAACCATGTGTGTTCAGCCAGAATTAATTAAATATTATTACTTTTTTCTTATTAACACATTGAACCTATCCTTCCTACTCAGTACTAGAAATAGAAGCCTATTAGTGAACAAAGTAAACTTAAGGGCAAAGTTTAAACATTTTCCTGAGGGTGCTTCATTAAGATTCCTAGTTCTTTTGTTTAAACATTTGCTCATGGTAAATGTACTTGTATTGTGAAAATATTTTATGTTCTTAGATATGAATACTGGAAAAGTTTAAAGGTAATCTTTAATAATAATATTCAGACAGTTGAGGCAGATCTGATCTTAATTTTCTCATTCAACTTAGTCTCAGAAATAACTCAATATATTTGGTTTCTGTGTTTGCTCTGAACTTTATTCCTTTTTTCTTTTTTTTTTTTTGTTTGTTTTTGTTGTTGTTGTTTTGATAGCCTTATGAGGTTAAAAAAATATGATGATTCAGTATGACCATTATCTGAAGTCTTCCCATCTTCCACTGTTGAACAGCAAAACAAAAAATAGGAAATACCCATTTCATATGAAATATATTAACAAGATGCCTCAGGGGAGCTTGTTACTTGAAGAAGATGGCAATGAATCGTAAGAATTAACAGTTTATATAACTTTAATACAAGTTGACCTACTGAGTTATAAACCAAAAACCTCTCAACGACCAATACAGTGCACACACAAACATGCCGTCTTTCTTTCTCTCCATCATGGCGTTGGAGATTCATCCCTGTCTAAGGTCTCCTGGTTTTGAAACACAGGGGATCCTTTTAGGGAAAGCTTTATCTTCTAATTTTAAAAGGCTTTTAGAAAACCCAAAATTTTAAAAGTGTGGCTTTGTAATTACTTGCATGCATTTAGTTTAATAAGATAGTGTGTTTGAAAGTGGATAAGCATATCTTTAACAGCAGTCTACCAGGAATCTGCAGAAATAATTACTGTCAAGATTTAATTATGTCAGACAAGAGTATCTGTCCTGAGTAAGTGTCAACAGTAGAAGCTGGTATTGCTGTATGTTCAAGCCAGCTCTCTGTATACTTCTGTTAAACATGTGTTAGTGTTAGCTGGTTTGCTGTGACTGGCTTTAAATTAATATAGCTGAACACATCACAGGAATGAAAAGAATCATGTACCGTACAAAAAGAGAAAATATAAAGAAAAGGACTCTTTGGGAAGGATTTGGCTTGGCCCTTCTCTCACAGGCAGATCAGGAACATCTTTGAAGGTTAATGCAGAAGTGGTATTGTAAGACAGTGTAAAGGAGATCAGGATAAGTCTTCTTGTGTTTATGTTTGACAGTCTCTTTACCTGTTGCTGCCTCTTAACATGAAGCTCAGAAATGATATAAAGCTATTTGGACTGCAGTGACATAGACTTTCTGATTTTTAAGGAAGGCTTTCATTAGAGCGTCTCCAAACTATGCAAAATACTATAGCTTGTGTTGGTGCCAAACCAGAATATGGTTTTTGATTATTCAAGTGAATGGTGTTATTGAGCAAAGCAAATGTATAATCTGAGTAAATATTACGCAGTATTAATAAAAAATCTTTTAGAAAAAGAACGAAAGAAGAATTGTACTAGACTTAATTAAGGCTTCAAGTAAAGCTTGCTGTTATTGTCAATTTTTTTGTTGCAACAAGAAAACTAAAAATTAAGAGGATGGTTGGCAGCAATATTGATATGCTAATGGATAAACATGCTAATTTAGAAAAAAACTAATCAACAAAGACATTACTAATGGAAATGTACTGGAAAATGGCTAATGCTGTATGCAGACCTGGTATCTACAAAATTAAGAAGAACTCATTTTGTGTTTATAATTGTTAACTTGAAAGCTAAGCCTTGATCTTGTGTCTGCTTTGCTTTGCTTAGTATTTAAAGATATTTCAGATGACCTGTCCTGGTACCATGACACCTGTTTAGCTTCTCTGTAATTATGTTTCTAAAATTACATGTTCTCTTTATTGAAAGGAGAGCTAAAAATCTTAGATTTTTTTATCTAATTTACCAGTGTCTCCAGACAAAGACATCCTTCAAATTAAAGAGTATGTATGAATCAGATCTTCTGATTCAGGTGTGGTAAAGCATCCCTGTTTATTGGTACTACGTGTTCACTATCTCAAGACTTGAAAGAGTAATGATACATTTAGACACTATGGTAAGACTTTGAAAAGACTTAGTATTGGCTCTGCTTTGTTTACATCATAATCAATGACTTCAGTTGCAGCTGAGTGAAACCAGTTCTAAGGATTTTCTGACATCCCACTATCACTGGTGCCTTTCTTTTTTTGTTTTCCAGAGATGGCTTTTTTGAATAAATTTCTAGTGTGTACTCACTCTACTTTCAATTTTAGCCTGCATTTTGAGTGTACTGCTGTATGACAAGCTTATTAACTTTCCTGAGGTGTTTTTAAGCCTCATAATCTTTTCTGGTTGGAAACAGTGTCTTTAAATGACAACGATTAAAGCAATAAAAATGGATATTATTCTGCAACAGTATTCAGAACTTTCCAGTGTATTGGGGAGGTGTAGGGGACAAAAATTAAGTACTTACAGTTGTACAGCCTGTAAGGCTGAAAATGACTGAAGGTTGGAAATGGTTCACTTTAATGGGGAGGTAGGGTCTGAAGGTCTGGGTTATGCAAACTCAAGATCCAAGGGAACATTTTAACTACTAATCCTGCATATGTAATTTACAAACCACTTTGGACAGTTTTCATATAGTCTTTTTCCTACTCATTCGAAAGAAACACTGGGTCATGATGAGATTAAGACTGAATTTAAGCACACATCTACTCAATGGAAGCAGTGGAAGGAAATATTTCCTTCTTATCATAGGCAACAGGTCTCCAAATTTTACCTTCCCCTTTAGACAGACTAATGCAGTCTTTGAAAGCTTTTTTTGTTTGTTTGTTTTCTTAGTGTTTCTTGTAAATCATCAAGAATAGGCTTTTTTAAAATTGAAACACACTTGTCTTAAGGCAACAGGGACATATTACATAGAGTTAAATAATTTGAAATCAATTTAAATCAATCAATATGCCTGGTAACATGAAGCTGGGTCAAAGAACCTGTTGGCACTGAAAAATTGCTTATGTCTAATATTTACAGAATAGGTCTAAAAAGGCATAAATCCTCAAGAAATTCCTAAGAATTCTTTCAAGAACAGAATTCTAAAAGAATTTCGATGTCCTAATAAACCCCAGGTTTTCATATTTTATGTCCTGTAACAACAAATCAATTAGTATAACTCCCCTGGCTCTGACTGAATGTATAGTAAATCGTCATGATTTTTTTTTAAGGATAACAGATGAGATCTATAAAATTAAGAAGAACTAATCTTTTTGGCATATTGGCATAGGTCTAAATAAAATTGAGTTCTACAAGATTATTGTAGGTGAGGGAGATTTACTCAGTCCTGTATGATAAACCCATAGACTGGAAAACAGGCCATAAGAAAAAAAGGATCATTCACTTTGGGTGCAGATATGGTATTTGAACATACAAAGAGAATCTTGTAACCATTTTAATTAGACAACATTTGAGAGTTTCTCCTAACATTTAAACAGCTCAGATTATTCAATGAAAATAAGAAATTATTATTGAGTGTAGAAAAATTCTTGCCCCCTCCCAGGATCTGGGAACACAGTGTAACAAAACAATTCATGGGTGCCTCAACATTTGGAATTTTTACTTTCTTTTTCACTTATATATCAATAAAAATAAACTGGAGAAGAAAAAAAAAACAGAAAAAAGGTTGTTTCCCATAAATAAACAACAACAAACTTTCATTAATATTGTGAGGAAATTATCCTGAAATTACAGTGATCTCCTATGATGCAACGAATATAGTTGATCATTCTCAAACAAGTGACAGGACTCAATGGACCGTCTCCATGAGGTTATGTTTCTAACTCACACAGCTGAACCTATATTACTAAATGCATTCACCTACATATAGCATGTTAAATGTATGGAATAAATTATTAATTTAAGATTCTCTGCTTATTTATCACAAAATTCATTCAATATATTTCACTCAGAATTTCTTGACTAAAAATTTTTTGCAATAGAAGATACATCAATTTTGTGTCTAGCAGATTAAGCAGCAAATAATAAAGAGGCACAACCTATTTAGAGCATATCTGATGCTGAAACCTGGAGATGTAACACTATGTGCATTTTGGAGGTTTTAATCTGAAATAAACAGCTAGAGTACATTAGGTGCACTCTTGAAACACAGCTTCCAGTTTCATCCAGAAATAACCCATTTTATATGTTGTCAGTCTATTTCATGATATTTTCATCCCAGTACAGACTGGAAAAATACAAATATTATACCCCTCTGAAAAAAGGACAAGAAAGAGAAACCAAGAATTTATAGGCTTGCCAGCCAAACTTCAGTCCGCTGGAAGTTTATAGAACAAATCTTACTGGAATTCACTTCCAAGCATGCGAAAGTCAAGAAAATGGGTTGGAATAGCCAGCATGGATTTACCAAGGCTAAATCATGCCTTACCAACACATTTTGCTTTTATGATGAGACAACTGGCTTTGCATGGTATGTTCTCACTTTAGCCGGGTCTTTGGCATGTTTTCCCACAGTATGTTTTTAGACAGAGTGATGAGGTAAGGACTGGATATGTAAACAATTATATAACCTGAACATTTTCTTCACTAATTAGCCTGAAAATTGTTGATTAGATGGAGAAAGTCCAACAGGTCAAATTAAAGGTACCCATTAAAGATCAGTGCTCTCCAATATTGTTTCATGTCTTTAAAAATTACCTGGACAATGGGACAGAGTGCACTTTGAACAAGTTTATGGATGATCTCAAATTAGAGGGAGCAGTTGATATGCTGGAGGGTAGGACTGCTGTTCAGAGGAACTTCAACAGGCTGAAGAAATGGTCTGACAAGATGTTTATGAACCTTGAGAAAGGCAAATGAGTGTGTCCCTTCCTCTTCCCAAACAATGCAGGCTGGAGGCCAGCTGGCTAGAAGCAGCTTTGCAGAGAAGGTCCTGTGGATTCTGGTGGACAAGAGGTTGAACAGATAAGCTGTGCACCTTGTCAGCAAAGAATGTTGAGCTGTATTATCAAGAATGTAGCCAATAGGTCAAGACACGTGATTCTTCTCTGTTCTTCACTTCTGACATGACTTCTGAATTACTGTGTTCATTTTGATCTCTTCAAGTACAACAAAGATGTTGACTTGCTGGTGTGAGTGTGATGGAGGCAGCTGGAGAACAAGAAGTATGAAGAGAGGGCTGAAAAACACAGGTTTCTTTAGTATTGAGAAGGCTCAGGAGGAATCTTAATGCTGTCTAACTAGCTACTGGGAGGTTATAGAGAAGACAGAACCAATCTCACACAACGTTGTGACAAAAGATAGGAGTTAGAAAGCTGGAAATTCCAACTCAATAAAGATAAAAACGTCTTCTGACCATGAAGATGGCCAACCACTGGGTCAGATTTCCCAGAAATGTGGCATCTCTATTTTTTGATATTTTAAAACTTGCCCAGACAAAACCATTACCAACCTGATCTAAATTAACCTCTTCTGATCAGGACACTGGACTAGGGGATCTCTAAAAAACCCTTCAAATTTTAATTATAGTTCTGTGGTTTTTTGGTAAGTGGGGAAGAGTCAAGGCAACTGCTTGAAAAGTCTGTTCCTACTTTGCAGTAAAATATTAATTAGGCTGCCTCCTGACTTACATAATATTTTTCTAGTGAATCATCTTTGATTTACTCTAACCTTACAGTGATATACTACTGTAATGAATTCCCTAAATACAGATAAATCAGGTCAAGAAAATGTCAAAAATTGCTTTAGGTAAGATTATAGTTTGTAACTTATTGATTAATAATAACTGTAGTTCAGTATTTTGAAAACACTTTCTCACTCATTAAGTAAATAGAAACATAGGCTTTGCTGTATGTGATGTAGGAGGGGTTTTTTTTCTTCTTTTAAAAACAGCTGCTGGTTAATACTGCTTAGTTGGTGCTACTGTAAGCCAAGTGATTCAGTACTATGCGTTCTGTAATATGTTTTGGATTTAGCAATATCAAATATATATGAATATGAAAGTTACTAGACTCTTAATTATACAGAAGTCTTTTTACATAATGTTTATGTGTTATCCACATCTAATAGGCGATGGTCATTTGTCTCTTCACTTTAACTGTTTGAAGATGTATATATAACTTGTGTACCCATTCAAAGTACAAATCTCATCAACCATATAATTGCAGAATTATTACTTAAGTCCTCTTATAGCAAGTTTCAGTGGAAGTATAAAAGAAAGGATTAAAGCATGAATGGCAGCTAAATGATTGCCAAAGAATTGTTTAACCTAATCAGAGATAATGAGCCTTAGTGGATTTAAAAGTGCTTATAAACAACCAAGTATTAGTCACAAAAATTCATACTCGGCTCTGTCATATTCTGAAGACAGAGATCAATTTTTCTCCCCCTGTACACATAAGATTTTTATTCTTCTTCTTGATGTCAATGCATTTAATCTTTGGCTTTAAGTAAATTTTCAAAATGTACGGTCCTTGTAGTGGTTCTTCCTGCAGAAATATAAGGGACCTATTCTGGATCCTTTTGCACTTCTTTTTTTTTTTTTTTTTTNTTTTTTTTTTTTTTTTGAAATACCATGTTGTCTTTACGTCATTCTTTCCTGGTAACAGAATATTATTACACTGGATAATGAATTACGTACCACTGTTTAAAATTCAGTTAAGTATAGTTGTCTCTGCTCATAACTGTAATTCTGTAGGTGCTTAAACAAAAGAAATACTGGAGACCTTTTTGAGGAATGCTTTTTCAGGAAGGTGACACATACATTACTCAAGCATAGGAAATACAAATAGCTATAAGATATTTATGCCTTTTACAGGCATTCTAGGCTTTTTAGAAAATGGCTATAATTTGAAGATAAAATGTAAAGGGAGTGTTCTTAATGCTACATTAATTATAAAGGATAACTTTTATTCCCTCTTTGGAGACTTTTTTTATTTTTATATGAAAAGATGCATATAATATTGTGGCAATAATGAGCTTAATGTAACTGGAAGCTATGAGATAAGATTGTATTAAAATTTCAAATACAAATAGCATCAAAAACATAATCTATATGAGCAAATGTCTTTGTATCTCACAGACTGAAAACTTTTTTCCATGCCACTAAGTGGCACTGTATTATTTGTAGTTGGCTGTTCAGGTCATATTAAAAACCCTTTGGGCCAAATTTATTTTTGATACAGTATCATTAAGTCTGTGGGGCTACTTGTGAAATGAATTTGGCCAAGAGTTTTCAAGGCACCTACTTGTAAAGTATTGCTGTAAATTTCCATTGTGAAGGCCCAGGAGAAAAATAAAAATCAGTTAGCATTTAATATTGCAAGCAGCTGACCCTTTCATTTAGTGTTTAACTGTTTCATTATAATTTTTTTCCTACCAAATTAGCCCTAGTTAAAAAAGATCATATTATCTATTTCAGTAGGACTGTCAGTACATTTTTATTTAAAAATGGATGAACTCTGTGCTCTTTGTGTTCACCCTTAATTTTCATTAATACTATATATTTTGAATTGTACATGAATATGAGAAAGTCTGCTATTGAAAAGCTTGTTATACTCTAGCAAAATACAACAAGGAATAAAGAACTCAAGATTATCAAGTTTGTCCAGCTTCTCTACTCTCTTTCTTGCTCCCTTACAGTGACAGAAGAGTAAATAGGCATACCAGAATTTTCAAAACAGTGCTCAAAGTCTCTTCTGTCTTTCGCTTATCACTGTTCAGAGAAATAAGTAAGTCTTAAGACACCATAATCATTTAAGCAAAACTGCTTACACCATTAACATAAACCAACACTTTCCTTCTTAATATACATATAAGTTGTCTCTTGCTTAGATAACAAAAGAAAATGGCAGGTCTTTTCCTGAATTTATAACAAAGAGGTAGCTTCTTTAGTCCTCTATATGTGAACCGAGATCTTTTTCTGAGGGCAAAGGACTATGTTCACATGCAAGAGCAACTGTCCCACTGATTTCACACAGACCAAGGAACATATACATGAGAATGGAACAAAGCCCAAGATCTCTGGTGGAGGAAAGGATGCCTGTATGTCAAAGCATTACCTTTGAAGGTGAGACTCCCATGAGTTCAGTGCCTGAGTCTGGCAAATATTTATGTCTTCTACCAGGTAGCAACATTTGTCTATTTTGATAACAGCAGTACAAATATTTATTTAGTAGAAGGTCCTAGCACTACTTTATCAATACATGCCAGGATATTTTGAGTCTTTTTTTTTTCCTCATAAGAACTCTGTATTTGTAAAATGGGAGAGCTATTACTCCCTAATTCTCTATGATGTTGGGCTCCTTGTGGATTATTTCATTGTTGTTTCTGAAATAACTTGGGAATTTGGGATTACAAATAACTGTAGAAACATGATTTATAATAGATGGGATTCCTCACTTTCTTCACAGTTTTTTGTTAAAAAGAGGAATATTATTTTTCTGTTTCTAATCCTAATCCTTCCTTAAGGCTTACTGATTTTCTGAGAAGCCTGAATTTACAGAAACTCTATGAGTATGGGAAGGCCAGTTAGGAGAGATCTAACCTTTTATTAGGCCATTTGGTATAGTCAGCTAAAAGAGAGATGCTTTTGGACACACCAATATAATCTTCAATTTTTCATAATCATTTTGGGTAGCAGAAGCAGAAGCAATGGTGATGAAAACTGTTCTTGCAGTGTGCATGAAAGACCTGGAAATCTATCTTTACGTTATGTGACCTAACCAGGAATTAGTGGGAAACTTTCAAATGTTGCTTCTTAATTGTACTTTTAATCTTGAATTGAAAACACACAAACTCATGAATTAAATTCAAATACTAGCATAATTCTTGCTCAACTATTGAAATTTAGAGTTCTGACCAATATACTTTATCGTGTGTCTGTTTGGGATGTTGCTTATTTGGTTTTATCATGAATAAATAGATGAACTATATGTACCTGACAGGATGACAGTAGAACCTCTTATAAGTACTTTCCTTTTTTTGCAGTCTGTCCATATCTGTTTTTTGAATTAGCTGTCAGTATTAGATAGAATAAATCAATATACAGACATCTCAGGAAAAATGTTCTGACTTGGAGAATCTACATGAACTAAGTTTGAAACTGGAGTTGTACACAGACTATGAAAGTCAGCACTGAGAGTGGTGTAGTCTTACCTTTGTTGACAGTATACTGCAAATAAACCCGATCCGGTTTATCCAGAAAGTTTGACCATATCTGCACTGATGTCCATTTTAATATCATTCTTGATACTTTCTGGATGCATAGACTCTTGTTACATGATGCGGTAACCTGAAGCTACCTCATTACTTATCCACACTGAACCTGAAAGAGCAATAAATTCCATCATGATTCCTAAGTTTACTTACTGGGATGCTCCACGCATGAAGTATCATTGTGCTTTTTCTCTTGCTCAGTACTTTTTCATATTAGTCTGAGCTACTGCAATCTTGTTTCTGCAGAGCATTTTTATATTAGGTATCACTACATTGGAGTGCCGACTGTGAAATCGCTGCAGTTTAGGGCCATTAATAAGGTCAATCTAGTAACATTTAAGAAGTGATATGTTAGTTCTTTGCTGACATCTGTGTTCATGAACCAATTGCCATTTAAAGATCCCACCTGACATTTTCAGCTCATAACCATCATGCCATTACAATGAGTCCCGTGAGAAAATTCTATGGCCACTGTATTTATTATATTTTTGTCCTTCCCACTTCTTAAAAAAAAATAAAAGCCTTTTGGGTTCATTATCTCATGACTGTAAGGGTTGAGGAGAAAAAACCCTTTTTGTTTTTGGACCATGAATCTAATTTTCTTTCTAGTACTTCTCTTCCACTTCAGAAAATAATAAAAAAACAAGCAAATGACCCCGCATCTGCAGCTTGGTGTAAGTTACTGTGTTTTGAATCTGCTGAATCTGTTGACTGGAATAGAGATTGTTTCCAAACAAGGAATAGCAGATAAGGACTTTTGGACCTAGTACAGTCAACATTTTCATACAGGTTACACAAAGATGATTTAAATAAAGCAAAATCAAATCCAGTTCAGGCAGAACTATCTGGGAACTAAGAGTGCAATTCTTAGTCAGATGATAAGTTCTGACTGCCAAAATACCACGACTGGGCAAAAAGAAATCTACCACAAGGTCAGCTGGTGAAAGCGAGTACAAATGCACAAACCCTGGTTAATGCAAGATAGAACATGTCCCTGTGAGAAGATGGCTATATTTAATACGTAGTATGAGATGTTTCTAAAAAAAGTCTTCACAAGAATTTGTTTCATGTTGCAGATTGAAAGGATAATACAAAATGTTATTTGAGTTTGCTTAGTGGTATAGGGAAAGATGGCACACCACCTTGTCTTGAACATTACACTGAAATAATGCATCTTCACCCTACCACTCATCCCACATTGCTTTCTATATATATTGTCTCTATTGACTGCACGCTATGGGTATTATCTCACATCTGTGGTAGAACATGCATTTATCCCACCGTTCATATGTGGTAACAAGAGTTTTGTAGAGAATTCAGTACTTGTTTTCTGAGATTATATATCTGAGTGCTGAATGCTGGTTCACACCAAGTCTGTGAGGAGGCTTGGAGTCATACCCGTGATTTACAAAGCCTACAGCCTACGCACACCTAAAACTTACCCATACTTAGAGAGATCATAGAAACCTAAGTAGATGGCACGGTAACCTAAATATGTAGCACCTGGGGTTTTGCACGTTTTCTCAGGCCCTTTCAACTTTGCTCCTATACATTTTTTTTTTGCCATTCTATGGGTTGGTTGACCAATATATGCATAAAACTGTGAGACGTGCTTATCATTTGTATCAGGGCCAGCATCTCACACGCACACCTACATAACCAGCAATGACCTACATAAATCCTCACATAAGTTGCTTTAAATTATGTGTCAAGCTGCAGGTGTTTCTGCTCTAGTCAATAAAGGTTATTTTTTCAACAAAGCTTGTTTTCCAGATTTTTCTGTTTAGAAAGCTTGATGAAAAAAAAGCCTCTATGATTTTTGTGATCCACTGTTTTTTATGGAAGTTGAGAATTATGGTGTAATGGCATGCTGTAATTATTTTTAAGCAAAATTTAGGGCAGGTTGTTGCTGCCAAAATGGATTCACTAATAATGTTTCTCTTAACATGGAGCTGAGATCAGTGCCGGTGTTTATATGATGATAATTCTAGTTAACAGCCCTGTGTGTTTATTGAATCTTGTATGTTTTTAAAAAAAATATTTTATATAGTTAATTTTTAAAGTGAGAGGCACTGCACCAGTTGTTTTTTAACTTTTAAAAACCTCTCTGTGTTCTCTGGAACCTGTGCAAGTGCTGATACTAGGTCTGGTTTCGACTCAAATAGCCTCATTGGGCCGCAGAAGAACTCAGAAAGAGGAATTAGCCTTGGACACAAGGTAATATGCTGTGAAAGTGCATAGAAGAAAAACCTCCTAACAGCATGCAACTTTTTTTTTTTTAAAAAAAAAAAAACTGTTTCACCACACTCACTCTCAGGCAATCTGTGTGTTCTGTCACTTGAACTTGTCTCAGAGGCTAAATGCAAAAGAATAAAAAATAATTGTTCAGCAGAAACTTCATTTAAAGTTGTGCAGATTTATACATAAGAAAGAAAGATAGGGATGACCAAAATAACCCACCACCCATTGGCAGAGTTGAGAAGATTTCAGCTAGCATTCTTTCAGGTGCATTAGTTAAAAGTAAAAATCCAGCATAATTCGGTGCTGTTCCCTGAGGCTGATCTTGAATATCCATGTATATATGTGCTGTATGCAGGTTCACATTATAAAACTGATTTTTATCATGGGCTTTAGTGGAGTTGGGAGCAAGAGCAGAGTTGCCTTGAGTCAGATAATAGTCCAGGAGCTTAAAAATGAAAGCATGTTATTTCAAAAGAACATTGCTTGACATGAATTTTCAGCTTCCTGTGCCACAAACAAAAGTTTAACAGCTTGGGCCTAATCCTCCTTCCTTTAAAGTCAGTGAGAGTTTGGGCCCTGGAGTCTATTTTAGAAGTTTACATTATTTTAAATGAAATGTGACAGAGAACAAAATTATCCTTCCTCACTAAACACTTATAAACCAAGATTCTTTTGAGGGAAAGGAGAAATGAGAACAGGCATTTCAGTGCCTGCTCTGCACCAAAGTATTTCCTTATTTAAAAAAAATCCTTTCTCTGTTTTGAGGTTAAAACTGTCACTCCATCATTGCCTTGTTTATCAAGCAGGATACCTTCAGACTGCTGTCTTCCGATGGACCATGAGCAAAGCAGGATACATATGGAAGGGTATTGATGAGTTGTAAATTTGAATATTCCCCATGAAATATTTCACTTGCCCTAGTACTTCATCTCCTCCTCCTGCTGCATTTTTCTTTCCAAATAAGATGTTTTATAATGGCAATAAGGGGCTGTTACTCTAGAAGGTGGTATTGCTCATCTTTTCTTTGTGTCATGCAACTCCCACTGTATTATGATAGCATATGTTACCTCTCTGTCATGAGTTATTGGCTAAGTGCAGCACATTTTTAATCTATATTTAGAAAACAACCTTCTTTTCTCACAAAGAGCAATGCTAGGCTGACCATATTGCATAATGGTTTTTATACTATGTAAAATATTTGTTTTCTACTTCTACTTGGGTTTTGCTTCCTAAATCCTTAATTGGCATATGTAATCCTTAAATTCTATGGGCGTTCGAGGCATTTTGCTACACTGTCTTGAATACCTATTCAGTCTGCCTTTGTAAATATGAGATTTATAATAAAAAAATTTAATTTCAGTCCACCAGGAAAATAGCTGATGTTAAATATTACCAATTTCAGAAAAAAAATAGAAACATTATTTTTTCAGTTGACTACTCCTCCACTCTTCTACACATACTGAAAAAGGAATTAACAAAGTGGCCTATCTTCTGTATTTGTAAAGCAATTTTTTTCCATGATAGATTTGGAACAATAGTAATCCCACTATAAAGAAGTTCAAGAAAATGGAGGAAAGCATAGTTATCAATTTGCCACAGTGAAAGTCCTACAGATTCTGTAATTGTATTCTGCATTATATATAATACTGAAACTAGCAAATTTTACACAGGGTGTTTTGTATATTCTAAATGTAAGGACTCTGTGTGTGTTTATGTACTACCAGACTTCTGCCTGAGAAGGCTACAGTCTTTTGGATGCTTTTAGTTTATTTTTTCTTAATATAAAATTAATGTAGAGTAGGGTATTTAAAGTTTGTTTATGGAAAAACTTAAAAGCCCCTGAGTCTTATCATCACAGAATGGTGGAAGTGGAATTATTACTTAAAGCTAAGATGTTTGAATTTGCACTCTGACCTCTAACACCAAGATTCTTACTCCAGTTTTTCTCCCAGGCAGTAACTGCACACTGGCTGTGTTTTTAGAAAGCACTGTATTTTCATTTTTTGCCTTCGACAATGTTATGAGTATTTCTGGTAAATAATACGAGACATCGAACTCTTAAGATGCTTATGACAGCAAGCCCCCTATCATATATAATAAATGCTTCAGTTCTTCTGGACTGCCGTTGAGGTGACTTAATCTGAACAAGAATCTAAACACACTGACTGTGAATCAAACTATGTTGATGCATGCCTGCATTCAGGCACAAGTTTTAGATAAGCTTTACAGTGTTAAAACAGGGAGAAATCTTCATCCCATTCCACCCTGAAGGAGTATTCTTACTCATACGTCTACCTGAAACATGAATTTACCAGCTCCATTATGCTTGATATAACCACAACCACACTTTTTGCCTACTCTTGGCATGTATCTGTCCTAACAGGTTGTGTCAGAACTGAAACTTTGTGAGATTTTTGTTTAAATGATTTTGAAGATGAAGTAGTTCCTAAGTCAAAGCAATTAAAAGCAAGACATACAAAAGACCTTGGGCAGTAATAATTAATTTCAGAGATCTATAAACAGAGCTAAGATTTTTACAATTGGCAAGCGAGAAAAAGAGGTTACTATCTTAAGTAGAAATTAACTGTAAATATTCTGGATACAAAGGAAAGTCAGATGTCTGTTCAGAGAGAAGATGCATAATATGTAGATGAATAGAAGGGGGTTTTTTAGTACAAAATCGATTTCTGGATAAAAAATAGAAAAAGTAAGGGAAAACCTAATGGCTGATAAAATTAAGAAATTGTGAGAAATTAATGGAGATAACAGATATTGCATAGTACTGGAAGGCAGGTTTCTGATGAAGCATTTTTGTATTTGACTTAATGGTTGGAAACAAGACAGAGCAGAAAAACATTAAGATGGTAGAACTGTATGAAATGCAATGCCTGTATGCTGTACCTGTACCATGCTTGCTTTCTTCAGATAATAAGTAAACCAGAGCAATCTTGCTTTGTGTGTGGAAGCATTACAGAGAGCAAAACAGTAACGTTTTTGAAACATGACTCTGTAAAGCCTGGCAGGTCAAAGGTGATACAAAAAGGAAACTCGGATAAATTTTCAGGCTGGATGTGATGCAATGTGTACTGAAATATCTGCACCCTTACATGTAACTGATGCTTCCTATAATATATTGGTGTGATAATTGATGAGCTTATGGAGAGATCAACTTTTAATTCAAGTCCTGACAAATGCCACTTTTAAAAGATAAATAACCACACAAATTATGTGAACTAGCTTGAATTTAGTACCACACTTAGTTATTAAATAGCATTGCCTTGTTATTTGTATATAACATTTACCAAAATTTATCTTTGTATTTTAGTAGAACACAGTATCTTTATTAGTGTTCCCAGTGGTATTATGTATGGTTATGGATTAAAAGGTCCTCACTTTGGGGATACATACCATTGAGTTCAGTGGTTTTCTTGGGAAAAAAATCCCCAGGTATTTGGAAGGTAATATCCACAAATAACCTTTCATCATCTACTGCAGAGGTGTCAAAAAGTCTATCTACTTACAGAACTGAACTGACACAGTCCTAGTCAATTCACTAGAAGTCATTTCTAAATATATAACCTAGTATAAAAATAATTAATAAAAAAAATAATAATTCTCAATCCTAAACTGCATTTTTCCCCATAACTATGAACTTTGATGCATGTTTATTTTTAGTTATTTAAGAAAAATAAAATACCCCTTAGAGTGCTGCAATCTTTATATGTTCATTTCATTCATTTTAATTATCAGCAGTTATATGATACAAGTCTAATTCCAGCCTAGCAGAAATGGGTTACAACCACCATTGTATTCATGTATTTCTAGGTGGGTTTCCAAGACACATAGTAGCTTTAAACCCTGATGCAGAGACAAATATATTCTATTTGGTTTGAAATGATAAAGCTCATAAATTTATGTAAAGTGTAATAAAAAGGAAAGTTGTTGCTATTATCATTAAAAGTAGATTTATCAGATTGAGTCGAATCAATTGCTTTTGACAGCCCAGAGGATATTTATATTTTCAGTCAACTTTTTATATCAATTTTTCATCACTAAACTATTTACTTTTGCTGGTTTAGCTAGATTTTGACTCCCTTGATTGTTCATATGGGAAGTAGATGATGACGTTATATTTAATTTTCATTACTCCTGTGGATGTATACAGTTTGAGATGCTTGGTGTGATATATTCTATTCATATCATATTACTTTAATTCCCTCTTATCCCTAAGTTTGTACTTATATATTTTTATTAAAAGGAAGAAACCGTCCAACAAGACAAAAAGAAGGCATTAGAAAAAAAAAAAGATATAAAAATCGACATGGATATGAAGAAAGGGAGCCTTAGCTGTTAGAAAATGCCTTTTCTATTCTACTGGGCAATATTAAGCCTTGATCCAACACTCAATCAGTACTGAAAGTTCCTAATAACTGCTACAAAGTTCCTTTGCAAACTCAGCAGACATCCAGAATAAGGAAGTTAAAAGTGGATGCATATGCTAAATAGAATCTGAGCATACTGCAATACATTTTAAGCAGAGATTTTGTAGACTTTTAAAACAAATTTAATTTGGCTATACTCCATTCACTGTTCCATTTATTTTCTCCAAAGCTGTCTCTTACACAGAAGAGTCAGGCGAAAATTGTGCATTGGAGAAAATCTAGCTATTAACAAAACTGAGTTTTAATTTTCAAGATACAAATATGTATACTAAAAATACTTACACAACCATTCAATCAGAAGCTATAATAGTATCGGCTGATTGGATGATAAACTTCAAATGCAATGCAACCAGAAGAGCTATATGACAACATGCAAAACTATTCTGCCAGTCCTATTGTGGGAGAGTGTGAGAATATTTTTTTTAACCAATTTCACAGGAATTTCTAATTATTCTCAGAATCTTTCTCTTCAGAAGTAATCACTGTTGACCAATGACTTTTTTTAAAAAACTGAGATGGAAGAAAAGCCAGAGCCCCAGAGAGAAAGATATCCTCATCTGGGTCCAGATATGACTTTTCACATTCAAACAAAATTTGATTTCATTGGCTCAGACTCAGGGAAACAACATAATCTGAAGAATAAGTAGTCTTTTCTGAAGGAAATTTGCCTGAGGAATGTTGGAGGATGTTTCAGCTAGTGTTTAGAGAGTGGTTTTATACCATTATTGTAGCTAGAAAAACGTTAACTCCTTGCTGATAGCCCAGATAACACTATGAGAGGCAGATAGTAGGTGTTCTTAGCAGAAACAGAACCTATTTCTCAAGAGTAAACTCTTAACAGTCATTCTATTTGCTACCTTTAATATCCAAAACAATCTATTCATACCACACATGCTACGATCAGTTGCCAATTTCATTGGAACATATAACCTTAAAGAGAAGATAATCTATATATATGTTACCAGAAAGTCATCAGCAAAGACAGGTCAGACTTATGTATAGCAACAATAACCTTTTGAATATTTCTGTGATGATTAAGTGAGACACCAAAGTATCAGTATGAAATAGGTATGTATGAATATACAAGCCAACATCCGGGCTTAGCAATAGCATGGCCAGCAGGACTAGGGAAGTAATTGTCCCCATGTATTTGGCACTGGTGAGGCTGCACCTCAAATACTGTGTTCAGTTTCAAGACCCTCACTACAGGAAGGACACTGATGTGCGAGACTGTGTTCAGAGAAAGGCAACTAAGCTGGTGAAGAATCTAGAGCACAAGTCTTACAAGGAATGGCTGAGGGAACTGGGGTTGTTTAGCCTGGAGAAAAGAAGACTCAGGGGAAAACTTACTGCTCTCTACAACTAAATGAAAGGAGGTTGTAGTGAGGTGAGTTGCACCAGAGAAAGTTTAGATATATAGGAAAATTTCCTTCACAGGAAGCATTGTAAAGCACGGGAACAGGCTGCCCAGAGAAGTGGTCACCATCCCTGGAGGTATTTCAGAGATGTGTAGATGTGGTGCTGAGTGAGGGAAGTGGTTTATTAGTGACCTGGCAGTGTTTGGTTTATGATTGGACTTAATGATCTTGAAGGTCTGTGATTCTATGAATATCACTTTTTAGTGTGATACTTGTGAAGCTCAAATTCTGAGGAAGACCAACGTATCTCTTAAAGCCTCCCTTCAGAAACTAGAAACAAGGCTGGGACAGATAGGGAAAGAAAGCTGGGGAAGAACTGAGCATAACATCTGAATGAAATAGTGGTGTTGGCTGCAGAAGGTCTCCAGATAAACCAATATTTATAGCCTCTCTGAGCAAAGGAGAGTGAGAATTTTGGCAAGAGATAAATGGTTCACGTTTTAGGCAATAGAAGGGAAGCAATATGAGAAGGATTATTTAGACAGGGACAGATGTAAGTTTCAGTGCAAAAAGTAAAGAAAAATAACTCCCAGACTTTTATTTTTTATGTCATGCTTATGATATTCTCATTCCTGATTTTCAAACTTATGCAGTTGGCAATACAGACCTTCTTAAAGATGTCAGTCTGGTATTTCTTGAGGGTACTGAAAATTTCCTTCTGCTGTATCAATAAGGAAGAACTTATGACAAAAGGATACTGTCTGGTAACAAAATTAATCCAATGCCTTCAGAGCTGAGTAGGACTGAAGTGACCCTTTACAATAATCCAAGGTCTTTGCAATGCTTCTGGGCAATGTAAAGTCCAATAAAATAAGAAGATAAATTTGGGTTAGTTCAGATGTACACACTAGATATATGCACTGCTGGATCAATCCACATTGTTTTTAAGAACTCATCTGTTTCTTTCGTGGGCTCAATCTTCTAGCAATAACAAAATACGAACATTTGGAAAGGAAGCCTGATGAGCTAAGTGTCCTCTACTTCTTTACAAAAGGAAAAAAAAAAATGGTGACAGAAGAAAGCAAAATCCTCTTTACTTAATGTGGACCTCTGTCTCTGGTGTGTAAGTCCTCAGTGTCCAAAGATAATTAGCACTTTATAATGCTAATTATTATAATTATGTCTGAGAAAAAAATCATTAGGGGGTAGGTCTGTTCAATGATTTTCAATTGCCCCCTCTATTAAAAAATAAGGTCATTTTTTGATTAGCTAGTTTTAGCAAGTCAAAGCTGGAAACTGTGTTACATAAAATCCTTTCATTGTTTATTTTCTCATTTAAGATAGTTTATAAAGGTTTCAATAATAGTAATAATATAAAATATGGCTGTCATAAAATTACCTCACAACTTTCTGTATTCATGTTACCATTACAGGGGAAAAAAAAAAAGTGTATGTTTTTGTCAGTTTTGGGTATGAGTATATGAATCCTGTACTGAAAGAAGCTAAGAAAAGTCACTTTATGGTTTCTTCTGTCACATATTTTTTGAAATACCAGAGGTAATAGCTAGAAACTAAAAGGTATACATTGTTGAACATAATAGGAAATATAAATGTGGACCAAAATTAAAATACAAACTGGAACATACTGGGAATGAAAACAACCAGCTGAACAGAAATTACTTGACTTTTTTTTTTTTTTTTTCCTCTCTCCTCTCAGTCAGCATAACATTGTACAAAGATAGTTTATTTGTGAAAAACTATGATTTTCAAACTACATTTTTAGATGTACTTTGAAAACACCATAGACTTAATATTCTTCAATGAATATTATTTAGAGTACTTAAACTCTCAGTGAAGTTATGTGCTATGTTTGTTCCTGAATATACTGAATCCATATTACTGGGGAGCTAAAAAGAAAGTTTACTGTGAATAAATTTTGCCTAGAATCATGTTTTAAGGTCAGGACAGCCCTCTAGACCTTGGTTGTAGATCAGGGAACCAAGTTGTGTGTTGTTTTTTGCAGGAATACACAGACATACAAGAGAAGGAAGATGGTGAGACTGCCTAGGCAGTACTGCAAATGGAGTGAAAGACGGGCTGATTTAAAAAATTTTGGTGAATAGGTGACTTCTAGAAGGCAACATAACTTAGTTGCCAATAAGAAGTGAGATCATTTGTAAAGATACTTTTGTAACACAGTCTCATCAGATAAACACAAGGGCTAAAAGAACATGTTTCATTATTTATACAAACTCAGAATAGAGAATTATATTAAAATGCAGCTTCTTTTTCTGATGAACTATATCTTTTTTCCTGACTTGAGCTGTTACATCATGTTATCTTACGTATTTGAGGGTATAACAGAAATACGACATGGCTTCTACCATAAGGCTTAACTAATGTTTTGTTACAAAAGTAGCTTAACCATATATATCATAAAATAAGAAACTGGGTAGTAATTTTCCCACAAAATAAATGTGTTGTGAAAACTCAGAAATGCCCTAAGGGAATTCTCAAATATTCAGAGAACATGAACGAACCACTTTTGCAGATTTGCTTTAAAGTGGAACCTAAGATGAAGCACATACTTTTGCAGCTTGGATCAGACCGTTCATTTACAGCTTTAGAGGATGGCCCTGATTTAAAAAAAAAAAAAGAAAAAAAAAGAAAAAAAAAGAAAAAAAAAAGTTATTCAAGAGGAAAACATTTCCCTCCCAAGGTTGTGAAGAAGAAAGATCCTCACTGATAAGGTCTCCAGATGGAAATTAGCCCTTCACATGTAATTTGACATCTTAAAAGGAAAAGCTTCCCAGGAGAAAGGAAGATATTTGTTGCATAGATTGAATGCTTTGAAAGGGAAAGGCGTAAATGAATTTTGAGAAGATGGCCACTTCACATTTCCAGAAGAGTGGCACTGTCACAATAAAGAAATGTAATGAAAAAAATCCCAGTAATTAAAAAAAAAAATATTAAGACCCTCCCTTCCAAATACATGTACTGAATTTTGTTTTGATGTAGCAACAAAATATGGTTCGCTGAAAATATGCCTTTTTTTTCTAAATAAAACTAAAGAACACTGGCTTAACAATTACTTCAGATAACAGCTTAAGCAATGTTACTATCAAGTTAAATACAATAAAGCTGATAAATCTTCTATCCTTTTTCCCCCTTTCAGAATTTCCATTATTATGACTTTAGGGAACCATCAGAAATTCTATGTTGAAATTCATTTTAGTAAAGCAATCAAGCATGTTCTTAGCTTTGAACACCAATGAAAGCCATGGAATTACTTGTGTGCTTAAAGTTAAGCATACTCATAAGCACTTGCTCCATCCAGAGTAATATTCTTTCATCTCTGATGGAGTAAAAAGAAGATGCTATTCCTTGTATTAATATCATGTGGAGACCGAGGTAAAAAAATTATGTAAATGGATCATGCAGTCAGGCATTCCAAGTTGTCTAGAGATGCCCCTGATTATAGGGTGCTGCACTTTTACAAAGCAATATAAAATAAAAATAAAGGTGATTTCTTCCTTAGCTCTTTTTGTTATTGTCCTTGGGACTTCTGCTTTGTTTTTGTTAGTGACCATTTTTTCACAATGCACAACTCTAGAAAAAAAATAGGACCTTAACACAAACATTCCATCCATATGTGATGTCAGTTGCCATCACAAAGGTATTTGGTAGGTATCAGCTTTAAGTTGCTAAGTTTTATCATTTAAGTGACCTTGGTTCACCTATCTTATCAGTGTGGAGTACCTAAATGATGATAACTTTCATTCTTTCCATCAGAGAAACAAGGTGGACAAGATCAGTTGCTTTCAGTTAAATTATAGCCATGACATGGACTGTCTGATATAAGAATGATTCATCGACCACTGATGTGGATGAGACCACAGCAGGTAGGTCTGCACCATTCTGCACATTTAGTATAAGCCTTAACTTCTATAGGTCAGCTGACAAACTGATGTTATTATATATTTGCCTGTGAGGGACTGACTGGGATCTCTTGATCTGAAGAGGGAGTCTAAGGAAGACAATTCATTCCACTATAGACAGATTTTAGCATGCAATATCAGAATCACAGAATGGTTGAGGTTGGCAGGCACCTCTGGAGGTCATGTGGTCTAAATCCCCTGCTCAAGCAGGGCCATCTACATCCAGTTGCCCAAGACCATGTCCAGACAGTTTTGAGTATCTCCAAAGATGGAGACAACACAACTCTCTGGACAACCTATTCCAGAAGTCAGTCACCCTCACAGTAAAAAAGTGTTTCTTCATGTTTACATGGGGCTTTCTTTGCCCATTGTCTCTTGTCCTGTCACTGAGTACCACCAAAAAGACTTTGGTTTTTGTCCTGTTTACACCTTCCCTGCGGGTGTTTATATACCTTAATAAGATCATCCCTGAGCCTGCTTTTCTAGGCTAAAGGCTAAACAGTTCCAGTTCTCTCTGCCTTTCATTGTAGGAGAGATGATCCAGTCCATTAATTCTCCTTGTGGCTCTTCACTGAACTTCACAGAATGTTGAATAAAGATAATTTTCTGTTGAAAGAAATGTTGGCACCCTTACATACCATGAAGGAAAAGAAAGAGTAGATGTTCAAAAGAAATGTTGATACACTTTGCTGTAAAGTAGTCAACTCCAAGAACTAATTGGAAAGAACTATTTCATATCTAAATTGACTTCTGGGAAACATACCATTCACACATAATCAACCATCTTTTATTGGAAATGTGATGTAGAGGATAGAGCCGACATTTTTTAGAACGGTTTTTTTGTGGACAGTTCCTGATCATTATTGTGATCACTGTTGCTCAATAAGCAAAGAAGGACTACATAAAGAGGTAAGAACTTCTAATACAGGCAGATGGTAACTAGTCTGAAGAAAATATTGTTTATTCAGTTTTTTTTTTTCTTTGATTCATACAGTGATTCTGCTATTTCAGGCTGCGTGCCAGTAATTCAGGGTGGTGACACATGGGACTAATACAAAATGTGTTCAGTTTGTAGTTAGGTTAAAATAGAAGCAAAGTTGAAAACAAGCAAAGTTGAAGTCAGGCAGTTTCAACTTTATAAACTTCTCTGCACTAGTTTAGAAAGATTACTTGTGATAAAGCAAATCTGTTGGTTCTGGTGGGTGTAGAGCCCCAGTGCAAGCTGTGAGATCTCTAGCCCAAAGAATCAATAAATCTTCTAATTGTGTCATGCCACGTCTGTGATTTAGACTGGAATATATTCTGTGATTTGTTTAATAAACTTGCAAGCTTAAATACCATGCGTTTGTGGGATGCTCCCCTGGGATTCATCCTTAAGGTTGCCCAAATGTATCTCCTCTTCTAGTGACCTACGTAGGAAGTGACATGAGACATGTGGTGGTTTAATTAGCAAAATGTTGGCATCAGATTAATAAAGAAGAGAATATCCTTTTCTACACTTTCTGTTTCATATAAATATCTCTCTCAGAGCTCTAGTTCCATATGGCAATTAGAAGTACTTGTTAACATAGTTGTTTAGGTATATGAATAATGAAGGTGGGTTTTCTCCAAGCCTGTAAGAACTAGGGTTGGACAGACTGTTTCAGATAAAATTCAAACTTCTCATCTACACATAAATATTCCTCCACTTTTTAAGTCCCAAGCTTAAATTGGAAGCTACTAATATTATAACTTCTGGTTGCTTTGTTGTTGTTGTTTTAATTATTAGTTTTAATTAGTTTTTATTTATTTCTGCATGGATAAGGCTTGCTTGGAAATAAAAAAAAATCACCATTTCAAAGAAAGACTCAAATAGTAATGGCTGATTTGATTACCTGTGTAAGTTGAGGATAGATTTTAAATAGAGTGAAACACTGGTAACCGGGTTTTAAATACTTGGCAACAAATAACTGTAGTTTATTTATTCAGTTAAATTATCTTCTGCCTTTGGAACACCCATGAAAATGTTAAAAACTTTCTTAAAATTACCTCTTTTCAATGTCTTTCAAAGATGTTTTTTCGTCATTCTTACTGTTTGATAGGTGAATTGCAAAAGTCTGCATTTCACACGTAGCATTCAATGTTTCATTGATGGCAACAGAAGTCATAGAAATAACATGAGTATGCACATTTAGGTGGACAAGGACTGCAAGAGGAATATTCTTTAGGGAAACCATAGTGTAAAGAAACCATGAATTAAGATTGCTCATGTAGAATTTTTAACTTTTCTTCCCGATTTGGCAAAATCCAAATATTTAAGCTTTTTTTTTTGGATCTAGGAAAGTATGGACATGTTTTGTACAGTTTACACTGAGGCTGCTAAGATAAAGAGCAATGGAGGTCAAATTCTGATTAAATTTTTTCACTTTCTCATTAGCCTGAAAGTGGAGATTGGGAGTATTGCAGTTCTCACTTCATTAAGCTTTAAATTATCCCTTGCTCTTCCTTTTCTCATTGCAACTTATTCTTAAAAGACAGGAATAGCTCTGGTCTTTGTTTGTCTTCCAAAGAGCAACTTTTGGTAACAGAAAAAGAGGATCTAACCAAATTGAGATAGATCTTGACAAGTTTATAAGACTAAATAGCCAGGCAGAGGGCTGAAGTTCGTGACTGAAAAGAAGTCCTTTACTCTTGCTTATCCCTATAAAAGGACTGCCTTATTTCTTTGTGGACGTTTTGTAATTCTCATGAAGTCATGGGTTAGAAGATTTTGGTATCTTTCTGACTGAATTCAACCATAGTTATTTTTGATTCTCACAATATTATCAAGTAATAAATTCTACTTAGTGTTTTGTGTTACTTCAAGCCTTCTAGCTTTTGCTATTATATTATTATATTATTATATAATATGTGCGATATATAACATATTATATATATTATATATATAATCAGTACAGAATAAATAGAACAGAATAGAATAGAATAGAATGAATGGACTATTTCAGTTGGAATGGATTTACAGCAATCATCTACTCCCACTGCCAGACCACTTAAGGGCTAACCAAAATTTAAAATGAGTTATTAAGGGTGTTGTTCAAATGCTTCTTCAACACTGACAGGCTTGGGGCATCAACCGCCTCTCTAGGAAGCCTGTCCCAGTGTTGGAGCACCCACTCGATAAAGAGATGATTCCTAATATCCAGTCTGCACCTCCCCTGGGGCAGCTTTGAACCATTCCCACATGTCCTGTCACTGGATGCCAGGGAGAAGAGATCAGTCCCTCCCTTTCCACATGCCTTCCTTAGGAAGGGGAGACCAGTGAGGTCTCCTCTCAGCCTCTTTTTCTTCAAACTGAACAAACCCAGCGTCCTCAGCTGTTCCTCATAGGACATTCCTTCCAGCCCTTTCACCAGCTTTGTTGTCCTCCTCTGTATACATTTGAGTACCTTAACATTCTTTTTATATTTTGAGGCCCACAGCTGCACACAGTACTCAAGATGAGGCCACACCAGTGCCGAATACAGTGGGATTGTCATGTCTTTTGACATGTGCTTAATGCACCCCAGGATGCGGTTTGGCCACTTGGCTGCCAGGACACACGGCTGACTCCTATTGTGCCTGATGTCAACCAGCACCCCCAGATCCCTTTCTGCGGGGCTGCTCTCCAGCCATTCCTCTCCCAGGTTATACTTGTGTATGGCTATTTATACATGTGCCCAGCTTCAGACTTACTTGTGGTTTAAAGCACCTCAATTTTAGTTATATCCTCTTTTTGTTTATTATCAGAGTGGTTGAATGGCTTTTGTAGATTGCTTGAGCAATGTGTCAGATGCCCTTTGCGTACAATTAAATTGTTTTGTGCTGCAAAGACTGTGCCCCCAAAAAAGGAAGGAAACCCACTTTCTCTGTTCTTAAATAGATGTAGGTTCTTCAAAGGATTTGAGTGAGACTGATGGAGTGTGCAGCTCAATGACGATACTTGCAGAATCTCTCAAAGACTGTGCAGCAGGATATGGTCTATATTGTTATCTATGTAAAACCATAAACTCAGAGAGAAACAGATCTGCAAGAATGGTTTTCTCAGAAAACATGCCAATTACATGAGTTAGAAATGTGAAGCTTAAACATTGATTTAAAATACTTGGGGCTAGATTTAATGAAAAGAATAATAAAGAGTCCTAGTGCTGCTTAGTAGAGACAGACATAACATAGGCTTCCACAATTTTTATGTATGTTCTCCTTGTCCTGCTGTGTTACACTACTGCTATTCCAATGTTGAGCTCTGTGAACAGAGGTTTTTCTGTGTTCTGAACTCAGGTTAATATAATAGTGATTCTGTTACGAAGGTAAAAGGAGAATAAAATCAGATTTTCTTTTTTTTCCCTTGAAACTCTAGTCCATGTTTGAAGCCAAATTCCAAAACCAGAAAGGTTAGTATCTTCTTCTTCCAAAGAGGTCTTCATGGAGTGACTCCCTTTGAAATCAGTGTGACTTTGTGAGAATCACAAATGGAATTCGTAGGGAGTAATTGCAGGGTCAAGGAACAGTGTGTCAGAACACTTACCTCTGAGATGTTTCTCTCTGTCTGTTAGCAGAAACAAAAAGTATTTCTTTCATTTTCTTCCAGCAACTGGGCCTTTTTAAATAGATGAAGAAAAATAAAACATTAATTCATTCTTACTCAGATTTGAATTGAGTGAATAGAACTAATGTATAATCTTCTTTCTGCAAAGTGATAAATATTTACAGTGTGTAATGAGATTTCATGTCAAAAATTGATGGTATTTATTGTGTTTTAATAAAAGCAGATTTGAAAATGTTAGTTTTATTAAAGAAAAGAAGTGTTGAAAGTATTGCCTTTTTCACATTTGCTTTTTCTATGGAGACCTTATATGCAAAGACAGATTTTGAGCTAACTATATTACTATGGAAATCAGTTGGAACAGAATAGAAATAGTATGAAGTAATGAAAACATTAATACTTCTTTACACCTTGTTTCATTTATTTATCAGTTACACTCCCTGTTTTTTTTCCTTTGCTAGTAAGCCTAACAAATTTCAGTTTTAAAAAGGTTTACCTTCTTTTTTCGTTATTTTCAATTCAAATTTACTGAAACTATAGCAAGAAACAGACATTTCATACATGGCAGAAACTAAAGGACACTGCCATGTGCAGTGTCCAAGTGAAGTGCTACACAGATATTTGTGTCTTAGTGAAGAAATTGTTTTCAAAGATGTATTGTTGCTAGAAATAGGCTGTATCCTCTCTCCTCAATGATGGGTCCAGTCATCATTTACTTCCAAACTGACTTATGGCAGTACCTTAACGTATGCTGCCATTAAGTAATCTGCTAAGTCTATAGAGCTCAGCTATCTTGGGTATGTAAGACACATTAGTCAAAATATCAGTACACAGGTGCTGAGTGCTTGAAAATATCTACGTGGTTCCTTCCATTTGTATCAAACTTTTAATCATTTAATGTGTCACAAATAGACGAAGCAGGTGATCAGAGTAGCTTGTAAAAGGCTGAAAACTAAGCAAACTCTAAACTAGTCAACAATATTTAGTTGCCAGATCATTTAGCTATAAAACCCTTGTTGGCTGGTAAGGCAACAGTATTTATGTTAAATTAGTGAATCATTTTCAAAAGGATAAATACAAGAGAAAAGGAGTTTTTAATATATGTTTAAAAAATAAAGGAAGGAAAATGAGGGCAAAATACATGAAGAGATGCAAACTCTAGCCTATTTTACAGAATAATATATTTTTTATCTTGCATGCATGTGCATGCATGTGTGTATATACATGTGTAACTCTTTAGATAGGCATTTTTGCTTCAGGCAAACAGAAGGAAACCTCTTTCAGCATCCCTTTAACTGGCATAAAGCCAGCCTTGCTCATTTTCTGCAGCTGGCATGAAAATAAACTCATTTTTCCAGAAGTGACCCCCATTATTTCATTTTTCTTAGCTCCCAACAAGTTGATGAGCTATAATACAAAGCAAAGCAATTAATTGTTATGTGGCATCTTTGTTAGAGTAGTATTAGTGATCAGCAGTGGGGGAGGAGGAAATAGTCTTGAGCATATGGTAAAATAAAGATTTGCAGCAGAATAAATGAGTAAAATGGCCTCAGATAGAAGTTACATACTATTTAGTTCTGGATGGAGAAGGGAAGATAGGTCTTATGTAAAGTGGACTAAAAAATTCTCAATGAATTGAGAAAGCTTTTTGGAGCTTTAGATTTTCTTTTTATGTTTGCTTTCTAAATCTCCCTTCTTCACTTGAAACTCAAGGTACATTTTTTTGCAAGGATGGACTTCTAAGAAGAGGTGTTACGCTACAGTTCTGCTGTGCAACTGAAAATAATAAAACAGAGCAGGCAGTCACCCAATCAATCAAAGTTAAATCTCCTATGGGCTGACACTAGACATAGCTTGAACTTATGTCATCAGGAGAACTCCATCAAGGCAGTAGATCTAAAGGGCAGATTTTTGTTGTATTTTCTGTGGAAACTTGTTCCACTCTATATTAGTTATTAAATATTGTTTGGAGTCCTATTTGAAGTTCAGTCTCTCATCCTGTTGCAGAGCTGCGAATGTGTTGCTGGCTGTTCTCTTGGTAGCCGAAGTCTTGTCTCTCTTTGTCTCTCTTCTTCACCACAACTGTAGGTCTTTGGAAGCTCATTAAAATCTCTTAATACAAATTATATGTTAATGTTTGTCTTGGTACTTGTGGAAGCAGTTATCTTAACCAGCAGTGATTTTCTTTATCTGATGCCCTTTCTTAATCTACAGAAAGAGCAAAGCTTCTGTATAGCTGTATCTTGAAGATGGGCTACAGAGACTTTACAATATGCATAGAGGAAGTAGTTTGGTGTCTACCTGCATTCAAGGTTCTAATTATCCAAGACAGCTGAACTGCAGCACTTGAGGTGGTACATAATACCATACTTGGAACACCTGTCTTCTACAAGGTCATCTAAGAACAAGGGTTTTTTTCTTTTATTTAGATATTTTGATATACCTGGCAAACATAACAACTCTGAAACATTTTAAAGCTTGAATGCTATGTGTACTTGTCTCCTATAAGTTATAAACTTTTCTGTCTTGATGACAACTGTTTGAACTAAATCATCTCACTGCAGAAGCATGCAAGTATGTAAGAAATGTATAAAATATTTGGTAGTAGTGCATGAATGTAAGAATGATGATCACTGTGTGCAAGTGCATCAGTGAAGATACGCCACAGCAGCAACATGTGAATAATCTCTATTTGTTCCATTATCTTGTGGTAGAATCCACCTTCCTAAGGAAATAAAATTAGTATTTTGAGTGACAGGGACAAATGGAAAGATTGATCTTTTGGTTAGCCTCTGATGGCAAACAGTTGTTCCCTCCTATGACAGTAATCATCAGAACTCTTGAAAGAGAAAGGAGCAGAAGGGAGACAAATGCCAATGAAGGGGCAGTGATGCAGATCCTTCCCTGTAACATGGCACATAAGAGGGAGGAAAGAACTACAATACCTCTCTATCAGTAAATCCACTCAGGGTAGAAGCAACAATTATTTGTCTGAAAACCCATAAGAAGAATTCAGTTAAAGGTTGCCAAATGGAATGACACCAGAAATATTGACTGTGACCTTCTACTTTAAGGGAGAAAGGAAGAAAGAGTGCTCTAATTGGAACAGTAACGTCTATTAAAATGCTAGTAAAATTTTGTCAGCATTGCTATTGTCTTTAGGAGCGTAGCATGCTAGATGGCAGGACTTTTACAACACTAATACAGACTACCTATCAGGTCTATACAGTTGCAAACAGTTACTAAGGGGATATATATGTGACTACCTCCCATAGAGTCAATTCACAGTCTTGTGAAGACAATCACAAAAGTAACTTACCAATTTGTATAGGATTTGTCGGTCAGAAAAAACATAGCAGGAGAAAATTACAATGTAATGGTAAGTGTAGAAGAAGAAGCACACATACAGAATATGGTATATGTGAAAATACTGGTTGGGGTCTGAGAGTTACACTGTATGTAAGACAATAAAATAGGAAAATGTTTTGTTGTGGGTTTTTGGTTTGTTTTGTTTTGATTTGTTTTCCTATGGCTTTTAAATATCTACTGATACTGAAATGGTTTTTCATACTATTGGAGAACATTTCCAGAACTAGTCAAGACTCCACAACTGTCAAATTTGTTCTTGTGATAGTACATTTGCAAACAGACACAGGAAACAGTCTGAATAAATTATGTTAAATCATCCATAAACATTCTGGGTTTATGTTTTCTGCAAAATACATTTCTTCTTGACCATAGACTAGATAGCAGTGGGAAACTGTTTCAAGATATTATGCATGTGGCTTTGATCACATAAGTGATAAATCCATACAAACTTCAACTAACAAAATTACAAGTGTGGAAATACTGCAAAGAAAAGGTTGTAAAAACTTTAACCCAATAATGAGATAGCTGACCTATATACACCATATTCTAATGGTTTTCCTATCCTTTGTTATTAACCTGAGATTTACCATTGGATCAGAGCATTGATCTGTCAAGTCTATAATCTTTTGCCTGTGGGAGCAGCTAATACCCTATAAACAGTTAAAACTAGCCAAACTAAAGGTCATTAATTGTGTTAGTAGTGCTCCCTGTAGTGATTGTGTCTGACCTTTCTGCTGATCATCTTATCACACGTGGATGACATATTATGTTCTGATATCTGGTGTAAATAAAGCGTAAGTCCATTTCAGTGAAGAATGATACAAAGGAGATCAGTGCTCTGTGCTAAGACAGGCTGACAGTCTCAGCTGGCATAAACTGGTGTAGTTGCAGGAGGGCTAAGTTATTTTACCCTGGATGAGAATCTCTTTATTGTGTCTCTCAGAATCAGCCTTTATTGAACCAAGCCCAAGGGGAGGAAGGGAGAGAAGAGTGATGGAAAGAAGGAGACCAAAAGGTAGGCAGGGCAGAAGTACACAAAACCCGCTTCCCCTATCACTGATTACAAATTATTATACAAGCTGAGCCCCATATTGTATACTTCATTTACAGTAATTGTACAACAGCTGTATAATAGGTGTAGTTTAAGGTATGAGTGTTGCTCAGAGTGTAGCTTAAATGTCCACAGTGAGATGTGAATATGAATATGAATGGTCCTGACTGCATAGTAATTGGTGGCATTATGGGAATGAATGGAAAAGCTACATATGGATGAATGGGTGGGGCTGGGGAAGGGTGCAGCACAGGAGACTAATGGTAGATTTTATTTTCTCACATAGATGCCTTTTCCTTTAAATAATTAGCCAGCGGCACTAGAAGCAAATGAAAAGAAAGAGAAGGGGACCAGTTTGGCACACTGAAGCTCTATACTCATTGTATTAAATCATTCCAATTTCCCTCTCTTTGCCCCACCTACCTACCTATTGATCCATCCACATTAAACTTATAACATGAACAACAGAAAAGTTCCAACTTGCTGAGGGGGGAAAAAGGGTTTTGAGAATATGATAGCACTAAACCAAAAATGTGGTTGTACAAAATGTCTTAGCACTCAGGAAAAAAAGAAAAGTAACCTGAATGGAATAATTCTTTTTCACACATGTTACTGGCTTAAGTGTGTTGCTGTTAGGGTGTTACAAAATGAGAGGTGTATGCTGTTGACAGGAAATGATGCTTTAGGAGTCAGAGCTAGGAACAAATTAATGTTCTATTTGTTTCATTTTCTTCTTTTGTTACCATAAAATGTGGAAAAGCATTTGTCTCCTTTTTTTTGTGGGTTGTTTTTGTTTTTTGGGGTTTTTTTTTGTGTGTGTGTGTGTGGGTTTGGTTTGGGTGGTTTTTTTTTTGGTGGTTGTTTTTTTGTTTTTTTTTGGGGGTTTGTTTGGTTGGGTTTTTTTTTGTTGTTGTGGTTGGTTGGTTTGGTTTTTTTTCCTCCCATCCTTAATTCTTTATAATTTTTTTTGTGAATTCAGTAGTAATCTGTCCCTTTGATACAGCTTTGATACTACAGGATATGTAGTTATTATGTATGTATATATGTAGTTATTGGGCAAACTATGAAATTTAGATTACTTGGATGATTTGAGAAGTTTATTGCTATATCTGAAATTCTCTAAGTGCAAAGCAAGAACTAAACTTAAGGACAGGAAAAGGATTTAAGAAGCATTGTGAATTGTTTTGCAGTATCACAGATAGCCAATTATATTGATAATTCATATGAACTCAGAGTCTGATCCTATAGATGTTAACACTTCAAAAAACTTGAGTTCAGTGTGATTTGTTCATCCCGTACATGTTCACAACTGTTTGTAGATTATCCCTCCAGTCAAACCATGCAGATCTGACTTTGCATTACAGGCTGTAGCACAAAGCTGTATCGGAAGAAGCAGCACATTACAAAACAACTGAAACTCATTGTATATTACGTTAAGACTGAAAATATATTTTTTGTTAAAAACTTGAAAATTAGTGTTATGTGTGTCACTGATCCTCCAAATTCTTATTGCTTCGATAAGAAATTTTTGTTTTACCAAAGACAACTTCCTGAAGAAGACATTAAAAACACAAAGCCTAGTACTGCATCATACTACCTATTTATAAATTCCAAGGAATAAACACAGCAAAAATCAATTACAATTATTCTTGTTCTTGAAAATGACAATACATGACAAGAAAGAGGGGTCACTATTGCTCACTTCTTTTTTAAGGCAATCTTTGTTTACCTAGTTCCCAAGTGTTAAGAGCCTGTATGGTACATTTGCATAGGATAACTAACATATACCACACCATTTTCACGTCTGCAAGTACACGTGAGTAACCGTAATTACACGTGACACCAATTACTCTATTACTTTGTATTAAATTATAATGGAAAATTCCACTAGAGAATTGAAGCCTAATTGCATCTTAATTTGCATATTTTTGCATATTAATTACATCTCAGATGAATAATAAATTTCAGCAGATTTTTAATTTATGCATAGACACAAAAACAAGTGGAGAAATAATTTACAAAAAAATACCAGCAACTATTACTTAGGGCATTCAACTAATTTTGCTTAGTTTAGCAAAACAAAACTTGGTTTGTTTAATATAGCATCTTTAGGCTGATTGCTGTTTATTGCACAATATGTCAGTTTTGAAGCACAGAGAGAAGCTGAGTCTTTTTAATACAAAAAATAAATGTTAATTCACAGCATTTTAAGTTGAAGGATTTTATATTTTTTAACAAAATGTTTGGAGGACAGTGCTATTTAATTAATTTGAGAATGGGCTTAATTGTGATAGTTTTTTTTTACTTAGAAGATGTCTTATTTCATTGCATTTTTTTTAATGAAGGAATGAAAAATAGAATATTAAAAGAAAAAAACCTTGATGAGGAGGTTTCTCTGTTAATCAAATGCGGAATGTTTTCTTGTTTTAAGACAGCGGTTAAACAACTGCAATTTTGATGACTATTAGTTTCAGACAAAGGGCAAAATTAAGGCCAGGAAATGCATGGAATTTTAAATCAACATATATTTAAATAATTCTGCAGGTATTGAGTTTATTTCAGAGTCCTTTTAGATAGCTGCATAATCAAAATGCATGAAACCTGAACTAGAACCTGCAGAGATTTTCTTTAACTTTAGAGGCAAGATAATACAACAAGTTACCCCATTATATTCAGCTGGGATACTCACAGACATAAATTCAGGCAGTTAGGTAGTCTTTTTTTGCCTACAAATTTTCCTATTGACTTTAGTAAAAAATACTAAATTTATAGTTTTTATGTCTTTGTATAACTTATTTAATGGAAAAAAAATTAATGGTACAAATTTACAAAAAGGCTTTGCTTCCATGAATTTCAGACACATTATCAATTGACTTCTTTCAATCTAGTTGTAAAACTGAAGTCCCTTTACGCTGTTAACTCATCCCAAACCCTAATCAGGTATCATGCTTTTTGTACCTGCTGCCACAGTCAATCTGAGACTTCCTGCACGGAGGATAATTCTATTGATCTTTTGCCAAATTGTACAAAAGGAATAGATGTCAATGCTCTAATAAATCTGGAGACTGTCAAGATGAATGAATACATTTGTCTTCTCCTTTGCTCAAAAAAAAACCCCAAACCAAGCCCTAAAGTAGCACATATTTTTCCAACTTGTTTTGTAGTTCTGCGACTGTAGGGACTGGGCAGAACCCAGCAGGAGACTGCGTAATTTCCAAGAGTCCACTCTATGTTTTTTTCTGCTGCAGTAGTCAGGATTTTGCCAGTTGCAATGGTCTGGGAGATTGTAAAAATAACACTTCACAGCATATGTTTACCTTGTACCAGTTATGGATCATTATTTTTACTTCTCAAGCAGGAATCTTATCTGATGAATACAAAGCTATTATTTAATTTCTTTATTTATTTTACAGTGACACGTTTTAAAATTAAAATACCCCTAGGAAAAGTTTTCATTTTCCTCAGAAAGCACTGTCTGCAACAAATGTGTTCTTGTTACGATATCTATTGCTATCATGTCTCTGGTTTGGTATCAGGCTCCTGTCACTTGGTTCCATCTGCACAGCACACCAAATCCCATTAGTAGCACCAGCTTTAGTACCCTTCTTGTTTAAAGTTAAAACAGTTTAGCTTTCAGAAATAGCATTCTAATGAGGACCGAGATTGTCCTTTTACTTTCCGAACATCCCATTTGGCAAGGTTCAGATAAGCAGAGGGAAATGGCACTGAATGGAGGCTATGAATCTTCAACTGTTAAACAATATTTCCCTCTCCTGGACATTGTGGGCTACTGCAGTTCGTGAAATGCATCTGGAGAGACCCAACATTTTTAAAGACATTCATTTTACTTCCATGTACCAACCACAAGATATTTGCTTACAGGGGGAGATGCAATGGTCACTACAAAAATCTCTGTTATTAAAATCTGTTGCAAATGCAGATGGGAATGACAGGTTTTTTCCATAACACTTTGCAAGGAGATGTACTTTTTCTTTTAAAGTATTTAAACTCTGAAAATAGATACTTATCAGGAAGTTTAAAATAACATTAAGTATTGTTGAAAATATTTTATTTAGTCCTCATCCTAACTGCAAAACCTAGCATTTAATTTCCCTAAGTACAAGTTAACATAAGTAACTTGGCCAAATGAGATTATGATGGATCATATATTTTGTCGTTGCACTTAATAGCAGCCCTTGACATGTTGAGATTTTGTTTGATCCTGCAAGACGGAAAAAGCCTGGGTCCTCTTTGGGGATTTGGAATTGGAAAGTAATTCTCGTACTGTGCACTGTGTGTGGGAATTCTATTCCCACAGCACCTTCTTTCTCCCTTGAATACCCACTGATATATTTCAGGAACAGTGTATCTCCTTTTACCTTCCTTAAAGTGGTGTTATTTAGTTCTCATGATGACTACCTCTGTAAAATCATGTTGCTTTCTCCCTTTCCAGCAGTGCAGTACCACACAGGACACTATACATAAAACAGAAGTGAACTTATTGGTATTTTTTTGTATCTACTTGTCCTAACTAAATTCCTTTTAATCTTCTGCAAAGCTGTTTAGACTCTGAACATTAACATTCTTCTGCTTTGTTTTGGAATTCAAGACTGGGATGGAACTGTGCTCTTGGAGAGATGCATTTCAAAAGCCCTGTGTTATCTTTTTCAGAAAACGTAGCTCAATCAACCTGTTAGCAAATGCATATACAAAAGACCAAGGATAGATGGCAAGTGGCATTTTTCCTGGGTATGATATTCAGTATTTGACCTACATGAAGACAACTAGGATACGCTGTCCCTTATATTCCAAATTTATCACGTTACAAGACATTCTTACACACGTCAAGAAAAATCAGTTTTGATTTCAGATGTGCAAAGGACATAATGAAAGACTCGGCAGATGGAAGACTATGGAAATGCTAATGAATGTTTAAGTGCTACGCAAGGAAAAAAAAAAATCAACAACCCCCCCCAAACCACAAAATCCCCACCACGCAACAAACCTGATTAGAGGTTAAGAAATAGAAAACACAGATCTTCAAACACAGTTTCCTGAAAGTTGAAGGAGCATCCTGTGAAGTACACTTGCATGCTTCCTCTGTCCTTATAGTTTTCCTGGGATCCTGTTATCGAATATTGTTGGCCACAAGATTGTGTGCTAAATATTCTTTCAGTCTGGAGCAAAATGATCAGACTTTTTTTAATAATTAGTAAAATTCACAAAATTGAAACTTCTATATTTATCAAAAAATGTTTAAACTGCTAAAGATCCAATGCAGCTAATGAAATTTTTTTAACACTGCTTGCGAAGGGGGGTTACATTATGGCATTTTGTTAATTTTCCAAACTGTAAGAAATTTGCCCCCAAGAAAATCAGGTGTGATTTTTGATGTCAGTTCCAAAATTGAAGTAATGGAGATCATTTTGAAATTAGTCACTCTAATGCTTTTGACATTTTTACTGGACTGTAATTACTGAATTCATGTAATGTTTGTAAAAATATATTCCATGTACAAAATAAGAAAATAATAGTGTAAAAGCCATGATTCTGCAAGTCATGCCATGTAACTCTGTGCAGGTACAAAATACTGATTCAAAGCCTTGAAGAATAATTTCTGCTGTTTGTACATGAAGTGTGAAAGGAGTGTCAATGCTTTTCCAAACTGCTTTTTCCTTGTTCTGACTAACTCAAATTTAGAAGTTAATTCTTGGCTTCTTTTCAGAAGGTGAACTATAAGTATCAGTTCCCATGTTTTTATGATGTGGATGTCAAGCTTCAGGGAAATGAGTTAGAACAACAACCCATTTCACACAGGAGTATCATACATACAACAGAATCCTAATTTCCCTCCTTTTTAACTCTAATTGTCCCATTTCACTGTACTGTGCACCTGTAATACTAGAGATAAACGGGCTTCTTTGAGGCTGTAATGGTAATTTTTGTCATCCCTGTCCACTGCCAGGAGCTTCATGTTTGTTTCCACTAGCAACAGAAAATTAAAAAGATAAATCACAAACCCGGGGCAGTCATGCCTGTTGTAGGCATGATCTTGCCCAAGTGACCAAGCTGGAGTGACCCTGATGAGTTTTAAAATTCAGAACACATCCAATATGTTTCACATTTAGGGTGCTGCTGTGTTTTCCTCAGATTTTGCATGTTAGATGCCAGAAGTCTGGGTGTTTCATGAAATTTTTCATGTTCATTACAACCTTATTGAAGAATAAGATGTATTTAAAACACAAAACATAAATCCATCAACTCAGAAGTCACAAAATAAGAACAGCAAAGGGCGACCTATACAGTCAGGGACTGCCTGCTAAACTTCAAAGCAAAGTAGACCTAAGTTACAGACTTCTGCCAGCAGCAATGGCACCCTAGAAGACTGAGCTGCCCTTGTGCTGCTACTTTGAATTAGATTAAGACCTGTGAGATGGTGTCTGCTGGGTCGCCTTGTCTACAATAATCACCTCTAGCCCATAGCAACAATCAGCTTGCAGCTTTGAGTACACAGGATTCTCCCCAACACATTTGAACCACCTCTACCTACCTGTGTGTTTATTTTTCCACAGCAGGCTTTGAGTTAATCTGTTATCTTTGGGGTTGCAAAACTCAGCATTAACTCACTACAGAGATGTCTGGTGATGAGTCTGGTGTGAATAAGATGGCAGTTACAGTTACACGCTTATTCAGATGCTGGGAAATAGAGGAAACTTCTGGTTAGGCATCTGAATATGAGGTAGAAAATGCCATGGAGATTTTGAGTAATCCTTTGTTTTTGTTTGGGGTGGTGGTGGTGTTTTGTTTTCAGATGTATTTCAAACAGTTTTGTTGTAATATAATTTCTGAAACTTTGGAAGTAGAAACAGGATAAAGAGGTGCTGAGCTAAAACTGACTCATTTTTATAGCTCACAAGCAGATACAGAGAATTAAATCCAGGAGCTGAGCCAATTATTGTAGTTGTCATGTTATTTTCTTTTATACTTTTTCACTTATTTACTTACAAAGGAGAGAATATCAAGAAATATCACTTCTGTCCCACTTAGTTAGAGGTTTGGAAAGAATGTTCAACATGCAAGGTACAAAGATATGAGTATCTCTCAGATGAATGGATGTTACTTTAGTCTTCAGAGACCTTTGGTCTACTCTACTTCTTAAATTAGACTCTCATTCCTTATTCATAAGATTTTTATTTTCCATCTCTTCTTCTTCTGCTTCCAAATGCCTCTGTTGGAAAGGCACAATTTGCCAAGTCAGCCACTTTAACCTGGAGTGGCTTGATATTTTACTTTTTCCAGTAGTTTGCTTCTAATATACAGTATCCATGAATGTTAATCAGGAAGGGAAGGTATTGGAGAAATCCTAGCCTTTCTTTAAATCAGCAAAGTATTAGCAGAAGACTGAGAAAAAAAATCACAGGCTGATTTCTAGCTGCCAAAATATTTTTGGGTTACTAAGCTGCTTACTACATTCTTTGTCTCCTATCCGGTATATGAAAAGTCTGTTTAAAAACTGTGTGAAAATTTTCAAAAACACCTTTCAAAGATTCCATTACTTAAAGTGATTTGGATAATTGTGTTCAATGGTAGCCATTATTTAAAAATATAATTAGTTGCTGAACTCAGAGAAGGAGGGAAATTTCTGCAGGTGTTTCTCATTATTTGCTATGCATACAAAATATCTGCATAAATTACCATTATTATTTCAATGTATACTAAGAGACAATAAAGCATTAGCAAGCAAAGAAAAATGCTGTTGACCCACAATCTGTGTTAGCAGCATAGAGTTTTGGCCTTCAGTGTTTTTGAAGCACATGTGCAATGGCACTCAAGATTTAAATTAGAGTTTTGCACCTGTAACAACATTAAGTATGTAGCAAAAGTGCATCAGAAGGATATTGAAAATGCGACATTAGGAGAAAGACTGCACATGGCTGTGAATGCGTGCTTCACAAAACAGGTATTGATAGGCAAAGCTTTTGATTCTGTTTTAAGGCTTCAGACAAAGGCAGTCACCCTACTCATCCCTTCCACAAGGATCAGAACTTCCAAGAATCTCATTTGTAACTTATTAATGCTGCTACAGAAGGATTTACACATTAACTGTGGAGACCAGTTATGACCTTCTGACTTTCAGCTCTGGTTCTGAGCAAAAGCTGTTCTTCAACTATGGAAAAGTTTCCATTTCTTATTCTGTGAAATGGATCAATAGTATTAGCAGGAGATGAACAAAAAAACAGAAAAAAAAAATAATTATATGCTAGATTGATCATTTAACATATATTCATTTTTTTATGAGCAAAAGTGAGAAAAAATCAGACAACCTTAAATTTCATAGAAATTCATTCAGTTTGAGAAACTTGATGACACTTGAGTGATTCACTGTATTATGTATTAGTTCAAAAAGGCCTTGTAAAAATAAGTTTTGCTTAGTTTACTGGAATATTAATGGAAAAATCAACATTTGCTAATTGTAATGAAAGTTTTGTCATTCCTATCTGAATGTCTTTTATTTTAAACCTTTTGGTTCTAGAAATGTATCCCATAAAGGGGAAATGATAATAATATGAAGACAATATATACTCATGAATGGTAAATAAATTGGTAATCTCTTATTGACTATGAATGCTTTGCATCTTGCCACAGTAAGTGGTATTGAAAGTTCCCCACCAGGTACCTTGGAGGAAGGAAGGAATAAGATTTCTCACAGTACATATTCAGCATGGGATAATCTCCACACCAAGACTATTTTTACACTTTGAAATTTATAAATTGATGAAGTTACTCCCTGGAGTATTTATGCTGTGAGCAGATTTTTCATTTTACAATGCAAGTCTGTAATGTTTCATTACATTAAGGGAGATTCAGTCTAGCTGAGACAGAAGCTCACAGATAGTATAGAAGAGTGAGTTCTCAAAACTAGAATTCCTAGCAGAAAGTACTAATGTCTTTTCTAAATAAACATTTGTCAGCTTTCATGCAAGACTAGAAGTTATTGGATTCGTGGGGTTTTCTGTTGTTGTTTGGTTGGTTTTTTTGGTTGGTTGTGTATTTTTGTTGTTGTTTTGTTGTTTTTTTTAAAAAAAAAACCCCACACCTCTTCTGTTTGTTTGTTTTCTTTTCCAAATGATAATCAAGTGGTAATTGTCATGCATTTGTTATTGAAAGCATGTGATATATGTAAGTGCAAGATAACATAATACAAATGAAGGCTTTAGGAAGATTGAAATGCAGTGGCTATTTGCAGAGGAATAGATGTCGATCTGTTCCTTTCCTTATTCCTAAGACCTTAATCAAGTCTGTATAGGAAGTGACTTTCAGCTTTTTAGAGAACTCTTTATTTGCAAGGCTCCAATGTTCTCACTTGGACTCAAGGGTGGAAATTGATATGGGACTTATTAAAAGTCACTTTTAAGAGTCTTGATAATCAGGATCAGAATCAATAGTAAAAAAAATCTAACAGCTGAATGATCTCTTATGAGACTCAGAACATTTCACTTTAGAAAATCAGTTGCATTGGAAGGTAGCTGTGTTAGAAACTTGTTAATCATTCAATAGTAATTTTAGAATACCTTAGTCTACGTATACTCACCAGGTTTTAATGATCGTAGTCTCTCATTGAGCAATACTCTTCTTTCCTTACCATTCTAATTACCCTTGTTTTTCTAAAATATTTTCTATTGAGACTTTGAATAGGTTGTTCACTTATGGGTTATTTGTAAATCCTTTATATTTTGCAGGACCTGCAGTTCTTTTACAGCAAATGGGTAAGAAATTATTTTCTTTTAGTTAAACCAGGATTATCTAAAAATGTAACATTTTCAAAATTCAAGTGAAGGAAAAGGAAGATTTCCAGAGCATATGGCAAGTGTAAGCCATTCTGACAGTGTAATTAGGATAGGGACATACTGTATGAAGATGTCTGGCCAGGATGGCTATGCTATGTGACAAAGACTGTTTAGAAAGCACCATGTCTTTTCTTTGACTAGAGCACAGCTCCATTTAAAGTAATGCATTTACAAATTGTTCCTCTTAAAGAAATTCCTCCACTTAAAATTCCATGTGATATTCAAATACTTTTATCAGTTCAAGAGAATAGCTTGATACTAGCCTTGAAATCTATAAAGGACTGTGATCTCTGTACTTCTAGTGGTGTATCACAGTAATATGAAGGAACAGATTTATTCGTTCTTTCTTCTGAGATTAAATGTAATTGGTTTAAAGAGATAATCATTCTTTTGTTTGAGTTTTATGCATTTCTTATGAAGAGCTAACACATTTTTCTGCAGTCTGACAAAGTGTACAGTCTTTTATCCTCATTTCCCAATGGATAAATACTTTGTTAATTAATAAAGTATTATACTAGCACTTAGTGTCTGTATTTAACTGTGGAAGGATTTTATTCAGATTATGTTAATAGATTGTCAGCTTTAGTTTTGCATTAATTACTACCTTTTCCTGTGGTGTTGTCATAAGAGAATTGTCACTATGAATGCAGGGGTCTTTTTTGGATTATTTTTGTCTGACTGTTCTGGAATAATTCCTGTTATATCTTGTTACTTATGCTATTAAACTGGATATTTAATTGTTTACTGAGAATGATATCAATTGCAAAATCAACTTTTCTTCTACTTCATAACTGTTTACAAATATGTCCTGATATGCATGTGTATCTCTATATAAGTATGTACTAAATAGCATGGATACATAGCAAGCAAATTTGAGAGTATTTTGGATTTTCTTGGTGCATTTTTTTTTCTGATTATATGGCTTTTTTAATATCAGATAAATCACTTTCTATAGTTGTGCCACTGCTGAAGAGAATGTTTGTGATTTCTCTTAAAGCAAGCCTAAAGAATGAGGAAAAATGCCAGTCACTTATGAAAATAAATTTACACCATATATACCTACCTATGGAAGAATATTGTAATTCCACAGTATAGCAGAATTGTGGCTGTCCAGGTAAATGTGTAAGTTCAGTGACAGATCTTTGCCCCTAGGCTGTAAAACAGTATACTATGTGGGAAACAGGAGCTTCACTTAATAGTACTGTGGGACGTTCTTCTTTATTCTTTGCCCATGTCTATCAAGTGAAAAGATGAAATGGTTTCATTTTTCAGAACTTCTGGCCAAATTTCCTTCAAACAGGAAACTATTATATTTGCCATGATGGGATAGAAGATTGTATTTCTTATTTGTTTTTCTGTTTCATATCTAAAGACAGAGATAGCAAAAGAACATTTGCAGACACAGTTGCTAGCCACTGTCTTGCTGGACGCTTAAAACTGTTGGAATCTCATTGCATTCATGCCCAAATTACATTAATTTGCTCGTGTTAAAACTGATGATCCTTACATCACTACTAGGACATGATTTCCAATACTCCTCCTGTGCCCACACCATGATAAAACAGCAGATTAGAGGACAGCCTCTGCTCAGAGATGTCCAACATGAAGTTCTGTGAACAGGCGTCAAGGTGGATTGGCAAAGCTACCTGCAAAAGTGCACACCACACCTGCCCACAGTATGCCAGGACCTCTGTAGACCTCTCTGTTGCTGCTTATATAACTTTCATGAACTCCACCTAGGAAAATAGATGAAAAATAAAATGGTGAAAAATATGGATACCTACGACTATTTTACAACATATAACACACCTCTACAATCTAAATATTGGTATGTTTATTTGTTTTACTGTCGACATTCAAACAGAGCTCTGAACTGAGTGTTAGATAGGACCGTGTAAATTCAGGCTTGGGAAGTCCTCTCTGGCAATGTGTATGGTGTGAACTTTCAGCTAGTGAATCTGAAAGATAGAATATGTTTGTTTCATTTTTTGAGACATCAGTTTGGCTCCTGAGTACTCACAGAGTTTGGGAGGTTAAAGCATGAAGAGGCTTTCAAAAGGTATGACTAACTAAGCATTTTTGTTCAGATTAGGAGCATGCTTTTGAGCAAGTCATGCAGTAATCCTCATTTACCATGCTTTTCATCCTTTCAGATGGTAATAAATTGGAAGTTGTACATATCTCATGTACTCTCAAGAAGTGTTCATGCACAGGACGCATATAGTGTTGATGTCAGATGTTCAGCATTAACTGTGTTGTTCCACAGGTCTGTTCCTTATGTATGACTGTTTTTGCTAATACAGACTTGGCCAACAGTGTAACTCAAAGGATTTGCTAACAGCTGGATACACACATTGCACGAAATAAGAATGCCATCCTCACAAAACCTTGCCACTCACTACAAGTGGGAAATCTGTATTACTGAAAGGCTATTAATCTTCTCCTGTTATTCAGAGCAATTAGTGATCCTCAAGGAGATGACATATAAAATATCTCCACTGTGTTTGAACACTTCCCTATTCCCTGGAGTACAGCTACAATACCAGAGCCTTTCTCCAGTCTGAAAGCTGCCTGCCTCTGACAGCACTGTCCTACCAGATGCTCCTTCATCTTCTTGCAAACACTGCTGAGGCAAAGTAGAAGACACAGGCAAGACTGACAACTACCAAAAGGGAGATGATCAACTAGCTAAAAAAAACCCCACCTGCCTTTATTTCATCAGTCACAGAAACGGGTGCATAAGGGCAGCTTTACTCCTCTACCGTCAGTGGTACCAACTGAAATGCTTGTTTAAATGAAAAATAAGCAAACCTTAGCAGAAAGCAAACTTAATGGTACAAAGGTGATTTTTGTTAGCATGAAACATCGTAATTCTGTGATACAGAACTGAGAATACTAGAATGTGTTTGTTCATTGCAATGAAGTAAGTTTTTTAATTACTATGAAATGTTTAGAGTAACTAGCAGACCAGTATTAGCAACTTTTCCAGATAAGCAGGAATCTTTGTCATTAAGCATGTTAAAATCTGATGCTAACACATTGCTACCTTTAAAATGGAACAGTTTTCTTTATAAACCTCTAAATATTGTGATAGCTATCAGCTGCCATTAATTTAAGGACAGTGATGTAATATGGCTGGAATTTCAGAAGCAAATCTGCAGAACCTATTATATTTTTATAATGTATTTGGAGACTTTCCAATTCACACTGTCACTGTAGACTAAGATGGGCAGTATCGTTTGACTATTTTTTGATGATGCAGTTTAACAGTTTGTTTGGAAGGCCCTGGGCAATTTGATTAGTGCTGTTTGATGGAGCAGTGTCATCAGCATGAAGTGGAACAGTTCTGCTTGTAAGTGTCTGGCAGGAGATCCGAGTTTCTGAGCATCACACAGGCATAAGCAATAAACAACATGTTATTGTACATTCCATTTTATATTTTTATAGCTGAAGAAAATTAATAATGCATGAGCATCCAATAGGTTTCCATAAGACTTTGCCTTCAAAATAAAAATACAAACTACAGCTTGTGGTAGTATAAATGTGTGTACTTCATATCTGTGAACACACTTTCATGTCTCTTGAGGCAACAAGAACCTAGGCTTAATACTGGCCTTGCTGAAGTCAGAGCTTCACTAGACTCAGATGTGCCAGCATCTCACCCTGGTCTGTAGTGGTGAATTGTGGCAATGTTCCTGCTCTAGGGACTACATCAGGTGCTGCTACTAGGCAGTGCAGATGGAGAAGCAATCTCTCTTTGTAATGCTTAGCTACCCTTTTGTTCTCCCATGTTGGGGTTGCAGAACAGATATTGCATAGACTTTCCTACATCACAGGAGAAATATGAATTCAGGCTTTCCTGTGCCTGGAATCTGAAAATTTGCTCCTTTACGGAGACTTCTTTTCTGCCAAGGAAAGTCTTCCAGATTATTAATCATCTGAAGTTGCACTGAAAGAAGGACAGAGGTGTAATGGGGTTGTTACCAAGGACATAGTTGATAGAGGCTGCCGCTAATCGTGGTTTTCGGTCATGAACTGTTACAAATGCATAAAAGCTAGGCTGCTGGGTGTGCTAGTTTCCATACCAGGACAACTGTTTGACCACTGCTGATCTGAAACTTTGGGGCAGGATTTATTGGTTTATACATAAACACAAGAAGAAACACTTCAAGCATTATAACACAACGAACTAGTTAGTATTATTATCATCACAGTAATATTCAAACTGTTTTCAACTTGCATATTGCACATGAACCTCTCTGTTTCATGAAATGAAACTTGAATGGATTATTGAAATGGCATGAGCACTTAGAGACATTTTCTGCTGTTTATAATACAGCTGCAGACAGAGCTGAAATCCTAGGTGTTTGTCTGCAAAATCTTGATAAGCCATTGAATTAGATCAAATCCAATTTTTCACTTTGCCTTACCCAGTTTCTATACATGTTTTACAGCTGTACTTACAGGGTCACAGCTTTGGGTCTGTGAGGTGTGGGATTACTTCACAATACACACTTAACTGAAGTTGAGGTTAAATTGCTTAGAGTACATAAATCAATTATAATATTGGTTGGGAGGGAACAGGTGAAATCACATTTAGCTAACATTGGAGCACTATAAACTGGTGATACTTAGTCTAGGGATGAAGTCTGCCTGGCAGACTTTCTTCTGCTATTTTTTGAAAAAAAAATGAATAATAAGAAAAAGAATATTCTAGTTTAGGTCTTTATGTTGTGGCTCTGGTGTTTCTACTTTACTTTGGAGTGCTCTGAAACCTGAAAATACTATATAAAATAAAATATAAATAAGCTAAAAGGCAAAGACATAATCTAGAAAATCAGCCTCCTTTCCCTGCCTCTGACAAGTAACCAGTCTTGGCTGTGTAACCCACCATTGCCAGAAGTCAGGCTGAATTCAAGTATTCTTGGTGTTACAGAAAACCTTTCATTTTCACTTCACAAGACTGGGGCTCAGCAAAATTGCTTAAAACATTTTTTAAACCCTATAATTATAAGCTGAAAGTCAGGAGATAGATTTAATTTTCATTTCTTGTGTTTGGTTACATAGAGTGACACCTGATGGCTGCTTAGAAGACTGTCTTGATAATGCACATTGTGATAGATTAACAGCTTTATCAAACAGAGGGAATGGTGTATTAATGTGAGCCACCTGCACATTTGCACAGACCTTATAATTTCATCAGGTGATTCTTGTCTAACAAACTCTTAGGGAAGCATTGCCAGTGATTGCCTAGAAAGACAGTGGAGTCTTCAACTGGTTAAAGTGTTTCTGTAAAAGGATATAAACTGAAATGTCTAGGTGATTAATGGTGTAGGTGGCTATTCTGCTCCTTGTTTTTTGTTTAGGGTTTTTGTTTTTTTTTTTTTGGGTGGGGGATTGATTGTTTGTTTGTTGTGGCTTCTTTAAAGGCCTCAAGGGATAAAAAGTCTACAACTTCCATGGTTTAATTGTTCTGGTGTTTATATACCCTTCTGGTTACCAAAGGTATGTATCTCATCTGTTTTTTTTTATCCTTCCACAAATTTTCTAATCTTGGCTAATAATTCTGGGACATAGACAAGATCATGGGATTTTTTTTGGATAATATTATTTCCTCAAAAGAGCTTGGAGGTCGGAGAAGAAGAAGTTGCGAGTCATTTTCAGTGAAGACTAGAATTCCTCCTGCTTACAGTAAGAGCAAAGATTTTATAATAAAGTGCAATTTTAGCTTTTTTCCCTGTTCATGTTGAGTCACTGTGACTGTACACCCAAAGCACATCATCCCATGTCTCTTCCATGAGTTAAACAGATAAATAGTCTCTGAGGACAGAGTCATCAATACGATTTTCACTTGACTTTGAATCTTTAGTCTAATATACAGGTTCCATTTCCGATTAGTGATTTATCTTAATCAGAAGAAGAAAATTAAGCTCAGAAACAAGGCAGAAAGTGGAAAAATCTGGTTGACTTCATTTTGAGATGGTTAACAGTCTGACAGCTTATGTATTTAGTAAGATAGATCAAGATCTTATGCTTTTAAGCATTATGTTACTTAAAATAACTCTTGTATTTTACTATTGAAAAAGTATTTATTAATGCATTTAGTCAATTTAAATAAAGAATGGATAGAAAAGTATATACAAATGAGATAAATGTAAACTGTTGAACTCACCTGAAAATACTTGGTCAATACTCATTAGCTGTATTTCATTGCAACAATTAAGAAAGGACAAAAAAAACCCTTTATACTTAAAGTATAATATTTTTAGAAATAGTCATGCTTTTTACATCAATAGTTTCACATGTTTATTAATTTGTAAATATTTTATAAGTAGCTGTAAAAAAACTTTTACGGTAATATATAGATGTGCCATGATGTTAAAGATTTAAATATACATAAGAGTGGAAGTAAACAAGATCAAAAATATGAAGGACAGTGCAAAGCAGCATCTTATAAAAAGGCTGCCTTTACAACTCATCAATGCAAATTTCTTGTCAAAATGCTCCTTGAGCTAAGTAAGGGTTACTTATTCATATGAACACCTGACTTATAAAATCAATCAAGCACTGATATCAAAGATGTCTGGCTTTTGCATCTATTCAGGTTGATGCTTCCATTAACTTAACTTCATACTTAAAAAGTGTATTTCATTGCTAAATATGCTGTGTATAACTCATTAACATCAGAGCCCCCAGTAGTAATTGCCTGAAAGTGAGTAAAGAAAATCGGAAAAGATGAAGAGATGAATTACTTCTTAATGAAAGGGAAAAAAAAAAAAGTACAGACAGACATTTAAATTGACTGCCACAGAGTAGCAAGTCTCTTCTCTATGGAAAACATTCAGCTGCAGGTTTAAAAAAATTTTTTAGGATGCATTTAGAGTTGCTATTGAGATGCTTAGATATATATTAAATAATATTAAATACTACTTTAAACCTCAATGTACTCACAGAAGGAAGCCTACTCAGTAATTATGCTTGTTAATGATTTTTTCTGTGTTTACGTTTTACGCTTTGTGACTCTACATGCCATTGTTATGTCAGTCTTTAGAAAGGTCCTAAGAATGCAACTAAACCCAGTTTTGAGAAGGCATGGAGTATCAAATATCTGTTTTCAGTAGGCTTTGTTTCAGACAAAGCAAGAACATCACTTTTATTATCTGATTGACCTTCAATAATTGAAGTCTTTTGAGTCAAAGATGTGTGCTGAAAGTGTACTCACACATGTTCTTGCTTGTGGTCACAGCATGATGCAGAGATGGCTTCTCAGCTGAGTTTGCCAGTGTGGCTCCAGTGGCTGTAATGGTCCTCCACCTGGTGCAGATCAAGACGGCTCATTTGCCTCAGCTGAGCTGGATTCATTTCCACCAGCTGCAGATCTGGCTGGGCATGTGTAGAGAAAGCACTATGGAGGCAGACAGACAGACAACAACTTTAAATATTTAAACATTGTGAAGGCAAAAAAAGGTGAGTGTAACTTTTTTTTCCTCTCTCCCCCCCCCTCCCCAGTTTAACAAGCTACTGTGTTAAGTGGGTGATTTTGTTGTAATAGTGAAGTAAAAGGATGTTTTATTGTGGCTTTTTGTGCTACTAGAGGCTGTGTTTAAACATTTTGCTGGAACTATTTGATTTGAATTGTAAACTAATTGTCATTGATGCAATTGATATTGATTCCTCTGGTTCTCCTTCTCCTGCTTTGTGATGGTATTGTCAAACTAGTTCTTCCAAACTCCTTCAGCTAGCTATTGGGGAGAAGCAAGTGATATAGCAAACTGGCTTGGCTTAACTCTAATTCATTCACAGCTTTCACAGGGACTCTTATTACAGGATGAATATTTTATATTCTTGACCTTGAAACAAAGTTTAATAGTGCTGTAAGATTTATTTTTTTTTTAAAAACACCTATGTAGAAATGATCTTAGTAGGAAATAAATATTTAGGTATGTGTATGCTATGTGCTAAGAGGTCATTGGAATGAAGATACTGGAAAAGCCACTCTAGCATTGAGGTACAGAAGGATTAGCATTTAGGAAGGTGCGTGTTTTACTGAAGTAGGTAAACACCTTTCAGGGTGCTATTCAAAGAGATGTTTCAGGTAGCGTGTTATTTTTTTGGTGTTTCTTTTTTTGTTTGTTTGGGTTTTTTTGTTTGTTTGTTTCTCAAGTGAACCAAGCTCTAAGCTTGGCAAAAGGGGGGCAGGGAGTAGAATTTCCCACTTGGACCTATGCTAAAGGGTATCATGGAAACAGGATTTGTTCCTCACCACAGTTTGGACTTATGTCCAAATAACTTGTATGACATGAATGTGAGCTCAAGCATAAGATTGGACTCATGCTTAAAATCAGTCGGAAGTAGCCATAGTAACCATTGGACTAGCAAGGCTGCGTTTGCAAGAGCTATTTTGTGCCCCTAAAATGTAAGCACTATATATAGTACCTTTTCTTAGTTGGTAAAACTTATATGTACACATCCTGAGGTAGGTTTTTCTGAGAATATAATCTTTACATCCAAAGACTAATTCCATTTTACCAGAAGCAAAAGTCAACAAGTGAAATGGTAAGAATCAGCACTTAAAAAAAAAAAAAATTCAATCTGCAAGTCTGCCCCAAAAATCACCCCTAATTATGAAGTTTATCTAATTCCTTAAGTCAATCATTAATCTTAAACTGAAAATATGGGCCACAAATTTTAGCTCACCACAAATCAAGAACCTGTTAGGTCTTGTTTTCATTGTCATCTACTGTTTGTTTTATATATACACATAAAGATTCAAATTTGAATGTCCAAGTGTTTCATAAGTACTTTAGATAAGTAAGACTCGCTCCAAGGAAAGCATAGTCTAATGCACAAGTAACAAAGAGGAACAGAAAGTCTGCAGATAACAGATATGGGATCTTGGTTTATTTTGTTGTTTTTTTTTTGTTGTTGTTTTTGATTTTTTTGTTTGTTTGGGGGTTTTATTTGTTTGTGGGTTGTTTGTTGTTGTTGTTGTTTTTGTTTGGTTTTGTTGTTTTTTTTTCTGTGTTCCTATGATATTTTTGCTTTATTCTGAAGTTGTTAGATACTAATAGATAAATAAAACCTGTTATTTCTGAATGCTGCACAAACACACTGTTGTTGGCTGGGCTTTACTTCTGGACCTGCCTTTGTCATGATGCTTAAAAGATGCTAATTTACAAGGGAATAGTTTTGTGGTCAATTTAGGAAACATTTTTAAAATTGTAAGAAAATATATAAGAAAACTTTGGAAACATTGGATGTGTTGTCAATGTAGCATTTAAGACAGATATCATTAGTGGAGCACTAAATATGTTGTGTGCCTGCATAATACAAGAGGTATTATGAGACAAAAAAAGTGGCTTGAAAAGGAAAAACAGGGTGATTTCTGAGGGAACATTAAGGACAAAATGGAAGTAGAATCAGTAAATGAAGGTTTGCACAGTGTATTGGGCCTCCTTTGGCAGTAGGAAATGACAGAAAAATGTGGTGGATACTTTGCTGCCTGTTCTGTGCACGTTAACTCTAGGGTAGACTCACTGCTATATCTATATAGTTTGTCTGTGGGAGACTGAGACCAACTCTGTGTTAATAGAGCATTATTCTGAGGTTAAGTTCTCTGCTTCCACAGGGAGTTGCCCTCAGATGCGTTTACCTGTAGCGTGGAGGTGCTAGGCTTCCATTTGCTGCTTGACTAAATGCACCAGGTTGGAAAGATGATCACAAGTTACCAGAGACCTTCCTAGGTCTCAGACAGATGTTGATTACCATATGGTAGTGGTTGAGAGATGCACTCATGAGCCACTCCTCACTCATGTCTGCTCTCAGTCACACTGTAACCAGTGCTGTGGATGTAAAGAGATTAGGAACCAATGAGACTAGAGCTTTTACCCTACTTAGTATCTCAGACACTCAATCACTTCTCCCATACCTCAGATTATGTTTGCTAGGTCTGGATTTCTCATCAGGGAGTTAGCTGCAGGTCTGGGTGGTTCTGGTAGAAAGCAATGTTGTTTTGAGCTGTGCAGTTGCTTACAACTACCAGCCCTGGACACTGCCAGACAAGGTCCCAGAGGCCATTTCCCTGTCACTTGTCTTCATCTATTCCTTTATCTCCAGGATCTTCTCTCACCTCCAAAATCTTTCCTCCAGTCACGACCTTCTTCACCTTCTCTCTGAACTCTCAAGCCCCTCTGTTTTCCTTATCTAATTAAATTATGTACAAAAGTACAAGACATAGCCTTCTAATGGGGGAGGTGCCACTTTTATTTTTGCGTTGGTACAAGTGTTACAAAAGTTTAGAAGCAGATGATACCAGCTGCAGCTAGCAAGTATCCCAAAATAATTTTCAATTGGAAGTGTTCTCCTGAGGTCATATAGTGCAATCTCCCTGCTCAAGCAAGGTCAGTGAAAGACAGGACAGTGTGAAGCTGGAGTTTTAATAACTCGAAGGATGGAGACTCCACAGCATATGTGGGAAACCTCTTCCAGTGTATGGCCAACCTTAAACTAAAGAGTTTTGTTTTGTTCTGTTTTTTCTTCTGTTCAGATGGAATTCTGTGTGTTTTAATTTGTGCCCATTACTTTTTGACCTATTATTGTGAATTGAGAAAAGTCTGTCTCCTTTTTATGCATTCCCTCCCATCAGGTATTTATACATATTAGCAAGATTTTTTCTCTCCATGTCTCAATTCCCTACCTCCCAAGTCTTCTTTTATCCAGGTTGAACAGTATTATCTCTCTTTGCCTCTGCTGACATGTCATATTCTCCAAGCTTGATTGTGTTTTTAGTTCTGGACTTGCTCATGTAAGTTCATATTGTGTTTGGGAGTTGAGATCTGGACCCACCAGTGCAAGTGTGGTCTCATTAGTGATGAGCAGTAGGAAAGAATTGCCTCAGTCTGCTGATAATTCTCTTCCTAATGCAGCCCATGATATGAAGGCACATTGATGTCTCGTGATCAGTTGTGATCTATCAGTACCCTAAGGTTGTTCTTTGCAGAGCTGCTTTCCAGTTGATTGATGCTGTTGCATACCCCCCCAACCCAGCGTCTAACGGTGCACAGGGTTATTCCTTCCTGAAAGCAGTACTTGTCATTTCCCCTTGTTGAACTTCCTAATGTTCTTGTAAGCCCTTTCCTCCAGCATGTTGAGGTCTCTCTGATCTGTAGCACAACTGTCTGGTACATCTGCCACTTCTCCCAGTTTTTTATCATTTGCAAACTTTCTAAGGTGCACTCTATCCCATCATCAGTATTATTAATGCAGAGGCCAAGCAGTATTAGCCACAGTGCCCTGGGGTACACTGTTGGTGACTGATCTCCAACTGGACTTTGCTGCTGATTGCAATCCTGAGAAGTTCAAAACTGTTCCAGAGAGTTCAAAACTTTAGTTTCTGATACACAGATGTACACACAATTATCTGATGTGTCAGCATTCACAGTTTAAGCTTTTATTTCCCTGTAAGTTTCAAAGCGACCTCTAAAGAGGAAAAGTCTTAATTTGTCTGACTTTTTCAGCATCTTTCCTTGTTCTCATCTTTCTGAAACATTAACCAGCAGTTTACCTGGTATCCTATAAATTGCAAGATAAGCAAGCTCTGCTCGATATTAGTTCATGCAAAGCCTTGGGCTGCAGTTGCATTGCATGAGTAGGTTATAGCCTTGCACTTGTGAAGTGTCGGACTACTAAATGTAGACTTGAATTGTTCTTCCTCTGTCATGTCTAACTGGTGACCTGTTGAGTTTTTGTCGTCACTCTCATGGTACTCTTCTGATTACTTCTACCTTAAAATCGGTCCTTTTCCTCTTCTGCAAACCGCTCATCCTTCTCATAGTAAAGAGAAGGAGAAAGAGAACCTGATGCCTCCCTTTCAGGTGGTAGGTGTAGTTACTACAGACGATGTTTAAAAGGTCAACTTAGAATTTTCATCTGCCTTCCTTGCATTGTCACAGAGCGGCTGCAGGGAATATACCGTGTGCGCGTGTGTATATGTATATCTGTAAGTATATGAAGATAAGGAACCCTGCCCGATGGAGGCAAACCCCTCTGGGGAGCTGCCCGCGCGGCGCCCCGGCGGGGGAGCGGCGCTGGCGGCGGCCGCAGTGAGGCAGAGTGGGCGCCAGGGGGCGATGGCGCCACATCACCCACTGCGAGGGGCGACGGTTTCTCTGAGGCGCTGGGCTCAGCCGGAGCCTCGCCAGGATTTCGCGGTTTTCACGGAGGAGGTGTGAGCGGGAGCAAAGAGATGCTGAAGCTCTTTATTCTACCCGAAACAACATCCTATGTTATATTATAACACAGTAGTGTTATAATAAAAATCTCAGTCTGGTTGTTTTTTCTCCTGAATCCCTTGAATCCTCCTTAAGTATACATAAGTATTATCCATAAGTATTGCAACAATTTACTTAGAAAACCTTTTAGGCATCAGCAATTGAAAGTTAATAGTTTTGGAGTTACATTATGTACTTCAAGTTTTCCAGGTGAGGCAGTTAAATATATGTTAAACTTGTTGATTCTCTGTTGAACAGCTTAATTTTTGTTACTGGCTTGATTTTACACTTACTGTCTAAAATACGACTTAAGAATTCTTGATAATAAATGAGGATTGCACTTCATCTGATGGCTCCTAAAAAAAATAGGATACGACAAACCCAATTAAAATACTAATCTCTTTGATCTCAAATGAAGCATTAATGCACCTTTGGGGAGAGTTAACTCGGTGCTACCTTACACTTGGAGTGGGTTATGGCCTGGTTTAGAGTGTTTGAACGCTGCTTCTGTAAGTCCAGATATGGATTTATGTTTTGGGGTCATCTTTTTGTTTTTGGGACACACAAAAGCCTATGCTAAATAATGGTTAAGGTAGATGTGAGAGAGGACAAGGTAGGGGGGGAATTAACAAATAGCCATCTGAAAAAAAAAAAATCATTAATTCCTCTGGGGTATCCCTCAAAAGAAATTACAAATGAATTCTTCAAAGTATAAACGCCAGTGAAATATTCTGTCTCTGAAAAGTAATTATGTTGAGAACTTCCTTCTAAGCCCTATATAAGTTTTTAATGGAATCTTTTCTGTCATCAAAATTCCTAATTTTGACAAGGGAAACCATCTAGTACTAGAATCAGCTAAAGTATTCACTTTTGAAACAGAGTGGGTTTTAGGGAGCAAACAAAACTATTTTTGAGGTAATGAAGAAAAATGTCAAAGGTTTGGGTGTTTTCCCCACAGAAAATCAGATTCCAGACCAAAAAAAAATTTAAGAAAGGCTTTAATGTAATTCATGCACATTGGACATAAATGTGTCAGTTCATTGTCTGAATTTCTATTTCAATAATTAGGATTGGGTGATTGAGCTTCTTACTAGGTTTCTTCCTCATAGTTTTCAATCTGACACTCAGTATTTGGAATTATTCCACTAGCAATCTGCTAAAACTCACTCCTTGGGTTAATATAACTACACAAAAAATTAAGTACAAGATGTAAAGGAGGCCTACCTTGAGTTTTTGATCTTTCATATTCACAGAATTGTGTCTTTCCAGACAACTCTTGCAGATACCATTGAGCAATAAGGTTGTTTCAATGAACGGTTTCACATGGTGCCTGTACACCACTTCTAGTCCCTTTATGCATGAGCTTCTAATGGTATTCTCTTGACAATATCACTGTGAGAAGCCGCATCTTTGGGCAGTTTCTGAGGAAACACCTATGGACAATCCCATCCAACAGCACAGTTTGCACTGATTACTCAGGACCAGCCTCCTATTATGCAAGTGTTCTCACATTATCTCCGAGGGAAAACACTGCAGGCTAAAGCAATGCTAGAAAAAAGGATCAGAAATATGAAGTTTAATTATTGCAATTATGCAACAGAAACCAAAATGTCTCTAAATAACCCGGGGGATTGGGGATTCAGTGTGTTAGGTGATTAGATGCTAGACTAATTATGACAACATCTTGGTTCATTAGAGAGCTAATAATTTGAAATTGAAAGATGTGGTGTTCTTTGTTGGGGAATTTACAAGCAGTGGTTTGTTAAGCTGTTGGAGTACAGCTTGATCCTCACCTATATGGTTGCATAGTTTTGAAACTTGTGTGCTTGCTTGGTAATTAAAGTGTATGACAGATGCAAGGTCATCATGATATATAATTGGTTTATTAAGTATATTCCATAGGAAGAACAGCCATTGCCTGGGTTCACAGGACCAAGCTGTAGGATGGCTAGGATCTACTAGGCATTACAGCAGGACTGTAATTTATTGCCCTAAGAAGACCAGACCTTGTGCTAGGCATTCTTGCCCCCACATCAAGGTGGCACAGATGTAGTCAGGGTTACATTATAACATGGATTAGAGGAACTATTCAGGTGGGGAAAGAATCCTAGTTTTGGAAGATTGCTCTGAATCTAGATGAGTTTACTGATCTGATTTACTGAGCAGCTACGCAACATATTCTACTGGGAAAACTGAGGCGGATGAAACTCTTCCAGGAAGGTTTGAAGAAGCACCAAATCAGGACCTTCTTAAAGTGATTTTGCTTGCTTTAGTTTAGTTTTCTCTTTGGTTTTTTTTTGGTTGTAGTACTAATGATTTTTTTTCTTAAGTTATATAAGTGAATGCAAAGTAAAGTCTTACAGTATACAGTGCAGTTAGGAACACTGCAAACATTTATATACATCTCTAGATATAATGCTAGCTAGTTTTTGAAGTTTAAAGTAAAATCCCTAGGCTGAACAGATAGACTGCATCTATATATATATTTTAATTTTAAATTGCATCAAACTTGTAGATATCAAAGCAAGAGTCACTGAGTTGCCCACTGTTTGTAGGGATTTGATCCAATGACTGCCTCTGATAACTTCAGTGAACTGGGGAAGAAACTTGCAGTTAAAAACTAATTTTATGTCACAAAGTAATGTTACTTTCCATAAGAAAAAAACGTACCTTTTGTGTGTGAGCATTCTTTCAATTAACTATGAAGAATACCACTCCTCCAGCAACAGAATTCATACANGGTGATGGTGATGCAATTACCATCAGGCGGGTTGGGTTCAATGCTGGTTTTGTTTATATTTGTACCTATTCTATTATTATTATTTTCATTTTCATTAAGGCAGTTCCAGTTTCCTTTTCTAATCACTCAGTCTCTCTCCCTCAATCCCTTTCTCTTCCCCTTGGGGAGGGGGGGGGTAACAGAGAGTATCTGTTATTGGTTTAAGGGGTTGCCCTGACCCTGAACCGTGTCAAGTACCAATTTTTACCTTACTAGATAAATGTGAAGCTCTTTGCTGAGAAATGGCCTAATGAAACAGCATTAGAAAACTTTAGTCATGACTGCTCTCAGTAAGGTTATTTTACATTCTTAAGAAACTGATTTTTCTTATTTTTAATTCAGGGTATTAAGCAGTAGGTGGCATCCTACTATAACATTATAGTGAACTGTATGCTTGTTAACATGTTACAATAGTTGGTCTAGAAAGTTCTTAGAATTTCTGTTCTACTTGTACTCATAAGAAGTATTATTAAGGAAAGACCTTTTTGGCTTAAGAACATGTGTGAGTTCTGATGCAAGTACAATATACTGAAAGCCTGTAAACACTATGTACTGAAATTCCTAGTTGGAATAGGAGTTTGGAATCCATCTTGCAATCCTTTATACAGCAGGATTGATGGGCAAAATCAAATTATTAAGGACTTTCTTAGAAGCTGAATTGGTTCCAGATCTCTCAAATACTCATTTTCTTCTGTCCACAGTGACAGTGAAAAGAAAAAATAATTAATCCTGAAAATTAGATTGGAAAGCTCTTCGAGTTATGCTTCATAGTGGTAAAAAGAAGGAAATTTATCTTGATTATTGATACACAATCCTTAACTCATCTTACTCAATATCACAAAGTGTCACCTTACGTGCTTAGGGAGAAACAACTCAAAAAACCCCTCAGATATGCATAATGGAAATAATCTAAAATAAACTTTTGAAAGGAGAAGGGTTACTGATGGACCTAAGTGATGATGCAGAAAGAAATTATAAATAGTAAAAATCCCTTATCTCAGTAAAATTCAGGTGAATAGATTGCTCTGGGACACCTAAGAGTATTCTTTGAAATACCAGTGCTCACTCAGGCTTCAATGGGAACTACTAGGAGCAGGTACATTTGAATCTTGGTGACATGAACTGAGTGAGGTACCTCTTTCTTCTGGGTTGGTTTATTTTTCTGTGTGTGTTTTTGGTTTTGTTGTCGGTTGGTGTGGGTTTTTTGGTGTTTGTTTGTTTGTTTTTCAATTTATTTATTAATTACGGATTTGTGCCAGGACAGATTTAACCAACAGCTGCGCATTCTCTTTCTGATATGATAATTATATCATGCTGAAAAGGAAGACTGCTACATGCTTAAATGTTTTTGTGTATCTGACCTTTGTGATGAAAATAAGTAGCTTTTGTTATATGCAAAATCACATGGGTGCTCAACATAAAAATATTTCATTTATTGTCTAATGTTTTCTCTTTAAGCTGATTGTTTAGATTTTGCAAGTGAGACCAGCTCTGTTATAACAGGTGGTTAAAGATTTAAGCCTTATTAAATGTTACATGAAAGCGTACAAAGATATAAAGGGTGTTTAACACTGGTTTGATATAAATTACATTTTAAACTTCATTATAACAACTTAATTACTTAACATGATTCATGTACTTTTGTAACAACCTGAACTTGGGCTATGAAGAGACAGTTTACGAAAGAATTTATATGGCACACAGTTTTGTCACATTGTTTATATTTCTGAAAGGAAAGAACTACTGCAAGATGATAGGTCTTGGGCCAATGCATCTCAAGCATTGCTGTCTCTCCAGTCTGCTTCATTACTGATGCCTTTGTGAAATCTATCACTTGCACATTCAATAACAAACAATAACACTGAGTTACATACTATTGTGTATTGCAAATGAAGCCTTGGTAATGTTATAAACAGTGTTTGGAGAATTGGAACAGCACTCCTCAAATAAAACAATACCTTCCTGTTTATGTTTAGTCCTTACTAATTTACTATACATAATAGAATTAGGAAATAATATATAGTTAGAAATGGGACATGGGAATTTCAATATACCCAGGATGTATAAAAGGTGAGAATAGTAATGAGGGAAATATGGAGTAGATTGTCATGAGACAAAATACAAAGCATATAAGGGATAAAAAAACAACATTAGTGTCAATTTTATGTTCAGACCATAGCTGGAAGCATTGTGTTTATCTTTTACCAAATTCAACCACCACATACCAATTGCTGTAACAACTTCCTTAAGATTTTAAGGAGACAGAATGGATTGTTGTGTTAACAGCATATAAATAAAACTACAAAGACAAAAAAGTAATTTAGTTTAAAAAAAAGAAATGCCATGTACATCTAAAAATTATTAGTTTTCAAAACCAAATAAACTGCATTGAAGTTGATAGAAGAATTTTGTCTAGGCAGAAATTGAGTATGCCAAACAAGTCACTGCTCTTCTCCCCCCCTGCCCCTGGGTTGTTCTTGTTTTATTGTTGGTTTCTTGGTTGGTTTTTTTGAGGTTTTGGTTCTGGCATTAAGGCCCACTGAAACCCATATCCTAAACATTCACATGTTCATCTGATGTGAGTCTGCAACACCTGCAGTAACATCTGTAGCACATAGGTCCAGTGTGAACGTACAAAATGTACATGTTGTGCAATTTGAAGGCATAGGATGGAAGCTGTGCTGTAACTCCAGTGCCATCAGTGCAATTACACCAGTAGAGAGCTGGACTTTTTGTCTATTCAGGAGCTTTCAAACACATACGTAATCAGGTCATGCTATGGCTGGAGGCAGACATTGACCACAGTCCTGGAAAAATGTGTAGTGAGAGTTTAATACTTCAGTATGCTTATCTTACAAAATACGCTTGAGCAAGTGCTAAAAGCATTTCACTAAGTCAGAGCTTAATGTTAAGCATATTACCAGTCCTATATTAGAATATGTTTTAAGTGTTTTGCTGGATCAGCTCTGGAGAACATAAGCTTGTGTTTATAGGACTAGAGCATTGATTCCAAGTTCATTTTCTAAAACCCAAATTTTTACAAAAGCATATGCTTACCTTAGCATGAACTGTACTCAGAATATTTTCAACTGCTATGTATATCCCTATGTTTAAGTGTTTGGGCCAAACTGTGCATATACAAGCTGTTTTCCTGCGGTTCAAACTGTAATCAGTGAGATTTGAATATATTTCTGATAGTTATAAGATTCACAGTACATATTGTCCAATTAATTATGGAAATGGAGGCACAGCTATCTGAAATTAATTTCCAGACTTTTGCACCACACTTTCACTAATTTAAAAGTATATGGAAGATGCAATTGGTATAAATCAGCAAGTCATTATCTTGTATTTTCACTTGAAGAGTTTTACCAAATTAATATTTCACAGAATTTCATTTTTAATTTAATTCTTCCCACAATCTTTCATGTGCTTCTTTTATTCTCATTCAAAATGTTTTCATGTGATACTTATAGTGAAGCTGCTCTTTAAATGACATTATTACACTGGAGAATGAAGGCCCAGACTACACAAAACTTAGGGACCAGACTTAAAAAGCATTTAGGGTTTGACTGCATCTCTACTTCAGCTGTTGCTGCTGGGTGACTGAAGAGGTTACTGCCATGAACTACTCATTGCTGCTGTCTGCAGAACTTCCAATTCTCCAGACTTGCCCTGAAAGATGCTACTGGGAGCCATACACCTTGCTTATCTTTGTCAAAATGGGCTGCATAAGTAAAGAGATAGCAAGGATTATCTAGAGGAATTCAGGAGATATTAAGGTCCTGGAGGAGAATGAGGGTCCTGATGGCTGTAAATAATTCCCCTCATGTCTAAGGGAGGACAAGATAAGAACACCTTCTCACACATGCAATGAGATTTGCAGGAAAAAACGAGGTGATCCTCAGAAGGCAAAAATACACAAGGTAGTTAAGCATTTCTGAAAATCCTATACCTTTCCAACCTTCGTCTTAAAGCACCTAAAACCCTTTGTAGGTTTGGTCTTTAGCTGTTAGTACCAAGAACTCAGTGTTTTACCTGAACGTAATTGAAATTTGAACAGGCTAAAGCTGATACTTGCACTTCAATTTAGTCAATAAACAGTGATGTAGGGAGAGGGAAGAATCAAAATCTATCTAATAATTCTCATTAGTCACAAAATGCTTTAATAAACATACAAAGGTTAGCAAAAAGAAATTACAAAAATTATTGCATATCTTCATTGTAAGAATATAAGAAGGTAATATGTAATCTGAAAAGTTATTGTGGCCTCTGTTTTGATTTAAAGCATGTTAAAGTCCAAGTACAATCTTCTATTTTGTGCTGTTTTAGATAGGATGAGAGGCTCAGAAATTAGAGGTGTTAGAATAACCTTGTTACTATATGAAGTTGAATGATATTAGACATCAATATCTAGCAGCTATGACAAATATAGATTATTCATAGCAGAGTCTGGAAATGCATTTAAATATGCATATGTCCCAAACTTGGAAGATGCATTCAGTGTTTTGAAATTAAACATTTGTGAAGAACAACAGAATTAGTCAAAATTTATTAACATAAATCTCTCCAAGAACCTCTGCAACAATTCCAGTCTTTGCCAAGTTGCTTTGCCAAAGAGGACAGAATTAATTCTGTAGACTGTTATGAAGTTGTGAATGACAATCTCGACTTTGAGGAAAATATGGAGGCATTGAGCAGAAAAGAGGAATGTTAGCAGGGAGGAGGAAACATGACTGGGCAGGTGGAAATGTAAAGGGAATCATGAAAATGAGAATTTGGAGAAGGTGATTTCACATTGATGGAGCTGTGAATTTTGGGAATGTGAGAGTGATGTCTGTTTATGGGGTTTTGTGTCAACACTGAGGAAATGAGCTTCAGCTGCTACAAAAGAGGATAGCATAAGCAATCCAGACTCTGATTTTACTTATAACCTACACTGGCCTGTTGATTTCCAAATGCTTGCCCCATTTTGTAGTGGTATAACCTATTGTAATTATTCTCTGCCCAGAGCAGTAAATTCTATAATGGTGTGCTATTCTATCTATAAAAATATCTTTCCAAGCACTCACAGAGCATAGATAATACGTGTTTGTTACCCTGTCTAGTAAATATCTGGCCACAATTTCTAGTGAGAAAAGAACTGTTTGCATTATAGGAATATAGAATTTTATTTTGAAAATAAAATTTCTATGAGTAAATTCAATGTTACTAAAATGTAATTTAATGCCATTCAGGTAGAATACCTACCACAAGCTGTACATACATGCTTACACTTACATTCAGCTTCAGACAAATCAGATGATAGACATCAAAATTCCTGTTGCCTAGGCCTTAATTATGACAGTTCCTTCTCTGACAGATAATCAGATAGTGGGGTGTGTATATATATAAATACCTGTTCATAACATGGATATATTTATTAGTTCATTAGAGTAGAACTGCTATCTGTATTTTTTTAAGTTTTTTTATTGCTGATTTCTATGGATAACCTAGAAAAGTGTATTTGAAAGGTGGGGAAATGAATTCTATTCATATCTTGAATTTCAAGATGTGTATCTCAGCTCACCCTGGATTCAGTTCTACATTATTTGATCCCACTGTACTGCTAAAGATAGAATGATTCTCACCTCTGCTGTTTGACCCTAGATCAAACAATCTGAAGGTGAACATAGATTTCTGTCACTTAGTGTGAAACATTAATTTTGGATTGAAATAATCTGAACAGGTTTTTAGTCCAAGCAGAAAAATAGCCTGCTAGTTGTTGGAAAATAAATTACTTACAGAAGGCTATGGAAAATCCTTTCCATGGCTAGAAAACCTCAAAAAAAAAAAAAGGCTTATAAAGTACCTCTGGGTTTTATTGCTCTCATTTTTTATGAGGCTGGAAGAAGCTGTAAGTCTTCTCGGGAAATGTCTGCATTACCTATGTTTTAATACTTTAATTTCAGCTCTTCATGGGACAAAAAGTGCTGACACAATTTCTGTACTGAGCTTTAAACTGCACTGTAACAGCAAATGCCACCCTAGATAAAAGATTAGTTTTTAAAAATGTACCAAGAATATGCCAACTAGTATATGCAAAAAGGATCAGGATATTAATTTAACCTGACTAGGGAGTAGATTATACTATAAATAGGGCCCTGAGAGTGCATCTACTGCAAGCCTGGTCATTTCCTACAAAATCCATTGCATGTATATTTGCCCTAATCCTGTAATGTGATCCTCAGTCTAATCCTTACACCTAGCTATTATACTAAACTAATTTTGCTTTGCACAGAGAGCTGTGCATACATAAGACTTTTTACTTGCTTGGATCCATTGCAGGATCAGAGCAAAGGCACTGCTTCTAGATGAAACGTGCAGAAGTATATAAAGGCTTTTATACAGAAGGTTAGCTAACAGAGTACTGATACACCTGAAAACACAGGTTCTTGGAAATATTAAAAACAAATGAGAAAGGTCAAAATATGTATAAAACTAAGGATTTTTGAAGACCAAAGTGTCATGTGTACTAGTGAAACCTATTTTGGAGCTCACTAGTGTTCAAGATTGATTTCTACAGACAAAGTCCAAAAATAACCTTTTACTTACTTAAGTCCTGTTGGTGGTTACCTGGAAGAAGAGCATACAAAACCAAGATGAATGTGATTCCAGCATAAAACTCACCTTAATCCTGAATTCTGTATTCTCACAATTGTTCCACTTACAGACAAAAAAC
>VWZY01000768.1:75035-86428 GCA_013399075.1 Chloroceryle aenea | reverse complement strand
CATGAGCTCTGCTGAGCTGTCGTGTGTGCGTCTGTCTGTCTGTCTGTGGGGGAAGCCCTCTCGGTTCCCTTGGGATCTGCTTAGTTGCAGTGTGTGCGTCTGTCTGTCTGTCTGTGGGGGAGGCCCTCTCGATTCTCGTGGGCTCTGCTGAGCTGCTGGGTGTGCGTCCGTCTGTCTGGTTGCAACACTTTACGTGGGCTCGGGTAATTCTACAGCGTGCTCCAGGAGAGGGGATGGTGATACGTGTGACATCCCATAAACCGTGTTTGTGTGGCTGTCTCTGAACACAGCATGCAAGAGTCTTCAAAAGGCAACGTTTACCTTCCTGCTAATTTGGCAGCATCATAAAATCCTGCAACCTTATTGCTGTTTTTTGTTTTAAATCTACTGCACAGCTGATTCTCTGTTCTCTGAAACGATGGAGGAAGGGAAAGAAACGGCAGCACATTGCTCGAGTCGTGTGACTGAGGAAAAACGGAGCATTTCCATGAGCAATGGTAGGTGGAGAATTCTCTACTTGGTGTATCCCTTATTAAAAGTTAAGACGATTCATATCAGTAGACCTCCTGTAGCTGCTTTATATATTTGTTCTGTGTACTTTGTTTCCTTGCATGGGCTGCTCTGGCTGCTCTCAGACTCTCAAACCTCCTTCAGAGCTTCCCACAGTCAGATCTGTTGTTCCTGTTGTGGATGCTTAGAAATTTGCCTTAAGATATTTGGTGTTTGGGCATCTGTCCCAGTAATGATCATATTCACAGCTGTACCTTCAATTTCTTTGACCTAAAATATGTTTAATTATTCAAACTTGGTAGCTAAAACTTCCTTTACCATCTGATGTCAGCCTCACCCAAATGTCAAAGCATAATCTAATCGTTTTTATTGCAAATCCCCACTGTGACTGTTGTTTTAGTTTCAGACTTCCCTCTTCTGACTGATGAAAAGTTTGATTTTGACCTTTCACTCTCTCCAGTGAGGTAAGTGAAGGGTCTCCAGGTAAATATGCCTTTAAAATGGACACAAGGAAGGCACTGAGCTGACTTTATTTTTATTCCTAGTGGAAATGAAGATGAAGTTTTCATTGGGCCTTTGGGACACAAAGAAAAATGTATTGCTGTCAGTGTTGAAGCAAAAGAAAGTGCTGAAACAAAGAGCCCCCCTGCTTGTGATGCTAAACTCATGTGGAGCCCACTTACAGGAGAGAAATTTGTGGAAATTTTCAAAGAAGCTCGTTTGTTAGCACTGCAAATAGAGACTGGCAGCAAGAATGAACAGACTAAAACAAGCCAGGCAGAAGAACAGGAAAGCAAGACTGTAGAAAAATTTGTGGCAGACTCAAAGTCAAAACTGAAAATACTGAGCAGCCAAATTACAGAGAAAAATCCCACGGCTGTGAAAAGGGAGACCTACTGTGTGCAGGACAGCCCAGCATGTCATCTGCCACCTTCTTTTCACAAAGAATCTGGTGATCTTCTGTCAAATGACAAAGCACATGCTCCTTGTACCCCTCCCATCAGAAGCCCAGTTAAAATGAACATACTTCCTACAGAAGTGGCCAGGTCGCTTCCAACGCAAGAGCAGAAAACAAAGGAAAGAAACACAAAGACAACTGGCAAACTGCCAATGGCAAAACCTCCATCTGCTCTTGGAAAAAGCAACTCGTTGCTCACTGAAAAGGTAAAGACAGCTTCTGGGCAGTGTGTTTTCTTTCAATAGTGTTTTTGTGTGGTTTAGGAATGTTTAAGCTGCCTGCAAGCTTCTGGTTTTAGAAGGGAATGTTAATCTTCTGGTGGTTTTCTGCCTTGTAACATCCTCAGGCAGGAAACATGATTTTATATATACATAAAAAAGAGAAAAGTGAGGGCAGATACTGTGGTGTAGCAGCCAATACTGTTTTGTTGCTGGTGAAATTACTGCAGTGTTTTGGTGACTTAATGGGGAGAAGTGGATTTGTTCACTGTTAACCCTTGTCAAGGGAGGTGAGGGCTGCAAAAACCCCCCAATTATTTTGATGGGACAGGAACATCTTTTAGCTCTAGCTCTGTCCACAGCTTGTCTCCATCATGAAAGGCACTTGCTAATGCTATTACACTTAGGATGGCTATGTGACCAGATAAAATGTACTCTAGGACAGCATGGTAACTGATGTGTTAATGACCTTGTATGCACAGATCCCAGTCTCTGGGTAGAACATCTTCTGGATTTTATTGCTCTGCAGTTTGTGGGTTAGGCTCCAGTATGCACTGCAGGTTTTACTGGCAATGTGCTATTGGTATGAATTAAAGGGGGATCTCCTAGTTGTCAGGAGCAGCTGTTACAGGGTCTAGGTGAACACAATTGCATGAAATGTGTGCTGATGGGCCTGTTGCTGCAGAACAGCCCTTCAGTTGATGCCCAGTATCTGGGTTCAAGTCTGTTCTAGTACTTAGCAAATACACTCACAAGACTTAAACTGTATTAGTCTAAAGACTAGGGGCTGAGTTCACAAGATTCTTCACTGACTATTCTCTTGTTTATTAAAAAAAACCCAATTTCTGTAAAAAGCTTCATAGTGGTTTCTAGAAACAGTAGTAGCTTTTAAAATGTTGCATTGAAATTTGCAGCCCAAACCAGGAAGACATACTAGTATTCCTACCCAGAGAGACTTGAACAGCATAGGATCATCTGAAGATCTAATTTCTGATAAATCTAGTGCTGCTTCAGATGTCTTTGAGTCTTCGTTCGGTGGCAGTTCCTCAGAGCAAGACAAAAAAGTCCTTCCTGCACCAAGTAAGGTAATGACAAGCATTCTTAGTCTGAAAATTCCTGTGATTCTCTGATAAAAGAAAAAATGGAATACCATTTACTTTCAAATTTAAAGCTATATTGTTGGGTACAACAGTTTTAAGGCCAAGTAGTCACTGTTCTGTAATTGCTGTTCTGGAACACGTGGTCTAAGCCTGTAACATGACAAACGTACTAAAGAGCAACTAAAAATATGTTGGATCAGCAAAAATTGCTTTCTAAAGCACTAGCTGCAGGTAAGAAATGAAGTTTCTGCTGCATGTAGTTAACTGTACCATGAAAGGTTGCCATCACTTGTATAAAGGTAGAATACCTATAGCAGTCTGGAGTGTTGAATTTTTAGACACCTAATTCCATGCTGCATGCATCTTAACTGAGTCTCAGAGTGGCTGAGGTTGGACCAGGTGACCTCAAGAGGCCCCTTCCAGCTGCCTGCTTAAGCAGGGCCACCTACAGTCAGTTGCCCAGAACAATCTCCAGATGGCTTCTGTTTATCTCTGAGGATGGAGACTCAGCAACCTCTCCAGGCTTCATAGGAGCACTGGCACAGACCTTTACAGTAAAGAAGTGTTCCCTGATATTCAGGGGTAGAACCTCCTGTGTTTCAGTCCATGCCCATCGCCTCTGGGCTGTGTCCTGAGCACCCCTGGATGGACACTGTCCTTTCAGATACCTGTCTTTATTTGAGCTCCACCTTGAGCCTTCTCTCCTGTAGGCTGAACAGACCCATCTCTCTAAGCCTTTCCTCAGATGGGAGATGCTTCATTGCCTTAATCATCTTAGTGGCACTTTGCTGGACTCTTTCTAGTAGTTCCAAACTGCTTTCATAGCAGGGAACCTGGAACTAGATGCAGATCTTCAGGTGTGGCCTCCCCAGTGATGAGCAGAGAGTCAGGATCACTCCCCCTGACGTGCTGGCAGCACTCCTAAAGCAGCCCAGGATACTGTTAGCATTCTTGGCTGCAAGGCCAGGCTGCTGGCTAGTGTTCAGCTTATGTCCACCAGCACTCCCAATGGCCTCCTCTTCAGAGCTGCCTTCCAGCTGGTTGGTGCCCAGCATCTACTGGTGCCTGGGGTCACTCCCTTTGTTCTGTAATCTTTTCAAGTCCATACTGGAGTTTGTGGCAGGAATAAAAATAACAGTCCACCTCCTAGATCTGATGTTCCCATTCTGTGTAATAACCCAGATATAAGGAATTGTTTCTCAGAAATTTCACTCTTAAACATAGTCTGAGGAAGGAGAATCTCTAAAATTCCCAAATAAGCTATAATTGCAAGAATAAGCATGTTAAAAATGATGTGTTAAATTGTTTATTCAAAAGAAAAAAAACTATATCCTCTGATTCAGCCTGGCTTAAAGAAAACACATCTGAAACTTCCTGGTGTTGCCAGTGGTCTCACAAGAAAGATTACCTCATCTTCATCATCATCATCAGCTTCTGGCATGAACTCAAGTCTGAATTCAAGTTTACCCATTTCTCCCATAGGAAGAAAAGGTAATTACTCCTGATACAGATTTGTGTCACAGATCAGTTTTGGAGTAGCAAAGCACATCTTGGGCTCTGGGTTTGGATGGGATTTTTGGGATAGAGTTTGTAAAGCACAGGTTGGTGTCACCCTGCTGCCCTAGATGTGAGGGGCTGACACAGTTCAGGGAAATAACTGAATACAACCAAGAGAGAGAAGTGTCTGAGCAAGATTCAAAGATTCATCCTATTAATGAAAGTAGCCTACAGATTAAAAAGTAAAAGCCACACAGAAAGATGAGAAGAGCATTTGTGGGATGGTCCAGCTTGTGGTGTCAATCAGTACAGCTTGAACTGTTGCCTTCTTGAATGCCTGCTTAAGGGAACAGAGCCAGCTATGCTGGGAGAAAATGTTGAAAACATAACTTGAATCTGCAAGCTGCTTTGGCATTCCTGGAAGAATGTTCTTTGACTTGCAGTAATTCAGGAGCTTGGTGAGGAGACTTTTTAAACCAGACAAAACTGCTGGAGAATTCAGGGAGTGAGCTTTACAGTGTGTGTTCTCCTTGAACTGGAGTTGTTGGAACATAAGGAATAACTGCTGTAAATGCTGTTTCTCTCCTGTGTGACCACAATTATTTGGATTAGTCAAAAGTTTCATAATAAGCAATAATTCAGAAGTATAACTTTCTGTTTCAGGAAAATGCAGCATATCTTCAAAAGCTAGTGTGAGTGGCTCTAGGCTTTCATCTAGTACCAGCAGGCTGGGCCTTGTCAGACCTACCAGGCTGTCATCTCTGCAGGCTGCCAATACTGAGAAATCCAGGGAGCAAGCAAGATCAGCTGGTACTTCCAGAACATCTAGCGCTGTAAGCTTGGCTAAATCTTCAGCTTCTGCAGCATCATCTGAGGCTGCAGGCAGTGGAATTCAGAGACTGAGCTCTGTTCCCAATCTGCAGAAGCTATGTCAGCAGAATAAAGATGAAAGTGCAACAAAAGCCAGCCTGTGTCCAAAGCCCAGGGCTAGAGTTTTGTCTGTTCCTACAAGTCAAACCAAGGCTCCAGGGAAGATCGGAGGTGAGCACATACTTTGTGTATGACCTGTCTTAATGCTTGTTACTTGTTCCATTACTCTTCTGTTCACCCCTTGAAGGAAGCAGTATTTTAACCAAGAGCTACCTTTTATATAAAAGATTTGGATAGCAATTAACAAACCTTTCCTCTTTAGATACACCGACAAACAAACCGGCACCGAAAGCAACACCGTCGCGCGGAGTAACATTTTATGGCCCCCTTGGAAGGTAGGGCCTAGCTGCAAATCAGAGGTACTGAGGGTGTATTTCTTCAAGTGCAGGCTGGCTGGGTGTTGCAGAAGTCTTTAAAAGCTGCAGGCTCATTCTCTAGTCCCTGGAGACCCTGCAGGATAGCTGTGCTAATGCCTATGGGAACTGCTTTAAGAAACCTGACAAACCACAACTAAACCAAAGCCCCTCTGCCCCATTCTCTTCAGGAAAGGACTGATTTTAAGCTCCTAAATAGACTAGAATCAGTCAGCAATGGATTGTTATGGATTAAAGCCCTTAACTATCTGTGATTATCAACTTTATGCTGATTACTGTTCCCTTACTGGCCAAAGGGAAATTGATTTCTCATTTAGGAGAACAGTTTGAGAAGCTTTTGGGTGATGTGTGATGTGTGTTCCTATTTTTAGTGCCATGGCAGTCAGCACTCCTGTGAAAGCCTCAGAAGACAGGATCTTTCAGAATTCTTGTTGTCCTGAGAGGTCTGTCTCCATGACTCCTGCCAGCCTGAAACGGTCTGGCTTACCTACGCCGGTTCGTCGTATCTCGGGGTTTCCAGCAGTGACTCCTAAAACTGCACCACGAGTGGCATCTTCTCCCCATTTTCCATCTGTTCGCCGGAATTCCAGCTTTTCTACCAAGAAGACTCTTACAGCTGGGTAAGACACAAATGTCCATACAGGAAAGAAGTATTGTAGGTAATCTGCCTCTGAGTAAATGCTGTTTCTCACTTTCAGGTTTCGAGGCCCTCAGCTAAATGTTGGAATGAGGCATTTGAGCATGGGTGCTGTATAGGCCTAGTGAATATTTGCATCTTGTGAGTGGTAAAATATTGTCAGCCTTACTCAGATGAGTCAAGAGCTAGTGTTAAAAAATTAGCAGATAAGATTTGTATCTGGTGCTCTGACTGAAAACAGATTTGTCATTGACATTACTTTGTTTTTATAGCTGGTAAAAATAAGTATGACCATTTTATGCTGCTGTTTCTGTGAAACTACAGTTGGTTGAAGCATCAGGCAAAAAAAAAGCCAAGGATTTAACTGACTGAACTTCAGTTTCTGAACAAGTTTACCTATATTCATTTGAAATAATTGCTTGCAGGATGGGTTAATCCTACACCCTTGTTATGATTCCTGTGGAACTAATGTTGTGCTCATGTTATCAGCCCAACATCTTTTCCCAAGTGCCATGTATGGAATGCAGGCTTGCTTCATGGCTGCTGGAGGTGAAGAATGAACCCATCCATCAACTAAGTCTTGAAATCATTAGCTTATATTTGCATGCATAGGCTATACATTTATTGCAGCATGAAATATCTTGTATTTTGCAGTTAATGAGCATAGTTTGGGGTGAAAATGTGGGAAGCCTCTTGATCATTAAAGCTTGGGGTAAAAGGTTAGGTCGTTGGCTTGTCTGGCTTTAGAGTTCATGGTGATTTCAAGAACTCCATTCTAACCAGTGCTCTTTTCCCCAGCTCCAAACAGACAAAAGAGAGTAAGACACAGATAGCTTCTTCAGAAGATGAAATATCTCCTCCACCTGTGCCACCACTTGCACTTAACTTCTCACCAGAAAAATCTGCTACAGAAGCAGTAGAAAATGAATTAAAAGAGGCTGAAGTACAAAGCCATCCGACTGAAGAGAAACAAACTGAGGTGAGAAATCTGTAGAAAAATGTATTGTGATCTAAGTAAATGGGTAGAAAATAAACTTCAAGATGAAGTGTCCAAGCAGGAAAACCACTTCAGTCCACACAGAGTTAGAATGGATTGGCTGTGTGCACCCTCTAGTGCCTATTTTTAGCACTGAACAGCTATCTGTTCAGTGTTTCCACTAAGCTTGTTCTCATCTCAAAGCTGAAGAGTCAAATACTTGCAGATTTAGTAGTAAACTTCCACTTCTGGAGAAGTGTTGTGAAATTCTGGTGGATTTGACTAGAAAAGCAGTGTCACAGTGCCTGTTGTAGCTCTTTGAGGGGTGGGGGGAGCACTGCTGGGAGCTAAACTCAATCCCCTCACAGCAGTGCAAGTCTGCATACAGTCAGTGAGGATTAACCACCACAGGAGCACTAAACATAGTGGAAAAGCATCGTGTTCTTAGTCCAGAGAGCATTCTTCCCCCCTCCCAGGAATCTGCTGGCCTTCCCCCAGGCATTAAGGAGAAAGGACTGTACTGGTAGTTCTGGAATATTTATTAACCTGTCGAAGTGGCTATGGATTTACAAATATTCAGGTGTAGAATGATCTGGAGATGAATTACTTGAGGTTATCACATCAATATTTTCCTTGTTAGCTTATTTGATGACATGAAGTATCTGTTACATCACATTGAACAACAGTTGTAGTCGAGTCATTTAAACGTGAAGAGTTCCAATTCTGGTTTAAACTTAACTCTGCTTTTATGTGGAAAAATGGTTTTATGCCCCAAAGAGCTCTCTTGCTTTATCTCTCTGTATTTTCCTGTTTGTTATGCCAGCCATTGGCAGAGCAAGAGCAGAGGTTCTTACACTGAGCAAACAATCCTGCAGGAAAAAATACCCTACCTGTAAACTAAGTGATTATTACAGCTGTATAAGCTAAACTGCCTAAATATTTATGAAGGAAGCATGGAGAACAGAGGGGGGAAATCTGAACTATCTTTTCTTTTTCTTTTTAAGGCTTTGCTGATAGATATTGGAGTAGACAAATCTCTCCCCCACACTTCAGAATGTGAAAGCAAACGTCTGATTGATCTTTCCAATACTTACATTCAAGTCTTGTCTGCTCCTCTAANCCCACACTTCAGAATGTGAAAGCAAACCTCTGATTGATCTTTCCAATACTCCTGAAGTGACAAAGACTGCTCCTCTAAAGCCTACATTCTCAGGGCAGGTAAAGGTAAGTTACATTCAAGTCTTGTGGTGCAACTATGCCAGCAGAAAAATGTCAGTTGGCTGCATACACTTTTCTGCAGAGCAGCTGCACAAGGGTGTTAAGAATTGCTTAACATTAGTTCAACATGTCCTATATGATCCAATGTACTGAGTGTTCTTAAGTAAAAAGAACATAATGTTTAAGATCAGTGTGCTCTAAGCCACAGCCCAGTGAGAAATCTGCATGTAGGAAAAGGAGGATGGAGGAAGAAGTTAGTGGTTGAAGCAGAGTGCAAGTGTTCTGAAGCAGGAAGCAAATGCTGGCTCCAGTGCAGCATTAGACCCTCGTTTCCCTTTTCAACTCTTGGTGCTGGCAGCAATTCAGTTCTGCAAAAAAACCCAAGGCTGTCTCCTGTTTAACTCCTCCCCCAAACCCTGCCTTAGTTGAAAGATGTGTGTTGGAATCCACTTTTAAATGTGGCAAGCATTTCTGGGCAAGTGGTTTTTGTATGCTAGGGGCTTTAAATATTGTCAGGTGAATGTTGGTAACTGTGAGGATACAGCTTTTGATGACATGGGATGTAATTGGGATCAATTTAATACCAGCTCATCCAGAGTACCTCAAAACTGGATCACAGGAGCTTGACTTCTGGCAGAGCAGAGTTCAGGAGTGGTCTGCCCTGCCTGGGTGAGGGTCAGCTGAATATAAGTAGCAGTAAACTTAGGAAAGACTTTTAGGCTTTCAGGGTGAGTAGAGGCAGTAACCACCTTGTGAGAAGCTTGTGCTTGTCTTAGGAATGAGCTAGATGTTTAAAAACCTGAACCTAAAAGCAGGAGTTTAATGTTTGAGAAGAGTGAGCTTGCTGCTGCTAGCAGTTATGTACAACAGTAGCTAAACTGTATTGGTTTTCTTTCAGCTAATTGACTTGAGTTCACCTCTTATCACCCTGAGTCCTGATGGCAACAAAGAAAACCTGGATTCCCCTTTACTCAAGTTTTGAACTTGAGATGAAATGAAGAATTCTTAGCATCCATGGTCGTGGAAGTGTTTAGGTGCTACTCTTGGCTCCTGTGGGCTTTTGAAGGTATCTGTAGATCATCTGGTGAACTGCATTAACACGGTAGGATTCTCACAGGCTTGCTGTAGTCAAAACAAATGTTCTGTTCATGGATGTTCTGCAAGGGATGTCTTTAAACTGTGTTGCTCCAAGGCAAAAAGGGACATTGCCTGTCCTGGAAGCCTGTCTTTATTCCCCACCAATTGCCCTTTGATTCCTTATCCCCTATGTGCAACAAAGATTTAATTAAAAATAAATGAGTTGTTTACCAAAGTGTTGTACTGCAACCTTTTACTACAGGCTTCAGTTAGACTCTTAGTATTTCACTAACATCTTAAGATGTGGGTGAAGCTGGTGGACTTGTTTTTTTCAGATAAAAGTATAACAAATTTGGAAATAAACATTTGTTACCCTTGAATGCCAGTGGAATTCACTAATAGCAACAGCTCCGTTTGTGCCATTCACAGGAGAAGGCAACAGCTTCTTGTTGCTGCCAGGTGCTTTAGTCTTGACATTTGAAGGTTAGACTTCACCTTTCACACTGTCAAAGACTAGACAATGCTTTCTTAGCTGAATGTGCCACACTTGCAGAATGCAGGGAGGTGAATGGGCATGAAAATGTACAGGGGAGGAGCCAGTGTGCACATGAATGCTGATAGCAACAGGCCTGTCTTGAGAGACTTCAGAGTTGAACACCCCTGCTCCCTCCTCCTACCACATACCAACCCTCAAACTGGAGTCTGTGTGCCTTCTTTGTTCCTGCTTTCCTCCTGTGAAAAGCAGGAGCAGTTCTTCAGTGTGAAGTACTCAAAACTTTCACAGAACTGCTACGGTTGGAAAAGACCTTTAAGATCAAGTCCACCCATCATCTAACTCTGCCAGGGCCAGCGTGTCTAGAGGAGTTAAATACATCCAGGAATCCCACCAGTTCCCTGGGCAGCCACTTCCCTGTCTGATGACCCTTTCAGGATAGAGGTTTTTCCTCATGTCCAACCTCCTCCTCCCCTACTGTAACTTGATGTCATTTCCTCTTGTCCTATCAGGTGTGACTTGTGAGAAGAGCCCAACACCCCCCTCTCTACACCCTCCTTTCAAGGTGGTTGCAGTGAGTGATGACATCTCCCCTCAGCCTCCTTCAGACTGAACAAGCCCAGGTCCCTCACCAACTTTGTTGCCCTTCTCTGGAGCTGCTCCAGCACCTCCCTGTCCTTCTCATCCTGTGGTGCCCAAACTGACCTTTGACCCAGCTCTGTGCAGTTAAAAGCAGTACTCAAACCAGGTCCTCAACTACTCATTTAAAGAGGGAGAAATGAGTTTGATTATTGGGAGATATCACCAAAAAAAAAAAGTAAATCATTAACTTTTGAGTGATATGTTTGGGATGTTGAGGTAAATGGGTTTATGCCCTGTAGGACTTGCAAGAGAACCACCCCATCTGTGCCTCTTGAGGACGTGTGTCATCAACACAGGCAGCAGATCCAAATTCTGGTTTTGAGCACATCCCTGGCACCTTATGAACAAGGGGAGTCGTTTATCTTTTGAAACACCCAAATGTGTGCTCCTGAAGTGAGCACCTGGCCAGCAGAATACTTGTGGGATGTGCCACCTGTAGTAGCCTGACACGACAGCTGGATCTGTCTTCATCTAAGGGACAAATGTCAGCCCTCAAGCCCCAACTCGGTTGCTCAAACATCCCGAGGTGCTGAGGCAGGGTCAGAGCAGGGTGTCACCGGGGCCACAGAGCCAGGGGGGCTGCTGGAGCTGTCAGGAGGAACATGAATCAGTCCAGTAGCCTGTCAGCTTTTCCTCTGGGTCTCCCACTGTCCAACTCGCAGAGTCGACGCTCAGGGACGGGTGGAGGACTCCGGCCAGCACCATCTGTGTGGTCTAAGGTGGCGCGAACAAAAGCCGTCCCCTCCCCGCCTGCTGCCGGGGC
>VWZY01000768.1:62938-74826 GCA_013399075.1 Chloroceryle aenea | reverse complement strand
AGGGGAGGAGGGCGAAGGAGGAGACGGGCGAATCTCGGCCGTGGGGAATTGCACCGCGTTGGGTGTCCCGGAGAGATCGCTGCCGTGCGAGCCGCAGCGCAAGGACGGGAGAAGAGCTCTGTGAAACTTCCCAGGCTTAGCACAGCGCTGCCCCCCTCTTCTGAAAGAAGCAGCTGCTCAAGTCTCGACAAACGCATTTGATGGGCCGAGGCTGTAGGAATTTTGCCGTACAAGCCCTTCTTGCCTTCATTTCCTAGGCTACCAGGTGACGGGCATCTTCATGAAGAACTGGGACCCTCTGGATGAGGAAGGAGCTTGCTCCATTGACAGGGATTGTGAAGATGCTTACCGGGTTTGTCAGAAGCTTGACATCCCTTTCCACCAGGTTTCCTACGTGAAAGAATACTGGAACGAAGTGTTCAGGTAGAAACACTTTACATTGCATCTGACCTTAGCTCTGCCTTACTTGACAAGAGAGGATGGACAGATGATGGGCAGAGGTGATTTATTGTGGTATTATCAGCACTAAGAGGAAGCACTGAAGCCTCTTAGACATGGGAGGAGTTGTTTTTCCTCCTGCTCGGAGTTCGGATCAGAATTTATGCGTTGGCTTTAATATATCTGTTATTTTTAGCCAGCTCTGGTTCCCTCGTGTGAACCAGAACACAGGGGTGTTGTGCTGTTGTAGGAGCGTGGTGGGAGGGCACCCGGGAGCTTTCACTGTTGGTATCAACTGTTGAATTCAGAACTCTGGAAGAGGAGTTGGGCAAAAGATATGTTGCTCTTTTATTTATGAATGTTAATGTGGAAGGAGGAAGAATTGATTCTGTGTCATGTAGTGCAAGGAAAAACTGAATACTGGGCTTGCTGGTGTTCTTCTGAGTACAGCCCATGTTCTTTTGAGCACAGCCCACACTCTTGGTTCTTCTTGACTTCAGTTGCTACTGAGGACAAGCAGAATAGTGCAGTGATCAGGCCTCTTGATACCTCAGTGCACCACTGTCTGCTGCTTTAACTCTGTTAGTTATTATTTCAGTGTTTTCAAGCAGCTAATGCCTAGCACTTTAATTACGTGGCAGCGTAAAGCTACAATACAGCTTTGAGAAACTACTTGAATTTCTTGAAGGGCAACAAAAGAAGACATAGAATTGAGCCTCGTGACTGCTCATCTGGTGTCAGCACTGCAGATGAAGCTGTTATCCATTCAGCTGAGACACAGTGACTCCTGGTGTGTACTCCACTGCACTGTCACTCTGAAAAATTAAACCAGTGTTGTTAAATTCTGAGAGTATTTTGTAAGAGATGAGCAGGCTGTGCACTGAGGGAGTATTCATTTGATAAAATACAGCCATGAGTTCCCAAGAGGGATCACTTGACCGTGTCCTCAGGGCACTTTGGAAATATTCTTCCAAGCCTTATTTTTGAAGAGGTTAAAATCTAATGAGTATTTGATTTCTGAGTGGGTCCCAAGTCCTCCTGCTGACACAGATCACTCAGTCTCAGGTAAGTTGTTATGCAGTGCCAGTAATGCCAGTAGACATTTGACTCTTTGTTTTACAGTGACCTCCTAAAAGAATATGAATTGGGAAGGACTCCAAACCCTGATATTGTGTGTAACAAGCACATCAAATTCAACTACTTCCTTCATTATGCTATGGATAACCTTGGTAAGGCCTTTTCCACTCTGTCAGTACAGAATGTGTGCCTTGGGAATGTGTGAAGGATACAAACCCTTGAAAAGTGGGGAAAAACCTGAGTGCAAGTGCATGCCTCATTCACACATCTCTGGGGCAGCATTCCAATATTTGCAAAGTCTTTGGGTTTAAGTTTGCTGTTCAGAATCTTCAGATGGTTCAGGTTGGAAAGGAGCTTGCAAGCTGGTCTAGTCCAACCCCCTTGAGGTGGGCAGGGGCACTTTCCACTAGATCAGGCTGCTCATCTGTAGGAGCAGCCTTAATCTGGGGACATACACTGACCTGAGCATTGTTTTACATTCTTAGGTAGTCCCTAAAGTAGCAAAGCTCTGCCTGATGAATTAAAATCATTATTAAATCATTGTTTTAATACCATAAGTATGATCACTGTCAGTGTAAGACTTCTCCAGAGGTTTTCTTCCTTCATCGCTTTCCCTCTTCTCACTGGATCCTGTTTGAAACTCTGAATTTCAAATACATGCCTTGTTCTGTTTGGTTTGTTTCCTGACAGGAGCAGATGCAATAGCTACTGGGCATTATGCTAGGACCTCACTGGAGGATGAGGAAGTATTTCAACAGAAACATATTAAAAGACCACAGAAGCTTTTCAGAAACCGCTTTGAAATTAGAAATAGTAAGTAGCTGCCTCATTTCACATTTCATCCTGGGTCTAAAGAGGAAATGTCAACTCTCTTTGGTGTCTCAGAATCAGGAAAATTTGTTCTCTTATGCACAATGCTCACCATATAAACCCAGCCCTTTGTGGACAGTTGGTTGCACAAGCCATGGGTTTTACATTACTGAAAATTACCCTGACGAGTCAAGAGTCCCATTTTCTATTTTCAGAGTTCTAACCCAGCTGCAGAGGTAACAATAAGCATTCCAAGAGTAATCAACATCCTGGAGGAGCTGTAATGTGGATTAAGGAGACAGGGCTATCTTCTGTACCCTGGAGAAGTATTTCAAGAAGCCTTTACCATAAAGTATTTCCATGACTTGGATTAAATTGTCTTTTTTTAATGTTTCTGCTATTTCAGGGACTGCATTCTTTGGGTGTTTGGTATATAGTGGGGATAGAACTCATCATGGGGACTTGATTAAGTGGAATTCTAGACTTAAGGCTTTGAAACATTGAAATTAATAACATACTTCTATACAGGACTTGGACTGAATATTATTTTACTGGAGAAAATCAGGTTCTTATTCATTAACTCAACTCTTCTGCCTTATTTTTCTGTTCTGAAGAAGCCTGGTATTCCCAGGTAGCCTGAGGTTCTGCCTGCACTGCAGGTGAAGAGTGAAGTGCAGCATCTGAGGACATTTTTAAGGCCCCAGTTCTCAGGTCAGCAAAGGTACTCATAGCAGCAGGGCAGGCTTTGCTCTTCTCTTCAGCAGTCTGCCTGTGGCTGCACAGGATCAGAGGCTGATCTCTGCACCACGGTGGCTCTCTTGTTAGCAGTGCCAGAGCCAGCCTGATGAGTGCTATTTTGGGCATGTCTCTGTGTGCACTGTTACAGCTTGGATGGCACTATAGGGATCTGCCAGGTAGCTCCTCCGTGGGCCAAAATGCAGTAAAGGAGCTCAGCTGAAGCTCTGAGGTAAAATGAGAAGCAGGCTGTATACCCAAAGGGAGAGAAACTTTCAACTACCACTACACAAAGCTGCTGTGGTGATGTTCTTGGGTTACAGCTTCCCTGCTTTCACTTGTTTGCTCTGCACTTAGAGGGTTTTCTTTGTTTCTTTGTTTCAATTTTATTTCTGGGAAGTTGAAATGGTCCCAGGGGGACCAATGGTCTGTGCTTGTGAAGGACTGTGGTTCACAGTTGTAGGATTTTATTGTGTTCTCAACAGGCTTCCTGCCCTGTTCCTGAGATTGTCTATTCTTAATTGTGACTGTAGTAAGTTCTTGTTTGAGTCACAAAACACAGGAGTAGAGTTTGTGCAACAGCAGAGCTCTTGGCTCATAAAGACAGTGGACAGAACACGACTGGCAAACTCTACCAATCTTATTTCATCTGGGCAGCCAGGAGACTTCATCTGTGTAAAAAGAAGAAAAAAGGGAAACTCTTCTGAGCACTGAGAAGAACTCTGCTGGTTATTGGCATCCCTGATTTAGAGCAGGGTGATTTCAGGGCAAACCTGAATGTCTTTTTGAAGAACAGTATCAGGTAGTTGAGCCTTCATTCTGTCTTTCACGTGGAATGTGGAAGTGGTTTTCAGTTTTCTTACTGTTGACACTGCCAGTGTAACAGATGAGGCAAGGTAAGGTTTATTTGCAAGTTTCTGCATTGTACAAAATCAGAATCTTTCTAGATCTTTTTAGTGGTGAGAAAATACCCAGATGTGGTCAGTTAGGTGTCCTTAACTGCATCTGGAAATACTAAAACTAAAATGTTGACGAGTCAAGAGTATACTGCAGGAAGTTGCACTATGAAGGGGGCTGATGTTGAGCTGTTTTGTGTGTTCTGCTCTTTGCAGCTGTGAAACTCCTTCAAGGGGCTGACCTTGTTAAGGACCAGACCTTCTTTCTGAGTCAGATCTCTCAGGATGCTTTGAGGAAAACCATCTTCCCTCTAGGGGATTTAACAAAAACTTTTGTCAAGAAGATAGCAGCAGAACACGGCCTTCATCACGTGCTACAGAAAAAAGAGGCATGGTAACACTTAAACTCTTCATTTGTATTCTCTCTAAAATAGATTTCCCTGAGCTTTTCTTTGAACTTTAATTTGTAACAACTCTTCTGTTTCCAAGCACCATGACAGAATAGGTTGGGAAGTAGTTTTGCTTAAAAGTACCTGGATGAGCTTGTGGTTAGCTGTGGATTCTAGCTTTTCATAGCTCCTTTGTGGCTGTGCCTCAGGAGGAAGGGGAAGGGGAATGTGTTAGGATGCTGTGAGCTGTAAGGAAAGCATTCTCTATCACAGCAGCTGAGAGGCCTTTGGTCTTTATTTTCCATAGCTTTTCAAGGCTTCCTCCTGATAATTGGTTTCAATCTGTCTTTACAGCAATTGGATCATACTGGTTTTCCAGAGTTGCTCTTTTTAAACAAACAAAAAAGTTCTGTTTCTTGTAGAACTGACACTTCATGAGTTGCTCCTAAAAGACTGTAATGCAGGCAGCAGCTTTAGTGCTGATGCTGTCTTGAGCACTTTTACTTTCATTTTTGCCCACTCCAAATGGCTGTTTGTAGGCACTGACTGAAAGGCAAAGCCTGTTTGTTTTGGAGATAGAACCTTTAGGGTTGGAAAGGACCTCTAAGGTCATTGAGTCCAACCTTCACCCCAACACCTCTCTCTCCACTGGACCAGAGCCTTAAGTGCTCATAATTTGTGTTTCTTTGATGCTTTAAACTGGAAGAGACTGATGTTTTAATATACATTATTTATAGAACTGTGTTCTCTTTCAGCTTGTTTCTCTTCTGAGCTTGCAGCCCTCACTGGTACTGTATAGAATTAGTGTACACATGGTGGGTTTGCTTGTTTTAGGAGATGTCTGTTGGAGTTTGGGATACACAGAGGGGAGAACATCCACCATGGACAGATTATTAATAGACTTCTCAGGTTTTTTTCTCTGTTTTTATGGTTTCAATAACAAGTTTCCTTTTCAGAGTATGGGGGTCTGTTTCATTGGTGAGAGAAACTTTGAAAACTTCCTTCTTGAGGTAAGCAACATTAAATTTATGACACTCTTGATGTTCTGTTCTGGTTCTCAGTAGCATTTCTAACACTGGCTAGAGCCTTACCTCCAGCAGCCTGCGGCCCACGCTGAGGTCCCATCTCCCTTTGCAGTCCCAAGCCTACCCAGAAGCTACCACCAACAGCCTGTAGGAAGCATCTTGGCCCTGCACCAGCAGACAGTCACTTTCTGCAGCAAAAGGAGTGCATCCCCTTGCTCTCCTGTGCTGCCAGGCTCAGGTGGCTGGGGTGTGAGAAGGGCAAATCTCTGAATCCTGCTGCCCCTGGGCACAGTGAGGATGGGAGGAGCAAAGCCCAGAGTTAACTGCTGATAGGGACTGCCCCTCTTATTTTTCTCTCCAAAGCAGTGTCAGGAAAGAGCAGGAAACTGCTTGGGCAGAGTTTGCTCCTTGAAAAGTTATCTTCCAGCTTCAGGAGAGTGTAGTGACAGGACCTGAAATAAACCATTGGGTTTTTTTTGGGCTATCTTGTGACTTAATCTCTTCCTGTTTGGCAGTATTTAGAACCTCAACCAGGTAACTTTGTTTCCATTGAAGATAAGAAGGTGATGGGAAGACACAAAGGTATGTGGCTAACCCACTTTAATGACTGCTCTTAGATAAATGGAGCAATGCTGCCTCTCTTTGGAGGGACACACTTTGTGAAATTCCAAACCAGTCTGCAGGTTTTTCCCACTTTTATAGCTGTCATAACTGGAAAACTTGCTTTATACAGTAGCAGAGCCTTGAACTGCAGCTGATCCTTGATTATTTGTTCCACGTTGCAGGAAAATAAATGATAATTGTTAGGGTTACTCTGAGCAGTCAGTAGTTTAATCCTGAGACTCCAGTGTTCATTTAATCCTTTTAACATGACTCTGCTTCAGCTCCAGGTTCTTTAGTCCCTAAGCTTTGCAGAAAGAATGCACCAGGCACCTCAGAGATGCACAGCAGCACATCAGCAGACACCCACAGCTTACCTTTTCCTTTCCTTCCTTGTGTCCTTCCTTTGCTTGCCTCAGTTCTAGCTGCCAGCACTGAGTTCCAAGTGATTTATGGAAGTAGGAAGTGCTGCTATCACACGGAAGTAAGGGGAATGTGTAGTAAGAATGTGTAGCAACAAACCCACAACTTGAAGCTGAAATGAAAAAGTGTTTGTGTTTCATAAACCCAAAGAATGCAGCACTTGGAACAGATTAGTTCAGACACCAAAGCTGCTGAGGAGATGTTAGTTCAGTTTGCAGTTGGCACAGTTCTCTTGGAGAACTTCATTTGTTGCTCTTTGTTGGGTGGTGAAGCTCTGGGGAAATGATTTGAATGTATTTTTGCTGCAGGTAACAGCTTCAGAGTTGCTGCAGCATTCTGGTTTTGTGTTTCTTTAGGTTGGTTCCTCTACACAATAGGCCAGAGGGCTAGGCTAGCAGGCCTGAAGGACGCTTGGTTCGTTGTAGACAAAGATGTCAGCACTGGAGATGTCTTTGTGGTGAGTTAATTGACACTGGTGTTGCACATCAGTCCTGCAAGCCTATTGTATGGAATGTGATTCTAACCTGGGCAGAATTCCTGGCTTTCTTCTGGGGAACAAGACCCAACGAGTGCAGCATCAGCAGATTTGAAACCTCTTGTCCAAACTGGCTTTTCTTGGGGGAAAAAAAAGAGTTCCTGATTTTGGCATAGAACAAAGAGCAGACACTGAAAAGAGTAAGCCAGGCTGCTGAGCTCTCATGTTCTGCTCTAAACCACGAGGGTTTTGTGGCAGTTACCATTACACAGTGTATAAAATGTGCATCATCTCTGTTTGCTATGCATTGCTACTTTCTTTCTCTAGTAAAAGAAGTAGTAGCCAGTAATAAAGTTTTATCATTTTGAAAGCTGAGGGAGAATATACTTAACACTGCAAATAATTGGTGTGCTAATGACTCATCCCACGAGGTGACTGGGAGTTCTGCAGCTTGCTGGCATTGTTAATGTTCCCTGCTGTTTGCACAGTTGTTATTCTTGCTTGATCCTGATGGGTTATAATGAGGGGTTCTGCTGCTCGTGGATGTGCTGGAGGGGAACAAAGTCATAATCAAAGGAGAGTTCAGCAGCACCAGGACCACTCTAAGATTTTCCTTTGCCTTCCAGTAAGATACTGGGTTTGCACTGCCTTTGCTGGGGAGGTGTTGAGGTGAGAAACTGGAGAAAAGGGAGGTAGCATCTTGTTGAGAAGGGCAGTAGGTATCTGACCTCAGCCTGAGGAAGAGGGAAAGAGGATTGGAGGGAAAAGAATCCAAGGGGTGACGTGGCTCTGAGGTGTAGAAGGCTGGCAGTGATCCAGGTTTTTCACTAAAGCTTCCACCTGGATGCTTTTAATGCTTTGCAAGTTCCCTGCTCTTTGGCAAACCCCTCAGCATTAAACACACCTTGTATTTTCAGGCACCATCAACAAATCACCCCGCTCTGTACAGAGACCTGCTGCGGACAAACCGAGTGCACTGGATAGCAGAGGAACCTCCTGCAGAGCTCATTAGAGAGAAGATGATGGAGTGTCAGTTCAGGTTTCAGCACCAGATGGCACTGGGTAATCAAATCTTGGTTTGGCTGTTGTTTCACTCACTTTGGGAAGCTCCAGGAGTGTGTTCAGTGTAGTTTTGCAGAAAGAGTTGGAAAGTTTTGGCTTGCCTTTCCCTTTCTGTAGTGTCTTTTTGGAACAGCTCTGTAGAGTATCTTGACTGACATCTGTTTAAGCTAATGATAAAGGTTTCTTTTTGTAATGTGAACATCAGGATTAACTGGCAGTTGTTTGGCCATTTTCTGCTCTAGTGCCTTGTGTCCTGACCCTAAACCAAGATGGGAGCGTGTGGGTGACACTAGTGAAGCCAGCAAGAGCTATTGCACCTGGACAGGTAAGTTATTAGAAGTGATTTTCTTTTCTATTTTTATGTTTTGGCTTGTCTGGCTAATAAATCAGTAGTGGTTTTATCAGCTAGCTCCACTTTTGACTACTCATCAACTATTTTGAAGGAGATATTTATATATTTAAAGGACATATGTGTATATTTAAAGGATATATATGTATATTTAAAGGATATATATGTATATTTAAAACCATTTCTAGTTTTAAATGCTCCCTTGTTACCCAGAGAGTCTGAGAAGCTGCCCTACAAGTTTTAGAAGTGCATGAAAACACTCCTGGGGGTCAGCTCTATGTGCAGAAATGGAATCTGTTGTTGTCTTCAAGTAACAGATGAAAAAAAAAGGCATTAGTTTGGTCACTGCTGCTTAACAGGGTTTTAGTGTTCAGATTTGTTTAGGGAGGATCTGTGTCCAGTGGATTTCATTGTCCCAGAGCAGTCCTGAGAAGAGATGGTTGTGTAGTGAAGCCTCTGGACACCTAAAGATCTTCCAGCACATCATAACCCAGTGGTTCTCAGACACTTTCTGTGTGCCCTCTCCCAGCACACATTCTGCTCTCCCTCCCCAAAGCCTGGGGGCCACATCAGGAGGGACATGGCCTGAGAACTGTTTGTAACAGAGAGAGGGATGCCCTTAAGAGAGGTGAGCAGAGCTGAGCTGACTCCAGCCAGAGCTGATGGCAGCCAAGAGAAGCCCCTGGCTGCCAGCAGCTTCTGAGCCTCGAGCTGGGCTCTTTCCTGCAGGACAGTGAGACAAGGCCAGGCAGTCTGTGCTCCTCCTCCTCCCCTGAAGGAACCTGCTGAGCACATCAGGGAATTCAGAGGTCTGCTCCAGCAGCTCTTTGTCCCCTTCCTGTTTCCTGAGGCTCCTGGGTGAAGATGCAGGTGATGTTACACATGTCATCCCTTGGGGGACAGGAAGCTTTCCAGCAGATCCATTCCACCCCAGTAGCCTAAGGTGGGAGATAATCTCACAGAAGCTCACGTTGCAATTTCCACTGATGTGTTTATAGTTATGCTTGGGAGCCAACAGCCCTTCTGTTGTGTTGGGGTTGGCTTGGGGAGTTTTTGTTTGCCTGTTTGATTGGGGGGTTGTGTGTTTTTGTTTGGTTGGTGGTGTTGGTTTGTTTCTTTTAAGACTTAGAACAAATATAACTGAATACACTCCCTGTCCAGCAGCTCTTGCATAGCCTCCAGTTGCTCCAGCCTCTCTCCCTCATTCCCTTTCTCTTCCCCTGTGGGGAGGGAGGCAGGGGGGTTCACAGAGAGCAGCTGTTAGGTCTTGGGGGCTGCCCTGACCCCAAACCCTGACACCACGCCAGTGGCAGCTGTTGGAAAGCTCTCCCTGTGTTCCTCTCCCAGTTTGCTGTGTTCTACAAGGGTGAGGAGTGCTTGGGCAGTGGGAAGATCCTGAGGCTGGGCCCGTCGCTCCACACTATCCAGCAGGGCAAGACCAGAGAGGAGGCTCCAAAGAAGGAAGAGAGGGACCAGGTAGAACCTGCAACGTAACACACAGCTTTGTTTCTGGAAGGACTGCAGAGAATGTGCTGCCTGAGAATAATAAACCCAAGAATTAACATGTTTCTGGTTCATCTGTGTCTTCTAAAGGTCAGCAGCTGCCCTGCTGCTCTAGGTGAAGTGTGTACATTTGTTCCTCAGTAAATCTGTGTCTGTGCTTTGCACTCTGCAAGAGGAATGGATGATGCTCAAGTTCTTCACTTTGATTGAACACCAAGCAACAGATAATTGAGTTTTCAGTTGATAGAGTTTTCTAAGAAATGCTTTAGATTCTTAAGCTGCATTAAGTTGTGCTTTTAGATGTTTACAGAGCTCAGAATTACACACCTAGGGGCTTAAAAACCAGTCTTGAGTGTTAATGAATTTATTTTTTTCCACACATCTGACTCATTTTTTGATAACTGCTGAGGGCAGAGGCTGTTTGATTCATCTCCTGGAGAGAAGAATGCCTTCTTGTGCTTCTGGAAAGTGCAAGTTCACCTGCATTTTCTTCTTCTGACTGAGTATAGACCTGATACCAACTGGATCCTGCCACCTACCAAAGCACAGTGGTACTGGCAAGAGCTGAAAAGCCCCTTCCAACTGAGCTACATCTATAAGGCTTGGGTGCACACTGAGGGCACCCCAAGCTTCTAATACCACTTGATTACAGCAGTGAACAAACAGGAATTCCTGTCTTTCAGCACAGCAGTAGAAGGTGACTGCCCCTGAAGTCCAGCTCTGCAGGAGCAGCCTTTCCCAGAGGGCTGTGGAATTGAGATTTGCATCCAATTGGGGCAGGAGGAAAACTGTGCCATGAGTAGAGCTTTTCAGCTGAGCTGAAGGCTTGGGTTACAGGTACATCCTTTTCTGTGGACTTAGGATCTTTGAAGAATTCCACTTATTTCTTCTGGAAAGAAAAGTAAAAGGTGGCCTGTGGGGTTTTTCCCAAAGTAGAGGGGGGAGAAGACTCTGGGTGTAGCTGCCAGTCTGGCAAAGTGAAACACAGATCAGGGAGTCCTGTGGAAATAAACTAGACTGACAAGCTTAGGTGTTTATTTGACATTAAAGTAGGTCTGTTTGAGGGGGGAGAGCCCTCCTCCACTGGTGCTAAAATCCCTTCAGTGTCAGGCTCTGGCTTCAGGGCGCCCGTCCACGCGCAGGCTGGCTCTGAAACCTCCTCCTGCTTCCTCTCAGCTCCCCGTTTGTCTTTGGCCTGTTGTGTCACAGCTCCTGGTCGTGACTCTTATGTAGTTTTCCTGACATATTCCTTAATTTCCTGCAACTTTGTCTGTGCAAAATGTGGAGTTACTAAGGAGCTAATGCTCCACGTTGTCCTCATTTGAGTTTTCCTGTAAACACCCCAATTAAAATCTTCCCAAATGCTTCGTGTTCCACTAGTGTGGCTTTTATCCACCAGCCTTGGGTGAGTGGGGAGAGGTTCTGGGGCACAGATTTCTCTCTTGCTCTCCTACCAGTGGCAGCAGCAGCAGCAGAGTCAACAGGCAAGCTCAGGTCATTAATCCATGGCTCCGTGGCTGGTGTCCCTGTGACAACTTTGGCTTTTTTGACAACAGGGTGACCTCTGCAGCACCAGGTTTGCTGACACCTCGTGGGATTCACCTTTCTCAGAGGGGGAAGGGAGTCTTTGCACAGGGGAGTGCAGGGCTGACTGAGGGGGCTTTAAACCAGGTAGGAAGGGAGCTGAGCTAGAGACGGCCGGGGGTGTTGTAGCCCAGCACTGCTGGGGCCCTGGGCTGATGTTCTGAAGAACCAGAAGGTCTCCCACCCCCCAGGGATGAAATCTAAACACTCAACCCCCTCTGAAGGCTGATAGACCAATGCACACAGCGTGGGGAATGAGAGAGGGGAACTGGGGGTTGGTGACAGGGCCCTGAGCTCGCTGCCCCTGNGTGCCGTTGCTGAGCTGTGGTGGGATGGCTCCCGTGACTGGAATGCGGCCATGGATGGGTATGTGCTGTTCTGGAAAGACAGGCCAGCCAGGTGAGGTGCTGGAGTTGCAATTTATGTGTGAGAGCGACTGGAAGGTAGAGTCCTGCACCTGGGGAGGAACAACACCATGCACCAGTACAAATCAGGGGTTGAGCTGCCAGAAGGCAGCTCCAT
>VWZY01000768.1:34120-53179 GCA_013399075.1 Chloroceryle aenea | reverse complement strand
CCCACTAGTGACACCACCCCAGTGTCCCCAAACACTCTGCCTGCTGCCAAAGGGGGGACAGGTGAAAAACAGAGGAGAAAGCAAATGTTCCCATGGTCCAGTGGGGTCGAAGGTGAGGGGCTGGGGGCACAGCATTAGGAGCAGGGAGTAGTCCTGAGCAGAGCACCCCTGAAGGCATGCACGGCTCTCAGGACCACAGGAAGGCATTGTTGAGCCAGCCCAGATGCCTGGCAGCAGATGGAGTGGAGAGAGCCCATCCTTCTCCTGGTGCTGCCTGTAGCCAAGGGCTGGGGAAGGCAACGGCCTCAGCAGCTCACTGGTGAGGGAGGGGATAGCTGATTTGTGTGGATGTGGCAGCCCCGTTCACTGGGACCAGTAACACATCACCTTGTCATTTCAGAACATGCCACGGGTGTCTGGCGTGGTACCTTGCCCATGATACCTATTTTGGCCTTCCCAGGGACAGCCTGGGGAAATGGTGTGGACAAGGCATCAGGACAGCCACGGGTGAAGGTCTCTGGTCCAGCCACCAGGTGAAATCCTTGCTCAGGTGGGAGTCTGGGCCTGAGAGATGGAGTGAGAGNACACCTCTTTCCTGGAGTCGTGGGACACAGCACATAAACCCATTTCATTTAGGTTGGAAAAGACCTCCAGGATTATCACGTCCAACCGTTCCCCCAGCACTGCCAGGCCCACCACTAAACCATGTCCCTCAGCACCACCTCATGGCCTTTAAATACCTCCTGAGATGGTGACACCTCCACTGCCCTGGGCAGCCTGTTCCAATGATTAACAACACTTTTGGTGATGATTTTTTCCTAATATCCAACCTGACCCCCCCTGGTGCAACTTGACATCACTCCCTCTTGTGCTGCTGCTTGTTACTTGGGGAAGAGACCAACACCCACCTCACTACAACCTCCCAGTGTGTCAGGTTTTATTCCTTTCCCCCTTCAAACCTAGTTTAAGGGTCTCTCGATGAGCCTGGCCAACTGCTGTGCAAGGATCCTTCTCCTCCTTTGCCACAGGAGCACCTCATCTGGTACTGGTGCTGCATAACCCCAGTTAAAATCCCCCCAGTTCTGTTGTTTCCTGGCTAACCAGGATATATTTCATCAGCCAGCCCCTGGCAACCCAAAGATGGGCTTTTAGAGAGCTGGGGATGGTCTGTTTGCTCAGACTTCACATCTGGCTGCTGGCTGCCTTTTAAATGTGAGGATTATGATGAGTACAAGGTTTCTGAGCATCCCCTTTGGCCGAGAGCTCGCTCACCCTTTGGCTCCTGTCTGACTGGGTTTACGACGGCGAACGTGCACACCCAGCGCCGTGCGCCGGCTGGGAATCACACTCCTGGGAATTCAGGCTCAGCAGCTTGATGTGACACTCTCCTGGCAGCTTTTGGCTCTCCTGCCCNTGGGGAAATGGTGTGGACAAGGCATCAGGACAGCCACGGGTGAAGGTCTCTGGTCCAGCCACCAGGTGAAATCCTTGCTCACGTGGGAGTCTGGGCCTGAGAGATGGAGTGAGAGCCCAGAGGTGTGCCAGGGCACCCTGGTGTGGCACTTACTCTGAGTCTGAGGTGTCAGCAAGCCCCGTTCCCACGTGGACATTCATGGCCATGCCGTTGAGCTGGTCTCGAGACTGCTCCCTGCGAGCAGCTTTCACTGTCACCCCCGAGTCCGAAGGAGAGCGGACCCCATCATTTGTCCCCAGGGAAGCAGTCCTGGATGAGATGGTGGTCTGATTGTAATCCGACAGCTTCTCCCGCAGGCGATTCTTCATATTCTTGTCCACCAGTGGGGGAGGGTAGGTCACTTTATTTTTTAAGATGCCTGTTACAGAAAAGAAGGAATAATGGGAATGTTGGAAGGCATCGGGAATTTCCTTTGTCAGGCTGGACACATCCAAGAAGTGACATTTTAGACTTCTTAATCAGACTCCCAGGTTGTCACTTCATCTCAAAACCAAAAGGTTAGACTTCAGCAGCTACCTCCTGGCTTCCCACAGCCTGTCTGGTTACACAGGCTGGAGCCATATGGGAAGTGTTCTTCCCTGCCAGAGCTACCAGCTCATTAACCCCCCCAGTCACCCAGTCCAGCTGTGAAGCCCAGTTGGCTGTGCTACCTTTCCTCTGCTCTGGCTGCTGGTTATTCTGGTGGGACAGAGGTCTGTTCTCCTTCTGCTGCCCTTCGTTCTCCTTGTCCTGCGGAGCTTCTCCGCTGTGGTTCACCTGGTTTTCCCTGTGGAGCTCGACGTTGACCTTGGTCTCAACTCTGAGTTTGTGCCTCCCGCCGGGGTCCTCGCTGTCGCTGGCTGTGACGCACTCTGTGGGCCAATAGGGTTTCACATGATTGGGAAGGGGATCAACTGCAATGCAAAAAAACACTAGCTCGAGAACTTCTGACAGGTAGGTTTGCTCAGCTGCTGCCTAGCCAGTCCTGTTCCCCGGGGCTGAGGAGGTGTGTGGCATCAGAGCACCCTTTCAGATGATCCCTGCTGGACTGCACTGTCCTCGGGGTGCAGCAATCCCCACAAGAGACACCTGGTAGGATGGCAGGGTGTCCAAACCCTTCCCAGAGCAAGGCTGCTGGCTCCATTAGGGTGAGGTAAACCCACTCTCTCAGCTCTTCAGGGCCAGCAATCCCACCAGCTCCTTGAGGAGGTTGGTTTCTGAAGGGTGAGGGCACCCAAGGCACCTCACAGCACTGATATTAACGGCCAGTGATCTTCAGCTCTTTAGCTCCAGGCTTTCCCCGACACCACTGAACCCACATGCCTGTACTGCACGAGGAAAGGAGGGTGTTTCCTCCCCCTGCCCTTAAAACAACCAGCTGCTTCCTCCTCCTCTTCTTCCTTCACATGAGGCTTTGCTGGCTGGGTAGTACCCTTCCCAAGGCCTGTGGGGACTTGCCTGCAAAGCCCACCCCATGCCTGAGCACTGTAAGCTGCAGATTTGCTCAAGCATCCTCTCACTTGTGCTCAGTCATCCCTGTGAACAAGCCTTTGGAGGAAGAAAGGTCTCCAAGCTGGAGACAAGGATCTTGCAGAAGCACAGCACAGCACTAGGGATGCTGTCTTCACCATACAGTAGCCTGGCAAATTTATCCACCTACTCTAAAGCTATTTTATAGAAGGGAATAAACCCCTTGCTCTCCAGGAGTACCTTTGGGCGTGCTGTGGAGCGGGCCATGCTCGTTATTTTTGGCAGTAGATGTGTTCCACTTTTTCTCCATCTCCAGCCCGTCCTCCTCGCTGTCCGATGAATGGGAGGAGGCGTAGGAGCTGCTGTGTTCATCGAGGGACAGCTCACTGTCAGAGTCTGAGTCGTGCTCTGCAAAGGTGGAAAGGGGAAACACAGCAGTGAGAGTGTGGACAGGAGCTGAACAAATCCATCTGACAGATGCAATGGGAGGAAGAAAAGGCAGGTGTCTTGTTCAGGCCATGCCAGGGATGAGCTCTTACATCTGTAAGTGCACACAGCATTAATTCCTGAGGACTAAGTCATTAAGGGAAGCACAACTACTTAGCTCAGCTCGTGGGCAGGACCCTTTATGTGCACGGGAGGTGCAGAGCAGAATGGGGATGCTTTTTTCTCTACTCAATAGGCAGAAGAGTGACTCCATAGGATCTCAATCAACACAGCACACAGGGAAATCAAGAGCTGCTATAAACATCGAGTCTGCAAAGGCCCCTAAAAACTGCTTCCAGGTAACAAAATTTAATGTCAAGACCCAAATTACACAGGCTGGATCAAGAGACTTCTCATATCCTTGTACAAAACACAGAGCAGTGAAGGAGGATATTGCCTCGAGGTCTCAAACGTCAGAAGATCTCCAATTAAAAGTCAGGAGTGACAGCACAGAATTTGTGAGAAAGAGGGGACACCAGAAATTTTCAACAGCTGTGACAGATGTCAGATTAAAACTGAGCCATCACAAGCAGCAGACACATGGTTTTTCCATCCCAGGATTCCCTACTAAGGCAGCCACTGCATAGGCTGTTATGCCAAGAGCATAACGGGAATGGGACACACCAAGTCAGCCTGACTGCTCTTCTATTACAGAAGCCTTTGAGAAAAGTGGTGGAAGGGAGAAGGAGCACAACCAGGTCAACACACTCTTACCATTGGATTTGGATGGGTTCCTATGAAAAATGGAGGAATCTGCTTCAGTTTGACCAGCCCTTGCTTGACTTGAGGATCCACTGAGCTTGTGAGCAGCCTCATCCCTTGAAGAATGACAACAAAGGGTAATTTTCTTGGTCACCAACTGGCATCTCTGGATTTTAACAGGCAAGCAGCACAGCCCACAGCATTAACATGGCAGTTGCAGTAACCCCTGCACTGCTGGAACTCTCCCCAAAGATGCATGCAAAAGAAAATGCCCGGATGAAAACGAGTCACGTAAAACATGAACCGAGCAGCATCTGAACCACAACATTCCCATTTTCCACAAGAGCAATGAAGAGGGAAAGGCAAGCACCTGAAAGCCATGCACCTGCCACCTGATTACCTGAGAATATAAGCAAGGTAGCTATTGTGGCTCTTGGCTGACCTGACGGTGCTTTCCAGGGAGACAGTGGATTCCCCAAGAGTTGTGCGATACATGTTGGGCTCTTCTATGTAGGTGTTGTTGCAGTTCAGAGACCGCTGAAGGGCAAAAAGGAAGACACAAAGCAGCAGTTAATGATTCTACCCAAACCCCATGGTACCCAGGAACTGTGACATTTTGAAGGAATCAAGTGGGTTTTGATGTTGAGGATTAGAATTCTTTCCTCTCAAAAGATTTAATTAAAAGAGTAATGAAGAAGATTGAGAGAGGCCATCAGTCATCTTTGTACAAGTCTCTGAAAGCAATCAGATGACTCATTTAATAATGGATGAGACACCTAAGAGTTTCTTTTAGGTAACTTTTACAAGCAAGAGGACAGTTTTTCCTGTTTAGTTTGGAGGAGGCTGAGGGGGGACTTCATTGCCCTCTACAGCTGCCTGCAGGAGGCTGTAGAGAGGTGGGGGTTGGCCTCTTCTCCTCAGGAACTACCAACAGAACCAGAGGAAATGGTCTGAAGTTGTGGCAGGGGAGGTGTAGAGTGGAGATTAGGAAGCAATTCTCACTGAGAGAATGGTTGGGCCCTGGAACAGCCTGCCCAGGAGGTGGCTGAGTCACCATCCCTGGTTTAGGAGTCGGGTAGACCTGGTGCTCTGGTGGCAGGCATCTAGGGGGGTGTTTTGTGGTTCTGAATTAATGTTTGGTCAGGGTATTTAGGTGTTTGGGGTTTTTTAGGTGTTTTTTGTTACAGGTAAGGCTGGACTCTGATCTAGGGGGTCCTTTCCAGCCATGAACAGTCTGTGTCTGTGATTCCCTGTGTTCCTCCTTACAGTTAATAAGGTAGCTCTCGTTGCAGTGGAATCGTCCGGAAGAGGTTTCTTCCCAGTTAAAGTGTTCTTCAAGTGCTTCCTGACTTCTTTGTTAAACACACAGTGGAAGAATAAAATGAACAGCCCCTGGATCATTTTAGAGAGAGGAAGAATAAATGCAAACGATCAATTACTACCCAACTGCAGACACAGATATTAGAGAACTGCCATTTAATCCTGGTTTGGAGTCCATGACCTCAACAGCAGTAACTATTTTATGATTTTGACTGAAATGGCATCGATTGATCTCCTAGGACTTCATAATTTGACTCCAAGTTCAAATGTGCATAAAAGGCCTGGGAAAATGTACAAGAGTGTGTTTCTCCAGGACTTAAGAGAGCAGAGTGGTAGGTGTCACCCTCCCTTGTTGTTTGGGAAGAAACTTTCTACTCAAAATGCCCATCAGAGACCAAAAATGACCCACTGGAAGATGTTGCAGAGAGCTTCAGGGTTGTATTTGCACTAGGATATTAGAGCTTTTCACAAGAAGAGACCAAATCAGTAACAGCACATAAATAACATAGGGAAAACCCCTGGAAATGGGGAACTTCCATGATTTCTGTCCTTAACACTGCTGTTAAGAGAACTTTATAAAGCCTTGTACTGGGGACAGAGAGGTCCCAACTTTTGCAACACCACAGGGAAAGTCCCTACAGTCGCCAGGGCTGGGCAGTTGTTGTCTGCCAGGAGCACACATCAGCTGCTTTTGCTGGGGGCAGGGGGCACACACGTCTGTACCTTTGGGGGGATTTGCTGTGAGGGAATTCATGCAGCTGCCAAAGTGTTATCAATTTTGGTTGGAGATACCATATAGAGAAGCCAACTACTCATGAAGTTGCAGCTGTACCAACATCACAAGATGCCTGCAGTACGTGATTTCAGCCAAAGCAATTGACTTAGGGTAACTTTAAACTTCAAGCTCCCTTTCTAAACATTCAGTCAAAGGTGATCTTAGCTGGCATTGGCACTTTGGGATTATTCATTAATAAAATTCACATAAGCTCTCTTTAAAAACACGAGTTCAAAGAAGGCAATGACGTGAAACGCCACATACCACTGAGCCTCTCTGGGCAAGTCTGGAGGAGTATTCCAGCTGCTGACTTCCCCCCCCTCTCATCAGGTTCATATTTAATTTATTTTAGGCCTGCAGAAGCCTGGTGTTACAGCCTGAGTAGGTGTATTTATTTCAGAGCACGCCAGTTACAGTGGCAAACTGACCTTGCTCCAGGCTGGTGGGTTTGTTGTGCTTCTAGGCACGGACAGAGACTGGCCAGCCCTCTTTTTCTCTTTGGCTGCAGGTTGTTGTCCTGCTACCAGTAGTTTAATACTGGAGGCACTTGCCATGACAGTTGCTGCTACTCTTGGTCACTGATGTGAACCTTCACCATTACTAACGTGCCAGGTCTCCTACAAATAACTATTTTATGTGTCTTTAATCACAAAGTGTGTACTGGCAACCCAGCAAAACTCTGATGCAAGGAGCTGTATTTGAAAATCATTATTTAACTCATTTCCTTAAACAATAACTTAATTTGTGGAAGCTTTGAACTTGGAGCTATCCACTCAGGGTGAAAGAAACCAGTCTTTTGTTTGCTGTAGCAACAGAACAGCTGTTAATGAGCACATGCAAGGCACTAACAAAGATCTTGTCTCTGGAGAGACAGAGGTATAATTGCCTACTGTTATTTATCTGTCACAGGTTACAACAGTAGAGCACTCTCTCTAGAATGACTAAAACTGAGAGACACAGTTACTCAAAGTTATGGTTTTGGTGAGAAGAACCCTCTCTTGGAGAACAGAGCATGAATTTTACTTTACATCTTTGCTCTTCTGAAGCCAGCTCACGTTTAGCAGGGGTTTGGAGATGCAGGTGCAGCAGCACATTCACCATGCTCTGCCACGGACAAGACACCATCCAACCTACCTGCAAGCAGCTGAAAATGGCAAAGAGATAGTGGAATGTCATGACGTCGCTGTTGACGGCCATCAGCCCCAGCAGCCACGTGGCACTGATGAGCAGCAGGAGCAGGAAGGCTGTGCGCAGCACGGAGCTGGGAACCAAACACAACAGGCATTTGCAGTGTGACAGGACACAGGAGAACAGCCCAACTCCCCCCCACGGGTGCTGACCAACAATTTGGCAACTGGAAAAGCCCTTTGGGAGAATTAGGGCAGCTCTCAGTTCTCAACTCTCTCATTGCACACTGGTCAAGGACTTAACATATTCAGGTAGAAAAAAAAAGGTGATTTCTTTTCAGGTTTGTTTCCAAGGTTTCCTTCAAACAAACCAGGCTGTTTGCCAAGCTCATGCTGCTCAGCCTTGTTGACTCTGAGGAAGAGATCTGGGTGGTAAATGGCCACATCCATCTCATTTCTGTTTGTCAAGTTCACTCTCACATTCCTTCTCTACATTACAGCCCGAGACTTTGGATCAAGGGCACTCAAGGGAACCCTTGTTTGCTCAGACCCATTAATTCTACAGACACTTGCAAAAGATGGTCACAATTCTAGTGGCAAAAGTTTTGTACTAAAAGTAAAATAGCTGCCATCGAGTAGCAATTATACTCCTGTTTATTTAAGGAGATTGGAAAAAGAAACTGAAAAAAAATTACCCAACAGCCAGGGCTGAATAAATAGCTGGAAGAAGTCTTTTGAAATCTCACACAGCCGCCTACCTGAAAATAAAACAACCCCACAGGGGCTGCCTTGCCACTAGCTAATCACATTTCAGCCCACAGGTAAATTCTGAGCTTTGGGAAACCAGGATTTATTGGGAGCAGGCCGCCACGGCAGCTCCAGAAAGTGGTGGGTTGCAGCTGGTGGGGCTTTCTGCTCACCCCACGGGGAGCAGGATATGGGGAGGCTGATCCTCAGCAGGGGGGTGTCTGCCACGACATGACCCAGGCTTTCCTGAGGGGACACCCTTCTGAGCTGGGCAAACAGGGCGAGATCCAGAATGATGTCCATGCTGTGGGTGGAGGTGAAGTGATGGTGTAGCAGGGAAACATCTGGAAGGAGCGGAATGATGCCATCCAGAGCCAGACCTTTCCTTCCCACATCCCTTCTCCTGCCTATCCTAGCTTTTACAGGGCCTCCAAGGGAACCTCAGGAGTAGATGCTTGTGAAGCAGCACCACTTGCCTCTACCGACGCCAAATGTCTCCTCCAACTGTTTGTTTTACAACATTAGCTTTAGGCAATCCTGTCCCTTTATTATTCCCCACCAAAACACTTGACACAGTTCTGAACCCAGACTTACAGGACTCCATTTTTTTCAAATGAGCGTTGCCTTCTCCTGCAGGATGCTCTCATTGCTAGGACAAAGATGACGGTGTTTATCTGAAAGGGAAACCAAAATCACAGCATGGATTCTTTCTGTACATTTGCAAGAGCTCAGGCTTCAACAACAATGCAATTTTTATCCTAAAATGGTTAGTGGCACCAAGAATATTTTTACTTCAATTTACAGGTCTCTAAGTTCCTAGATTCATCTTGTTTCAAGCCAACATAGTCAAGAGCTTCCTGGGACTTGATGGGAATGAAACCCAGGAGACTGCCCTATGCAAAGAGGTTTGAGTGGAAGAGAAAAACTCCAGAACAGCTGTCCTCATCCAGACCAGAGTCCACACAGCCCTGCACTTTGTTTCACAACACAGCACCGTCCTGTTTCTGGGAGCTTCTAACTTAACTTGCTGTGGAGGAATAATGCAGCTTGTCCTGCCTGTTCTGAAAATGCCACCTCTTGCTACTGCTTGCACTGGAAAAGACACCCAAGCGTTTTCTCTCCAGCCATTTTCTCTGGGTCACCACATTATTACAGGCTCCTCCCTCCCTCTTCTCTGCAGCTTTGTCTTCTCGAGGCTGAAGGCTCCAAGGCCACTTCGCTGGCCCTCCAGTGGGGGTTGTCCCATGCTTCTGACAACGTGACTCGTGACTTTATACTTTGTGAGATGAGGAGACCAGAACTGCACTTGGTTTTCAAGACAGAGTCACACCATCAATATTTATCTTCTGGTGCTCTGTTAACCCAAGGAAGCTTTAAGGGAGAAGTTAAGCACCAGCCCATTCTTTTAAATCTCTGAAACTGGAATTATTTAATATTCCTCTAGGACTTCTGGATGAAGTGACTTGCAGTAGCTTATTGAAGTGACTTGCAATAGCTTATTTAGTTTAGTAAGCTCACCAACCAACCCTTCAAACATGGAACAGAGCAGACTGGAAAAAATAAATTGGTTTCTGGTCCACAAGCAATCTTTGCACTGGCAAGCAGCCCTCTAGGAGCTTAGCTCATGCCTCATCTGTTTAAGCAAAAGACACAAGCTCAAGTACATCAGCTTCAAATGAAGAATCCAGCTGCTCTTGGACAAAACACAAAAAGCAAAGCAGTAAGGAGGAGCCAGATGCCAACTCCCCCATACTTACAACTACAACAATTACGATGGGCCCAGCAAAACTCCAGATGAGGGTGTCATGAACGGACAGCCAGCAGAAATCAGGGTTCCCATAGCCTTGTGGATCCAGACCAACAGCAAGCCCTGGGTCACAAAGTGAAGAGAAAGTCCATCAGAAAGGTGCTGCTGGGATCTATGTAACCAGACACATTTCCCAATCACTGTCTGACAGGCAAAATAGTAACAGCAAAATGTGTTCCGTGGGACGGTCTAGGAAGTCAAAATCAAGGCAAATATTGAAATAAAAGCTCTGTAATTCAAAACCTAACTCCGTATCAAATGATACCATGAGTTTTGCCTACCAGAACAAAGTTTAGCTGCATAACAGTGACAATAAATGCAAGTCCCAAATGAATTCTGCTTGAGCACAGTTTTATAGTCAAATTCACACAGTGTGACGAAGCCTGGAGGGCGAGTGACATGTTGAGGAATTTCAATAAGCCTGTGCTGCAGAATGAAATGAATCAGAACTGAGATGTCTGTACTACTACCAAAACCAGTGCATTCTTAACTGCTGTGTGCTTACTGTCACTAAAATAACACCAGAGACAAAGGGAGCTGGGAGCTCCCAGGAGTTAACCACTTGGGCTCAGGTGGGATTCATTTGGAGCTGCCACCCCACGTAGCTCACCTTGCCTTCAGTGCTGTTGGAAATGGAATTTGCTAATGCCTCCAAGGCAACTGAGTTAAGAAAACACCTTTTATTGTTTTCTTTTTCAAAGCCTGGGCAATTGCAGGGAAGTCTGAGTCTCTGACCTCCACCTGCTGCTTTACAGGGCTGCCTGATTTGGTGGCCTGCGTTTGGCTCATACGGCGATGGAGTGGCACTGCTGTCTTTGACCTGCAAAATNTGACCCAAGAGCAGGACCCAGCGCTTGGCCTTGTTGAACCTCACACCACTGGCCCCAGCCCACTGATCCAGCCTGACCTACCACTTGAGTCTCCACACCCTCAAGCAGATTCTGCTGACACCCTTCCTTACTTCCCCAAGAATCAAAGACTCTTATCTTTTTGTGATTGCTATGACCAGGATGATCTCCAACCATCACATCACCTATAAGTCCTTCTCTGTCCACAAAAAGGCAGTTTCAGAGGTGTACATTCCCTAGCTGCTTCTGAGCAGCCGTGTCAGGAATTACCTTCCACACACTTCAGGAACCTCCTAGACTTTGTGTTGTATTTCCAGCAGACATCTGGAAAGTTGAAGTCCCCCATGAAAACAAGGGCTACTAATTGTGAGAATTCTCCCAGCTGCTTATAGAATACTTCATCTGCCTCTTCATCTTGACTGTGTGGTCTGTAACAGACTCCCAACATGATATCTACCCCCTCGACCTTCCTCTTCCTTCTCACCCATAAGTACTCAACCTTTTTGTCACCATCATCAAACTCTAGACAATGAGAACACTCCCTAACACCAAGGTAACCCCATTGCCTCTCCTTCCTGGCCTACCCCTTCTGAAGAGTTTAAACCCATCCCATGCAGTACTCCAGTCGTGTGAGTCATCCCACATCAACGTGTTTCCATCATGCCAACTCCATCATGCTGTACGTCGGCTCCCAGCTCCTCCTGTTTGTTGCCCATGCTGCCTGCATTGGTGTAGATCTGCTTCAGCTGGGCCATGGATCCCACCACCTTTTTGTGGAGAGAAGCCCTAATTTTCACATGCCCATTCTCGGGCACTCCTGTGTTTGCTAACACATCAACAACCCCTGCATCTTTGCTGCTGCAGAGATCTCCACCCCCACCTCCACCAAGAGGGCAGACCAAAGAACCCCATCAGCACATCGTGCCGCAAACACTGGCGTGTTGCCCCCGGGCTCTTCTGATGAGCCAACTCTTGGTGATCCTTTTCCTCCTTCGAGACAGGTGCACTCTGTCTGCAGAGGTCTTCCTTCTTCAAGACACAGAAGTTGATCCCTGCAAGGCCGGTGGCCAGTGACAGATGGTAAATGTCTGGGCAGCGGGGCAGCTGTTGTGTTGAGCGCATGGCCCGCCTCAAGCGTACGGTCACGGCTGGAGGCCATGCTCTTCTCTGCAAGAAGAACTCCTAGGAGTTAACAAACAGCTTTTTTTTGACTGGAAGCCTACGTGCTTCAATGAAAAGACGCTGAAAAGGGAGAGGTAGCTGCGTTTTGCTCTTGTTGGTTAAGGCTGGCCCACAGCCAACGTTCACATCTGGTACAGGCCTACGGCCTGTGACAATTAATCTGGCTCCTTGGCAAAGCAGTGGATATTGGATCTGTTTTCTCTGCAATGTGGAATGAGATAGGACTGGTCTCCCTCCCTGCTCCCATTGGGCCTTCTACCACCCCCTCAGCAGTTGCCATCCAGAAAGAATTAGCCATAAATGATTAAGGGACCATAAAGTATTTTATACAGATGTAATTCTCTAGACAGAGTCTGTTTCCCAAGACTTGATTTCCCCATTAGCAAGGCTTAAACTGCAGTTTGACCAAACATCTGGTTCTGAGAGTAACTGGCAGACAGCAGCACTTTTTCATTCTCAAAATCCTCCCCTGAAGTTCTCCATTAAACAAGTGGGGCAAATCTTCAGGTATGTGGTTCCAGTTTTACTGCACTCAACACCATCTGAAATAACACTTCACCCAAAGGCAGAATGAAGCCAATGGGATGTAACACAGAGAACTGGTTTGGCACGTGGATTAAATGCTGCAGCCTGGCTGTCCTGAGCAGACTGTGTGGGCTGTGGGAGAGCTCGCTGACGTTTGCTGCTCCGATGGCCACGTGTCCTGTGGGGCCCAGCACCCATCTCAGGAACATGCCAGGAGCATGCCATGGGAGATGCTGCCAGAGGGGCATGTTTTGACCCTTCTGAGCTCCTGCAAGTGACTCAGGTGACTGTAGGTCACCCTCACCTCCCTCCTGACTCATGTCCTCAGTATTCACAGCACACAGCAGATTTGGGAAGTGTCATTTTCTGGGGTATATACATAAGGACCTGACCCAACAGGAGTGCCACAGTCACCATGGCAAAGCACACCAATGCCAGCTGGGTGGCGTGTCACCACAAAGGCACACAGAACTGGAGGCATCTTGCTGGGTGCCAAATCCAGCACTTTGCTCCTGAGGTGAGGAAGTCATAAAATCCATCCCTAGATGGATGAAGCTACATTATTAAATGTGCAAGCTTAAAGCAAATTTAAAATGTTCCACTGTCCCTCCCTGTGGAGGAATATTCCTGACCCACACACGTTTGATTGCTGTGAGCCTTCTCCCAGCTTCCATCCTGCTTGTATTCATGGCAATTTGCTTTTCTGTACTGGGATTAAATGTGCTTCTTCCCTGTTAGAGTGTTCTGTATGTAAAGGTTTTACTAAGCTTTCTCCTCCTTGAAGGTCAAGGTTCCCTTCTGCAAGTAGTCACATTTTAGATGCCTTAGGACCACCATGTCCCATCTTGTGAGTTTGAGCATGAAAACAGAAACACTAAATAAACAAAACAGAGTGAAGCTACTTCTACTGAAGATTCTTTTTTCTCTTTTTTTTTTTTCTTCAAGATAGCTGTGGTAAAGATGAAATGGGCTAGACAGGAATCTTTCAAACAAAACAAAGTCCTTTGGATGTCCAAGACTAAAATTCCTTACCATATCTAGATTTTTCCACTATTAAGAAACAGACACAAAGCTTTTCTCATTAAAGAAATTGGTTTTAAGGTGCATGTTATGAAGCTGGAACCTTTTTTACTACTTAGATATTAAAATTTATAAAAGAAGCTTATTTAACATCTGTACAGTAACAAAATTATCCAGGGGCAGAAAATCCCACATTGTGCTATTTATGATGAAATAATTTTCTCTTCAGATAATTTCTAAAGCTGGAAGGGCAAATTGAAAGCTTAGTTTTCTTCATCCTTCATTTCACAAAATCCTTGGGCTTGTTCAGTCAGAGGGATCTGACTTTTCATTGAAATGAACTGCAAATTCCGTGGACTCACGGATTAAATTACAGGAGCCAATCTGGAACTGCAACTCATACTTGTAGAAGTGCAAAATAGTTCCATAGTACAGGGAACAATATCTAAGTAGAAAAGGTGTGAAGACAGTGTACTTGGAATGTTTAGATTGCACAATACTGCTGCTGAGAAGGTCTCAAGTACTTCAAAATTCAGGAGGGAAACTAAACATGAAACAGAAAACCCTTCTGACAAATTCTTCTACGGGTTTATGTGTCCTGAATTGAAATTGTTTATTGCTGTTTAAGGATGATACTTCTCTTCTGCCAGAAATGCTGCTGCCAGTTATCTGATTGCACCTACACCGCTCCTGGCTATACTGCAGTACCTACTGATAGCAGTTACACAGCTCTGAAATTCCTCAGAAGCTCAAGGATGATTTCTATTTAAGATGCTAGGTATACGTCTAGAGAGGCAGAGCAGTCTGGACGGTGCCATTCTCTGTGTTCTGGATCAACTGATAGAAGTAAAAATCACTGATGCACAAGGTGATACAGAAAAACTTAGCAGCTGTCTGGAGAGAGAACTCACCTGTATCAACAACACTGGTTTGGTATCAGGGTTTCTTAAGTCACACAGAATAAAACCCCATAGATTTTTAAGTCTAACTTGCTCCATAATATTTTTCCCAGTGTATATGAGTGACAGCTATTTATCTGATCCAAGAGACAACTAAACCCCTGCCACTGCTAACAGTATGCTGTTATCTGTACAAATGAAAGTAATTGGATCAAAGTTAACCGCCTGCCTATGATCTCATTTCCCATATGGCAACAGAGAGATGCTGAAATAGTCGAACCAAAAAGCCCCACTCCAACTGTTCTGTGAAAGGCAGATCCCAAGGAGCTGTCTGCCTGAATTAATGCAGCACCGTGTGCTCAGGGTAGCACTGGAAATGTCTGAGTGCAAATATAGCCACGGTGAGGGCGGAGATGGATGTGCTCCCGTGGATCACCCTGGAATGGTTTAAAAGATTACTGCCTCCAGCTTTTTATTGCTTTTCCTCAACTGGAAGTTATTGCCTTTGTATCTGAAACCAAGCAAAAAAGCTGCTTGAGTATTCCCAGCTCATTTTTATGCCAAGTAAAACAGAGCTGCTGAAATCCCCTTTGGGAAGCATTTGCTTCTGGTTGAGTGTAGGCAATGGGAATGTCCAGCTAAGGGCAGTAATGTCCTGTGAGCAGCATCACTCCTGAGGCCACTGCAGGTACCTGCCCAAGGGACTGTGTGCCCATATCCTGGGGTACCAGGCACAGGGAAGAAAAATCTGACACCTACCAGCACAGTTGTTAAAATACTCTTTTTCCCAAGCAATGTTACTAAGTCTTGTATTAATCTGGGTGCACTTATGCTGATGATATTGTAAAATTGCCAGTCGTTGGTACACAGACCTGCCAAATTCAGGCTGGTTTCTGCTGGATGTGTTGGTGTTGCCCTCCTTCCGGAAACCACTGAGCTGACAGCACCAGCTGAGTGCCCCCATAACTGTCTTGCATGGGGTAACTCCCGAATCTGGCCAGTGAAGATGTGAGGGAAGGGAAATGAAGCTGTTTTGGGGTGCTCGAGGGTACCTGTTATGATGGCAGGAATGCCCCAGCCAACAACGTAGTAGAACCGCATGTGACCGAAGTTGATGTTCCTCACTTCCGTCAGCATCCGGTAGATGTGCAGCTGCTCCACGAACATCCATGCAAAGGTGCTCATGTAGAAGTAGTGCAGGAGGATGGCAATCACAGTACACACAAACTGCAGAAAGGAAGAGGCAGGAGCATTAGACTTGCTCTTCTGAATCACAGCCTGGTGAGTCACCAGCTCTGACGTGCAGCTGAAGGCAAGCGTAAGAAAAACCTTTAGGCAGAACAAATGTGCTGCTATTGGTTAAGTTTTGGAGGGTTTCAGAAAAGCTGTTAATATTGTGAAAGCCTTTATTTATTTAATTCTTCTTAAATCATTTGTCCTGTCCTGAATCTACTTCAGTTTTACCCTATCAACCCAACTTGCTTTTGGTTGCCACATCCTGCGGCTAATTTCTATCTACACAGCTGCTACAGAGGTGAGGGGTTTGGCTGTTGTGAACGGGGTCTTTTCTGCTCACAGAAGGGGCAGGGCTGGCAGAGCTCCTGGCTCTCTCCTGGAGCAGAGCAGGAGGTGGGGATGTTGCTACAGAGGCTGCAGGCAGACCCTCGGCGCTGTCCTGGGTATGAGTCTCTTTTTCTGCTACTTCATTCTTTCCAGAGATCTCTCTCTCTCCAAGGAAATGTGCTACTTTGGTACAGTTTTGTCTTGTCTTAAAGCAGACCATGTTTTATGCCTGATATTAGTAGATAAAAAAGAACAAAGAAACTCTCCCTGTGCTTGGCAGAGGTGGAGGGGAGGTGTGAGAGGGTCTGAGGTCTCCGATTTAGGGCTGTTCCCTGAGAAAGTCCTTCTTGCTCTGAAAAACTTCCCTTCTGGGGACAGAAATCCATGAAGTTTCAGTCCAGGAGAGTGAATGTGCTGAACACAAACAACAGATGGTATGTAGCCTTTAACCAAAGAAATCCAGCCTGTCTTTGCAGCATTTTCTTATCAGGTCAATGCAATTTCTGTCTCACAAATGGGCAACATTTGATACGGTTTTATGATCTAACCTAAGCTCAGCAGATCATTTTGCCCCTGTGTGTCTGTGTTGTAGGTTTGAAAAGCTCTGTTCCATCTACTGCTTCTTTTCTGGGAGTCTTTTAAAAAGCCCAGATTGAGAAGAAAGGGCATGGATGCACCATGGGGGAAGGCAGTGGCCATCACTTGTCCTTGCAGCTCTGCCCTACGCTGATGAACCCTGCAGCCACTGCACATCTGTACTTCCAATGCCTCCTGGCTGTTATCACTGGACTAAAATGATGCAGCCAGAGGTAGATCACCACCTACTCTGCAGATCAATCATTTACCTAATGTCAGAATCAGGGTAATTGAGCACAAAGTGGCTTCCAGGCTCTACCTGGCTTGAGCAGGGGTGTTTAAGTCCTCGACCACTCCAGAAAACAGCCCTGACCATCAGGATGTAGGATATTCTGGCTCCAGAAGGTCTTGGATCTACCCTTCTCTCGAGGCTGTCAGGCACAGAGATCACAAGGATCAACAGCCAGCAGAACAGTCCTAGCTGGGTAGTTCACATCTTTGGCTAGGAACAAGGGGATCTGGAGCATCCAGTCCCAGGTACAGATCTGGTTTTTATTCTGTGTCAGCAGCACAAAGTGAACCACTCAGCTCTGCCAGGCTGAGAGCAGCAAAAATAAAGGAGCTGCTGAAACCAGAGACCAGGTCCTTAGCGTGACTGGGAGTAACAGCTATGGTGGGCAAACTGGTAGCTGAAGTCATCTCTGTGACTAAATGGTCATCTTGATCTCTCTGATCTTCACAGACTTGCATTTCTTCCATACCTGCTAACCAGCTCCCCTCCCAGATTAACACAGGATGGGTGAAAAGAGGAACAACCACAAGCATCCGACACCTCAATCAAAATCTCACCATGAACCTCCCCTCAGAAGCAAAGGAAAGGATTTGCCTCAGGATCTGTTGATCAGCTTGAATTAAGAGCACTTTGTGTAAGCATTCAGGTTTTGTTTCAAAATGCTTTACATTGTGTTCTGGAACCTTTTGTTCCTGTGCAGCACTGACCCTGCTTTTGGATTCTGGTGTGACTTTTCAGTGGTTTTTTCATGGTGTAATGCTCAGAAACATAAGTGACCCTGTTTAACTTTGCTGAGAGAAGGAGTCGTACGAAGACCGCCAACTTTCTGTATTCACTTACTGTATCAGCTTTATTATAACCCCAACTGGTATTGAAACTGTAGCTCACCAAATAAAAGACCTTTCTTCCCTCTAGGTAAGCAGGGCTTTTTTTGTTCCCACTTGCATATGAGGAGACTGCTGCCCTGAACGTTACCTTTTTCAGGTAAAAAAGAAAGAAAATAAATCACTTTCTATCAATAGTCCAGGGAAAGATTAAAACCTCACCCAGAAATGTGACTGTTAATTTACAGAAACCTATAAAAGCCAGGCTGGGTGCCAAGCAGCGCAGCATTATTTGTGCTCCAGCATTCTTTACCTCTTTATGTTCATCAGTGCATGACTCGTTAGACAACTCTCATTCCATACAGACAGATGAAGAATTGTCTCAAGTAGACACAGCTTACAGCCCTCCTAACTCCTCCAATTGACTGGGGAGGCTGTAAGGAGTGGCTTTCTGCCTTATGAAATATATTCTGTAATTTGAAAGATTTTTTAAGTGGGTTAAAGGCTTGGGGTGTTTCACTGAGCCCTGGGAACAGCACAGGCACGACCACAACATGAGCCCCAAAGCTCCTTTGCCAAGGAGCAAAAGAGAACAATCTGACTGGGTACAGCCATTAGGATTTGTGCTATTGCTGGAACAAACTGGTTTACTACCCATCAACCTCTGCTTGCTACTCCATGGTATCAGGAAAGGAATCTGGAAACGAGGAGCCATCAAACTGCATCATTTTGGGTAAGATGCTGCAGGGCTGTGGGCTTGGCCCCCTGCTCCTCAGTATTCATCTCAGAGAGCTGAAAGACTGCAAACTCTTTGCTAGTGAAATGCAGTGAAAAATGAGTGGTGTGCTCAAGAAAGCATGGGAAGGGTCACGTTGGAAAGCTTTGTCCAGCTGAGCACTCACCATTTTTCAAAAGCTAAACTGGGGGAACAAAGCCCAGTTGCAAAGCCAGGGCAGCCATGACTTCTGAGACAGGTGCTCCTATGGAACAGCAGCACCACCACCTATAATGCTACTTAATTAAGATAGCAGTGAGGTTCTAGGTACACAACACAAACCATTTTTGCATGGCATATAGCTCAAATCCATCCAGAGCCTGAGCTTCTTCACAAGCACAACCCTGGAGGTGCCTGCACTAAGCTCTGGCAAGAGATAGGATGGGCTAATGCCAGCAGCCACGGTGGCTGGAAGGCACAGAGCAAAGTGCCAGGTTTCCTGCTGATTCCTGGATGCAGCAAGCTGTCCCATGCCTGGCAAGTGGCTTCTCCAGAATGGCCACGGTGGGTGTGCCACATGCACAACAGCACCTGCACAGCAACACGTAGGTGACAACCGACCGGTCAGCACCGGCAGCTGTTGGGGCAGGTTCCTGTCCCAGTGCCAGGAGGAGAGGGCAGGGACTGAAGCTGAGCCAGGGGAGGGTCAGGTTGGATCTTAGGAAGCC
>VWZY01000768.1:12795-32959 GCA_013399075.1 Chloroceryle aenea | reverse complement strand
GAGCAGGGCCTGTTGTGCTAAGACAAGGGGGGATGCTTTAAAACAACAAGAGGGAGGTTTGGACTGGAGAGAAGGAAGACACTGTTCACACTGAGGGTGGTGGGACCCTGGCCCAGGTTGCCCAGCAAGGTGGTCACTGCCCCATCCCTGGAACTGTTCCAGGTGAGGTTGGTCAGGGCTCTGAGCACCCTGCTCTGGTTGCAGATGGCCCTGCTCCCTGCAGGGGGGTTGGACTGGATGGCCTTGAAGGGTCCCTTCCAACCCAAACCATTCTGTGATAAGCCTTCAACAGGGCTGCTGTTGGCTCTGAAGATAAGATCCAGTCCTATCTCCTGGCACTATTATTAATAGTGTAAACTGCACAAGAGTATATTAAAAGTCTGCCATTTTTCTAATCACTTTTGAGGCCAAGCAGAAGTGAAAAAGAAGAGAAGTGAAATAGATAGGAGCAGGTAAAAGTCACAGTAGGAGTCCCTCGATGTAAAGCTTGACAACGACTCTATCCAGTAAGCCCAGAAGAACTCTCACCGGGTTTTCAGTCTGGTTGATTCCAATGAGAAAGACGAGCTCCGAGAAGAAAAGGGCAGCCACCAGGTTTTTGTGGATACTGTGCAGGTTGGAACGCAGGGTGCGGATCAGGACCAGCAGGATGAAGGTGATCAGCAAAGCCACCAGCGAGATGGATACGGTTGTGTAAGTGACGATCTTCAGAGGAAGCACCTCCCCGTTCTGTGAAAAGATAGATTGACAGGATATGTTGAGTGGTCATGAGCAGACCTGGAGGGTGCCCTGACTGGGTAGGAATCTCCTTTCTGCAGCCCCAGCAGTGGGTGCTGTCAGGCCGGGGCAATGCACTCCTGACACAGCACCACATGGCACTGGTCTGCTGGCGATGCTCTGAGTCGTGCTCAAGGCTCCAGCTCTGAATCAAAAGCCCTTGAAAGCCAGAGCCCTGGAAAATCACCAGCCTGCCACCACTCACCTCTCGTTTTGAAATGTCCATCAGGACAGCAAAGCTGGTGATGTGGTTGCACTGGCAAGCGATGTGGCTCTGGTTTCTGGAGAACAGCTCACACCCTCTGGAGGACCAGGCACCTGTCCCGCCAACCCTGCAGGAAAAAATTGGTGGTTTTGAGAGCCATCCTCTGATCTCCCCTCACCTCCTGCTGCTACTGCTCTCTGGGGCAGCTTGTGCTGTCCGGCCAGAGAGGACTGGCAGTACCAAGACAGAAATACTTGCACTTCACCTGCGTGGAAGAGCATCAGAACTTAAAAAGCCTTTAGCTGAAGTAGCCTGGGACAGGACAGCTGGCTTTGCTGCCCAAATTTTGTGGTCTTGTAGCAATGTTTTGAGTTTAAAAAACTCAAATTAGAAAAAAAATTGCTTTTGGGTCAGTGACCACACGAGCAACATGGGGAAGCGATTGCACAGAGCAACCTGGATGTAACCAAGATAAGAAATATCAAAACCACAGAGACCCAGGTTTTTGAGTCATCTCTATTTCCCTACATCTCAACACGGCTTGTAGAGCTCTTATGTGCAATAAGCTTCAGCAATAATGTTTTTGTTCCAGGGTTCCTCTGAAAAGTACACAAGAAAGGTGTGAAAAGTACATGAGAAAGGTTAAAACTAGGAAATAATTCTCCATCAGGACATCTCCTGTGTTAACAGCACAGAGGAACTGCTCCCTTCAAAATTCTTCCCTGTGCAGCTTTGGTTAACTCCAGTGACTTCAGAAATTATCTTGTATCAAGATTAATTACTCTGTTCTGAAGTTAATGAGTAATAAAAATCGTCTTGAAGTTACTGAAAGAGCTTTTAACTAGATATGACAGGACATATTTTTCATTCAACAGTAAAATGTGGGTTAAAACCATTTTAACATCACTTTCTCTTGAGAAGCACTCCCTTTTCAAAGCCTCTTCCATCCCAGGCAGTTTAAGAGCTGCTTTTTAACTGTGGCTGTAGAAGAGGTAACAGACAACAATGCCATTGAAGCTGCCAGCACATAGCTAATAGATGAATCACTTTACAGCTAATGAGTTATTCAAGCCCATACGAAGGTTAAAAATCTATGAAAAAAGGACTTGCCATTCCCTCACAATTGCCAGAATCATCTGTACACACAAGGGAGAGTTTATTATTGCCAACACAATAGATTTCTGTTGCCTCTTCAATCCTTTCAGTGATATCATCTCCCAAAGCTTTCGACTAGGAGGCAAACATCTCCTAGGTTAGTTTGCTCTTTGATTTCCAGCATTGAATAATGCCTCTTCATGGGTTATTCCATAGCTTTCCTGGAGTTTTGGGGTTATTGGGAAACAAGTAACAGCTATTCCTCTTAGTTTGGGCAGATAACATCATCTTTTCACTACATATCCGAATATGTCAACTTTTCCTTCACATTTCTCTCCTGGAGACTCAAAATACTCTCTCCTTATGTTCTGCTTCTGTATTACAATTGCTTCCTCACACTGGAAGAGGCCTAAGGTCCCAAAGAAGGTATTTCCTCTCCCTCCAAAACAAATGAGGCCAAATCCACAATAGCTGATGGAATCAAAGTGCTTTTTTTCAGTGCAGCTGTCTTTGGGTTGACTTTTGATTCAAAAGATGGAGATTCTGAAATGTATGAGCTCTATTCCTGTGGTTTTATTTGCAAAACCTCAGTCCTCTTTTTGACCAGTATGAAGATGTGGATGTTCTGCACTGGCAGCTGGCTGAGGCATCACGGGTGGGTGCTTTCTTGCCATGGACTCTGTCCATAGTCACTGGGGTTGCCAGAAGATTCAGTCCATGGAAGAACTGAATCTCCTGGAGATACCCTCCTAAAAAGAGGACATGGGGCAATGAGAGTCCTGAGTTAGGGACCTCAGGATGAGCCATGAATTCAGGTCAGACTGTGCTCCTTCAGATATACAGCTCTGGGCACAAAGCCTGAGCAAACACAAGGCAATTGTGAGGTTGATTCTTGCCGGGTGAAACTGACCTCTGCAGACAGACACGATGGCACTGTGTCTGTTAGGAACTACGTGGCTAATCCTTTGTTTGAGGGGCTATGATGATTATTTTCATTTTGGTGGGAAATGACTACAGGGCTCTACTCCACCAGAAAGTAGCTGCCAGTTGAATAAAGGGAGCAAAAAGGGCTTTGCTCCAGAATTACCCTCCTGGGCAGAACTTCTCTGCCACTGAGACCGCTGCCGCGCGCAGCCCTGAAGCAAGCAGGAGACGTACATGATAGAGTGATTCCAGAAGACACAGACAGGCTTTGTTCTCTCCTCTGTTTCCAGCATGGCATACTCCACTATGATGGGCTTTTCCACCAGGTTGGGAGGAATCCCATCACTGTGAATGGCTGTGCTCACTACAGGCGTGTTGATAATAGGGCGGTTTGGCAACCTGCAGAAGGAGAGAAACTGTGCAGTGATCTAAACTTTAACTATGGTAGGTTCTGGAACGAAAAGATTTTCAGCTGTTTCCACTCAGAACATGAAGCAGATGCAGCACCAGCCTTCCCCACAGCTGTGTTTCCAATGCCATGGTGGTTGTCCCACAGCGTGCCAGAGAAGGACAGGACCCGGTGCTGCCAGGACAACTGCAGCACAGATGACATTTGGTCGGTGTAAGAGCAGCTCTGTCACCCCCACGTGCTCAGAGCAAGTGGAAGAAGGGATCTGCACAACTGCCAGAGAGGTCTGATGTTTACCTCAGGCTCCGTCGGTCAGGGTCGTAGTTTTCAGGCAGGAGGTGTCCCAGGGACCGGTAGATAATGACCATGGCAACAGTGTGAGGAGTGGAGTCCTCTGGGTGTCGTTTCCTTCTCTTTGCAAAAGCACCCTCGGGGCTTAGTGCATCACTGCTCGCTTTAGAGGAGAGTTTGTGGTTGGAAGGCTTCATTGTAGGCACTGCTATGGAACCAAGACAAATATTAAATTCTTCCCACACAACTGCAGAGCTACCATTTAAACTGCCAGCTTTGCTCTGCAGGGATGCAGAGGTGCTGCTGCTGGTGTAACTCTTGGCTTATGGCACTAATGTTAAGAGTTCATATTCTTCATAAGATTTTAGCTCACAGTCAATAACCATTGAACCATGTTCCTTTACACGTGGCAATGCTGCTGTTACGAATACACCAAGGGGTCACGTGGGATCTCTCCCAGCTAATTCTGTCACATCATGAGGTTTTGGGTTTGGCAGTATCTCTTCAAATTCACATTTCCTTCTTTCTTACAGAAAAGATACAAGCCACACAAGCAGGAGCCCTGCTTCTGAGGAAGAAGACATGAGGTTGCATTAGCTTATTGAATACTATCTGTTATTTTCACAAGGGGCTCCTCTCAGCAATCCTGGGGCACTTCAGAGACTAGGGAGCAGATACTCCCCCAACTCTTCCCCCTCATCTTCAGTCTCCCCTCTCCTTTGCTGTCTAGTTCTGGTAACACAGCTCTGCTCCCCCATTTGGTTTCCCCCTCTCCCACACCTCCTCCCTCCATCTCTGCAGGGACCAGGGGAAGGGGGCTGTGGGGCTGGCAGGCTCCTGTGCTGGTGGGAACAGAGGCAGAGCAGTTCTCCCGCGTTGACAGGGGGGTGAGGGGGCTGGAGTGAGACCTGACAGACAGGTCCAGCCAGTTACACAGCCCCCCACCTCTCCTCGATGCCGCCAGGCAAAATGCCTCAGAAATATGTGCAGCTGCTCCATCCCCAAATAATGTTCACTTGTGTCCATGGCTCTCACCCGAGTACCACTCTGCTTTGTGAGGATTAATCCCCCTCCTCGGGAGCTAGTCAGATTTGCCCTCCAACCAGCAGCAGCAGAAGGATTTTTACCTTTCCTGTCCCAGGGTTTGAACAGTGTATCGGGGAAGACAACAGATGACTCCAGATCTTTAGGATAATCTTCTTTAATCTCATGAAATCGTGGTATTCTAGCTCCCGTGAAATTAGCCTTGTCAAAGATGTCAACAGCAATAACTGGGGGAAAAGAGGTTCCCATAAAATTAACCTCAGTGCTTTCAAACAGGGCACAGTGACACAAGGAAACACGACCGCAAGGCGAAAGCTTCTGCACAAGATAGACATTGAAAAACCCAAAACACAACATCACACTCAGTTTCTCTCCATGAATCCCTGAAATGACAGCTAAAAGTGTATGTGTCAGCATTATGTTACCTTTGTCTAGTTATAAAGTTATTCTGCAGTGGGAAGGGATTCAGAAGAGGGTGTCTTGTGCTAGGCAAACACTGCTGGGACCAGCCAAAACGATGGGCCCTGATGTACCCACACCAGGGTGTTAGGAGAGCTGGCTGATGTCCTTGCAAGGCTGCTCTCCATAACCCTGGAGAAGTTGTGGAGGTCAGGGGACATCCCAGAAGACTGGAAGCAGGCTAATGTCACCCCTAGTTGCCAGAAGGGCTTACAGGACAACCTGGGGAATTCCAGTCTCACTTCAGTCCCTGGGAAAGGTGTGGAATGAATCCTTCTGGGGGCTATCACAAATCAAATGAAGCAAATGTTCCTTCCAACCTGGTGTTCTACGATTGTGTAGGTGGCATGTTCCAGTTTCAGACTTGCTTTGTGTAGTGAAGGCCAAATGTGCTGCTGCAGAAACACTGTTCTCCTGCACCTGTCAAACTGCAAAGTCAGCAAAGCAAAGAAAATAACCTGAATTTACCTGGGACTGCTCCTTAGTCCACCAGTTCTCCTTCCTCTACCCTAGCAGCTCCCCTCTGGCTCACCTCAGCAGCTCTGCCTGCTCTCTAACAGCCAAAAGACTTAAAAGCAGCTGAGCTGGCTTCAACTTTCCCATTTAAGAGAAGTCACTGAGTGCCAATTTAGAAGCTCTAATGAAAGTGAGGAGCTGGAAGTCCTGGGGGTAACCCTACACTGAGAGCTGTGATCGACTGCAAGTCTCTAGATGAAGAAATATCCAAGTTAAGATCTGCAAATTCCCATTCCTTACCTAGTCTCTAAAAACCTCCCAGCTGACCCATTAGGAGACTCCATTAACACCATGTTCACCTGGAAAAACTCTTCACAAGAGATGAGACCCCTTTCAGCCTAGAGCTGCCTTCTCCCTCCCAAGCTCATGCCTGTTTATCCAGGAAGAGCTGGTCAAAAAAATCAGGATTTATAACCTGCAAGAAATTCTGGGCTTTGTTTCCACCTCAGTTCAGTTTGGTCAGAGTACTGAGCATACTTTTTTTCCTCAGTGTGAAGACAAAATTATTTTGATTCTGAATCAAAAGTGAATATTTCAATTTTGATTGAACAGAAATCAAAGTATTTGAGTTTGGCTTAGTTTGACAATAATCCTTCCCCCCCTGGAGCTGAAGCAGGACTTGGCACCTGGGTAGCCTGACTCACACCTTTGCTTTTTATGCCCCTGTGACTGTGGAGGTGAAACCCCCTATGGCCAGGGTTTATAGGCAAAGGTGAAGTCAATGGGTGTAATTGGGAAAAGAAGACAAGCTTTTTGGCACACGAGTCCTTCTTCAGGTCTGAAATAAAAGCAGCAGCTTGAAAACCTCTATACAAGCTCAGGATGATAACAATGCAGACCACCTCTGAAAGAGAGCTGAGAGCAATGCTGCTTGGGAGGGACCTCTGAGGGTCACCCAACTCAGTCCCAGGGACACCCGGGAAGTGCCCCACGGTCCCGTGAGTGCAGGGTGGGACTGCTGATCTGCTTGAGGGGTGGGGAGGATCTACAGAGGGGTCTGGACAGGCTGGAGCCATGGGCTGAGGCCAGTGGGGTTGTTTTAGCCAGGAGAGAAAGAGGCTGAGGGGAGACTCTCACTCACTACAGCTACCTGAAGGGAGGGTGTAGCAAGGTGGTGGTTGGTCTCTTCTCCCAGGTAACGAGTGATAGGATGAGAGGAAATGGCCTCAAGTTGTGCCAGGGAAGGTTGACATTGGATAGGAGGAAAAACTTTTCCCTGAAAGGATTGTGAAGCCCTGGAACAGGCTGCCCAGGGAGGTGGTGGAGTCTGTCCCTGGAGTATTTAAAAGATGCATAGGCATGGTGGTTAGTGGTGGACGTGGCAGTGTTAGGTTAATGGTTGGACTCAATTAAAGGTGTTTTTCCAACCTAAATCATTATTTTGGACCCCAGGGATTTTACTCTGATGATGGGAGCATATTTGAAGGTTTGGATGAGTGAGGCTGAGAAAATACCTTTCAGCACAGGAACATTTACAGAAGAGGCTTTCCTGGAGATGTTCCGGGCTAGGAAGGCATGTGGAAACCAGAGGTATACAATCAATTCTAGGATTTATTGGTTTTTTTTTGTACTGCTGTAATTCTTCAGGTGGTGGTGGTGTGCTTCTTTCAAAACCATCATCTACTGCTCTCAACTCCACTAGGGAGCCTCTAAAGGCATTACTTTTACTTACAACTTTGTTCCTCCTACCATCTGTACACTACTGTGGCTGCAACAAAATGCCACACAGAGCAGGGGCACAGCTCAGAGGGAGAGCAAATCAGACATCTCCCAGGAGGCCCCATGGCAACTAGAGATATGGACCAAGGCTCAGTTGACTTTAGGCACTGGAAGAGGCTGCCCAGGGAGGGGCTGGAGTCCCCATCCCTGGAGGGGTTTAAAAACCGAGTGGATGTAGCACTTGAGGCTCTGGTCCAGTGGGGAGAGAGGTGTTGGGGTGAAGGTTGGACTCGATGATCCCAGAGCTCCTCTCCAACCCTCATGATTCCACGATTCTGTGAGATGAATGTAGTGACCAGAACAGGAAATCCATCTCAGTTGTTTCTCAGTGTCTACTCCTAAACCAAACAGCTAGCACCTCTAGCCAGCACACTCTTAAAGCTCCAATAAAAAGGAGTAATTTCCAAACCAGATACTCACTCATGTTAGTGGTAACAATGACAAAAGGTCTCATGTAAGTTTTCTTCATGTTCTGGGCCACGTTGTTGAAATACTCCTCGTAGTGCCTGAGCAGGTGAGCGGTGCCAGCCTCCGTCCGCTGAATTTGCTCCCAGTGCTCCTTATTGCTGCGGTCCAGGAGAGCACTTCCCACTCTGAGAACATGCTGAGAAACAAAGCACAAGCCTAAATTAGGAAGTGAGGAGTATTGCAAGTGATTGGCATTACTGCCTCGGGTGAGTGTGTAATGAAATCTTTGAGGGGAGGTACGTTCCCCGCAGCCGGATGGAAATATGCACACCAGTTACTCACCTGGAGGTTTTCTTTCATAAACCAAATCCCTTCAAATGTTTTATGAGCAAAGTAAGCCACAATTGGAGGCTGTAAGAGAGCTGCCTACTTTCTGTCCCCTTTGTGACAGGGAACCTAGTAAGGAGGTCAGTAGGAAAATCTAAGCATGTTTTCTTTGTCTGGGAGAGATGAGAGACAAGAACAGAGGAACTGAGGAACTCCCCCAGAGAAATCTAAATGCTGTGATATGCTGAAAATCACAAGAAAGCCATAGACAGCACTAGTGCTTTCTCCTTTAATTTGATGGTTTGTTGATTCCTGGGTAGCCAGGACAACTTACATGGTGAAGAATGACAAGAGTGAACATTAACTTGCTTATAGAGACTTGAAAATACACCAGAAAAATTAAATCACGTTGCTATCCCTCCCCGTGTTAAAAAGGAAGTTCTACCTGAGAATCTGCCCCTTCTGCCCAGGCTGAACTGAAGAGAGAATGTTACATGGCTTAAATGGGAACGGTGCTGAGAAGTTTTTCATCTTGCTGTATATATGGATTACACTGTTGTGTCCAAATCTAATTCCTGAGCAAGGTACCATTTGCATAAACGACGGGAGGAATTAATCACCTCAAGCTCTATACAGCCAAGGCAAATATTTAGGCTTCATTTAGAAGCAGATGGATAAAATGCTGCATTCTCTACGTAGTGTCTGAGGTTGCAGGAGTGTATGGGAGGTGAAAGAAGCTGCCAGCACGACTGCCTTTATCTAGGGGGAGAAGCACTGCGTGGTCCCCTGGCAGGCAGCAGCCACATGCTGTACCTGGTACCAGGCCCCCTTGCCCTTTGGCAGCCTTCTTTATGGGGGTTTATTATCTAATTTTCAGGCTTCTACCTGAGGCTATAAAAATCAAATAAACTCCTCCTCTCCTTCTGCTCCCTCGGCCCAGGATCTTGCCTCCTTTTACTCGTGAGCTTTACTGATTAGTGTTCAAATTCCTGACCTATCCTACAAATAATGAGGGAGTTCTTGAAAACATCATCTGTATGTTTCTCAGTGCCAAATGCAGCAATTAATAAATCAAAGCAGAGGTTTCTAAACCTCTTTTCCTCTTACTGTTCTTATTTTTAATTAAGAAAACAAACTAAACCCAGAGTTCCTTCTCAAGATCTGACTGGGGGAATGAATTCATTCCACAGCCTGCAGGTGAAAGTTTGTCAGCACAGCATCTCCTTAGGAAAGGAAAAACTAAATCTCTTGAAATCTGGTGCACTGAGAAAGTCAAATGCTTCAGAATTTCTCTGCTCTCTGCTAACTGTACGGCCCAAGGCACTGAGGAATTCTCCAGCCTCATTTCCTCCTGCCTCCACCTCTCCAGGGATGTCCTCTCCTGGTGCAGAGGCCAGTCTTGGCCCGTGGAGGGTTGCTCCAGCATCCCTATGCTGGTGGGCAAGCCCTGGGCTTTGCCAGCACGGGTCCAGCAGGATGATTTAGCTTGGACTGTGTGCTGTGCTGTGGTTGAGATCTTGGAAACAGCGCTGGCAAGCAGGGCCAGCACTACCCTGCAGCACATGCTGCAAGGGCAAGAGCTCTCTGAGCATGGCAAGGGTCATCCAGTCTGCAAGGGTCATCCAATCTTCACGTTTTCAGACCACAGCAAACTCCTAACTTCCTCCATAGCTCACGTTTTTCCACCACAACTGTGTTTCCCCCAGACAGGTCGGGTGCTGCACCCAGTTCCCCAGGTCTAGGCAGTTCTTTGGGTCTTCAACTAATGCTCTGACCAGCAGAAGCCCTCTGCATGCATTTTGGATATGCCTGCAGCACTTAAAAACTCAGTACAGGGTGAAGGGTCTTGCAATGTACCAACTCTTCCATAAACAGGACCCAAGTGTTTCCAAACTGAACTGTAAGAAACCTTCAGAGTCAGTAACTGGCTGAGTTAGCTCACGGCACGTGAATGATCACTCTAGGCAGGTATTCCAACAAAACTGAACAGGGTTGAAACAAATCAAGGTATTTTATCCAGGAATAACACACTGACCTGATTGTTTTTTCATCTGGGGAGCTGTGCTTTTGGTTGTTGCTATGATATTTATTATCACAGCACTTTCCATGATGTGTGTTACACACAAACGTGTGTGTAACCCAAATACAAGGATGTAATCGAAATACACACGTGGAATAAACACACAACCAGATTTCCATTCTAAACTGAGGAGACTGGCTTGTTTGTGACAGGGATTAAGCAGTGACATGATATTCACCCCACCTTGGTCAAAGACAAACTCCCTTTCTCCATTGCCATCAAACTTTTAAGGGGAACAGTAAAGGCTCAGCACAGTGTGCAGCAGCTCTCTTACTTCATTGAATTCCACGTCCCTTGTGGCTGCCAAGTCAAACCCTTGCTGCTGGCTCTCGTACTGGAGGACCCGGATCATCATCTGGTAGGCTGTCCTCACGTCGTTGCCATACAGGCTGGGTGTGGATTTGGTGGCATTCTGCAGCGCCCTCACGATCCGTATGGTTTTGTCTCCATCCAACTTGGTCTCATTGTGGTGTAACTTCTCATTCTGAGGCAGAGAGGAGGGAGAAAGAAGCAATAAGCTAGGTCTGGTTTGGGGTTTTGTTTTCGTTCCAGTTACAAAGACAATTATCTTAGGGAATCTGGGCAGAGGAGCTGTGTGATCAAAGTGGTGTCTAGAGAAAGGGCTGACAGGAGGATCCACTGGAGAGACAGAAAAGCACAAAGGGAAATTAAGGGGTTCAAGGACTCAGTCAAAAGATGGAAGGTAGGGATATCAAACTGGAGATCACTTATAAAATACAGGCAATAATGAGAACTCAGCTTACCATGATTTTTAGATCAAGGAAAGCGTTGGTGGTGCAGTTGAAAAGGTCAGGAGGCAGCCAACCCTTCTCGATGTTACAGTGGCGAACGGCGTTTCCTGAAGGAACAATGGTTTAATAGTCTGAATTATGCTGGGTTAGGGTGCATAGATTTCAAATATCCCAGGCTTCCAGATTTCCTACTTCTTCAGGTTCTTAAGAACAGGTTTCATTTCCCAAACTGGAATTCCTGTTGGCACCTTTGCACGCATTGAACATTCCAGCTGAGAGGTAGACTTGCCTTTTGCCACTCATGAACCATCTGGGAGCAGCTTACCATTTAATTTAGTCTATTATTTTGTGCTATTTATCAAATGATTGTAAAATGTGATTCCTGGCTGTGGATCCTTCACAGTGAATTTACACTGCACTAGTTAACTTGCCCGTAACGTATCGCACGTGTCTGAGCCACCCAATTAATAATATTTAAACAAGAGCCATAATGAATTGAATGGTATCTACATATTTCTCTCCTGTGATTAGGTGAATACAATTAAGCCTGAGGTTCTCAGTCTGAATATTCATTATTATAAAGCTTATTTTTTTGGAATGTTTTGTAAAATGAACTTAAAACACATCATTCCTCTAAGTACCCCTAGCCTGTGTGCTAGAAGAGACACTAAAGTCAGTCACAAGCCCAGTTCAGAACACTTATTTTAATTCAACTTTGCTTATTAATGTAAACCTTCTTTACTTAAACAAAATAATAACCAGTTCTATCTCCTAAAATCCTCAGAGGAGGAGTTGCTTGATAAAGTGAGTTTTTCATCCATCTGAGCCATGGGTTAGGGAAAAGATCTGGGGTGGAAATAGGCGAGTTCTGTTCCAACTCTCAGCTTTATTAGCCTGCAATTTCTGTTCTTTATATGTGTTTATCTGCTGCACTTTTGCATTTATTTATTGCTGCTATTCCAAAGGTTTTTTAACAGTCCTTGGTTTCAGCTAGCTAAACTTCTCTGCTTGTGATACACCCGAGCTGTGCTGTAATCTCTAGACTGAATGAACCAATGCCATTCCCTACGTACACTTGTTTCTTTGCTCTTTTTCTTTCCCTTCAGACAGGCATGAAGATAAAGTAGTTAATGTTTTACCCAGGGAACTTACCCACTGATCCCTTAGGACACGGCACAGCAGCTGGCTGGCCAAACTTGGTCTGTGGCCACCAAATGCCAGCCTCGAAAGCTTTGGGACAGCCATTATAAATCACTGAAAGCAGAAAAAGAAACGCTGCGATTCTGCTGACAAGGTCAATAATCACACCACGGAGAGATTTCAACATCCCTAAAGGACCTTCCTGGAATTCCCAAGCCCCGTCAGCACACCTGCCCTCTGCAGTGCCTCCCGAGCTCCAACCCATCAGCTGCTCCTGATCCAGCGGTGTGGGCAGACAGGTAGAGGCAGAGGAGAGCTCAGGGGCTCTGCCTTTTGGCTCTGCTGTCTCTGCCTGCTCCTTTATTGTGGGCAAGGCTTCTCCTTCCTTTCACCCACACGCTGTGGTGAGACGGCTGCTGCAGCAGCTTTGTGCTGATCCCAGGAGGAGCGTGGGTGAGAGGAAAGGCAGGATGGGCAAGATGGGGAAGGGAGGCAGAGGGCACGAGGTGCAGCAGGTGCGAGGGCTCTTTGCCTGCCTCCCCAGTGCAGACAGCAACACAGAGCAATAAGAGCAGATGAACTCAGCTCTCAAGTAAAACCAGGATTACTGCTTTGCTCTCCCCACCTAAGCTTGCTCTATTTCCATCTGATGAAGAAGAAAGAAAGATGAGCTCTCTAATTTTCCCCCAGCCCCCATAAGTGGCAGCGGCACAGGTTCGGAGATGGAGCCACCCCCAAGTGGGGTCACACGTACCCCGGGATGCAGCTGCACTCTGGCTGCTGCTCACCCCCCAAGCTCTGACCCTGCAGCTAGAGCCCAGCTGATCAGCAGTGCTCGCTGGCCAGGAGGTACCTTCACAGCCCTTCAGGGTAACCTCGGCGAAGGGGTTGTCGCAGCGGTTGCACTGCCGCCCGATGACGCCAGGTTTGCAAGGGCACTGTCCCGTCTCCGTGTCGCAGGCGCGTGTGTGGGAGCCCGATGGGAAGCAGTCGCAGGGGTAGCAGGTGTCACTGCTCTGGGGCCTGTAGTAATTTGCCTAGAAAAAAACAAACCAATAAGCATGAGGTGTTTGATTTGACTTCCAAGCTGATTGCATGCCTGAAATCCTGCTCGAGCAGCAGGTGCATCATAAAAGGGCTTGTTTTGCAAAGCATGGGATAATGATGGCATCACTCTCAACAGAAAATGTAATAGCTATGGAAAGACATGGCTGGGCTGCCCTGTGCTGCAGGGACCTGGGATTTGGGACCACCATTTGCAGCAGGGGGGGACAGCCCACCTTGGGTACTTGTCGACAGCAGCCAGCGAGCTTATTGTTGGAGGATATGGCATCATCTCTGCTTTGCAATTCTGCCCTTGTATGATATGAACAAGAGAGGAAGGAAACTCCCTGCACTCCCCAGGGTGGAGAGCAACCAGGGATCACGTACTCAGATCACATCTGAATGCTTTGGATCTGAGGTGTTAGGTGATTACACAAGAGCATGGTGCTGGCACCCCCCGGCCCGATTCAACGCGACGGTTGCCGTGTGTCCTGCTGCCCTTTGGAAAGGAGCACGGGGGAGGATTCACTGCTGCTGCTCTGCACAGGCCCAGCTCCTCCTATTGTAAAACCTATTGTGAGAAGACCTCTGTAAAAGCTTTGGGGGGGAAGAGCCTCCCCTCCTGTGTCCCCTGTCTGTCCCTGCCTGTCTGTGCCAAATTCCTCTCAAACTGGACAGAGCCAGCGCTGAGGCGAGCTCCTGTTGTTCACCTCTCTCCAGATGCTAAGCCTGGTGCTGGGTCTTGCACAGTGGAGAGCTTCCCCTGGCTGGCCCCAGCATGTTTCAGGGCTGCTCCTCACCCGTGATACACAAACCACAGCCAGCACTTCTCTGTGCCCAGGCCACAGGGNTTCAGCATCCTTGTAGCCTCCGCTGGACTCTCCCGAGCAGATCCCTGTCTCTTGAACTGGGGAGGATCTCCCCTGAGGTCTGATCTCCCCTGATAAACCAGCCTGCACTTCAGAGGGATCAGAGCCAGCCTTTCAGCCTCTCAGTTTTGCTTCCCAAACGCAAACAAGATAAGAGCTGCAGAGTAGGATCCTGCGAAGGGTGGTGCCAGAGAAAGGCTCTAGGTGAAGATTAACTACACTGTGCACATATCTGTGTGACACAAAGCACAACTGTGTGTACCCTGCTTCGGACGCTCGCTTGTTGGAGTTACTGGTGATGTAGTTTCTTTCTGAAATAAAGAACTTTTGATGCAAAACTGGTTTTGGGGGGTTTTTGTTTGCTCACCTTGCAGCGGCATTCTCCGTTGGTCTTATTGCAATCAGAATCAAACCCCTTGCTAGTCTCACAATTACATGGGCCACAGATGGGATTTCCCCACCAGCCTCTGGGACAAGGCTGGTCAATCCTGTAAAAGAAAATTGAATTGAAAGAAAGTTTTTTTAAGCTTCCAGTTAAAAGGTGGGAAAAGGGAGCTTTGGGCCATGGCTGCACTCAAGGGTATCAGCTTAATGAGTTTAAGGTATCTCAATGTCCACAATCAACACATCTCTAAATATATATTATATACTGTAATAAAACAAAATTAAGAGTATCATAGAATCACAGAACAGTTGGGACCTCTGGAGATCATGAGTTCCTGTCCCAGCCCTGCCACAGGCAGCAGTGCTCGTCCGATCTGTGGGGACACCAGCTCAGGTGCAAAGCTGGCTATGAGCTCACCCTGGAAAGAAAAGTCACTGTTTTCAGCCAGCCTGGCTCTTCCAGCCAGCTCATCACAGGGCCTGCCACAGGGGAGGAGGAAGAGGACACGTGGTTGGGGGACCTGGAAGAGGGAAGGCTGGCAGCTTTGATCCAGACTATGAATCAAAGACTGTGAGTGGAGCAGCACACCTCTTTGGAGGCTGTGAGCCAAAAGACACCCCTGCTGAAGGACAACACTCATTTTTGCCAGTTCTGTTTCTTCTGGGTGAGCTTCTGGGTCGCTGCATCCCACAGATGCTCCAACCCCAGTGCTGGCCAGGCAGAGTTCCCAGGAGAGGCCTGGTAATGGCCTGGCACAGGGGCCAAGGCCTCTGCTAGCTGGAAGCCTTTGTCAAGCAGTAGCCTGAAGGATGACACCGGTGAGCCTGTGCTCAGCACAATGCACAAGGAATCCCCTCCCTGCTGCTCATTTTAGGGAAGAAAAGCTGTTTTCCACCTGTTTCAATGACCATGCTGAATTTTGCTGATGGTAATTGCCAGTTTTGCACTTCTCTGCTTTGTAACATGAAAACCCAGAGTGCTGTCCTTGACATGGTGTCAGCAGACAACGACCCGGACAACGACTGCAGGTCACTCATCCAGAGGAATGAAAGATGAATCTGGCAACAGCACGGCCAACAAAAGGCAGAGGAAGAAGCGTGTGGTTTTCAAAGGGAAGGAAGCATCCCATGAGCTATTCCTAGATGGGCAGCCAAATGAACTTCATTTGCACGCCATGAACGGCCCGTGTTAAACCACAGCGCCGGCTCTGAGCTGAGGCCTGCTGATGAACAGGGCGATGGTGATGAGGGAATCCTCACGTTTCTCCTGCACAGCAACAGGACATGAACCTCCCAGACTGGCCAGGAGAGATGGCTTTTTGCCAGCCCAGGGGCTNTTTGCACTTCTCTGCTTTGTAACATGAAAACCCAGAGTGCTGTCCTTGACATGGTGTCAGCAGACAACGACCCGGACAACGACTGCAGGTCACTCATCCAGAGGAATGAAAGATGAATCTGGCAACAGCACGGCCAACAAAAGGCAGAGGAAGAAGCGTGTGGTTTTCAAAGGGAAGGAAGCATCCCATGAGCTATTCCTAGATGGGCAGCCAAATGAACTTCATTTGCACGCCATGAATGGCCTGTGTTAAACCACACAGCTCTGAGCTGAGGCCTGCTGATGAACAGGGTGATGGTGACGAGGGAATCCTCACGTTTCTCCTGCACAGCAACAGGACATGAACCTCCCAGACTGGCCAGGAGAGATGGCTTTTTGCCAGCCCAGGGGCTGGACCCAAACTGCCAAGCTATTTTATCTGGCCACAGGCCCCCTAACTGTGTGTAAAGCTTGGCAGGTCTGTGTGTGTGCTGGGGAAGCTGGTGCGTGCTGGGGGAGCTGAAGGAGAGATGCAGAGCAAACTGGGGCTGAGCCCACGTCAAGGCACAGCTCAGATGCAGCCACTGCCTAACAACGTACACTGGGTTCAGCCCCTGAGCTGCTGCTGAAGTGTCCTGAGCATATGGAGGTTCACCTGGCCTCTGGGAAGAGAGCTCAGGAATGCCAAAGAGCAGGAGCCTGTGAACACCATGCCCTGTGAGCACTCAAATTGTAACAGGGAAGCTAACAGAGGCAGGAGAGGAAGCTGGAGGACTGCTGTCTTAGCAGGAGAGCTACCTGGAAAGATCAGGAAACCAAGAACAAAAATAATCATCTTACTTGCTCTCGCAGTATTGTCCATAGTAGCTTTGTCCACACTCACAGGTGTAGCCGTGGGATGAGCTAGGTTTGTGCACACACGTGGAGACATGCTCGCATGGGTTCAAGTTACACACATCAACACAGTCTCTTCCAAAGTACCCTGGGGAGACAAGGTCAGAAAATTACAGCAGCCCTTGTAATTTATGATTTGCACGTCTCCAAAAGACCATCTATTTTAAGCTTATAAAGTAATAATCTTCAGTTACCCTGAGATACTGTCAGAAGGAAGCTACTCTCCTCCCTCTCAGCAAAAAGATAGTGCAGTGGGGTTTTTTACAGTCTGTTAACATGCTTGAGGCATCCTTGTGCCTTTGGTTGCTGGTTTTATATTCAGGGCATGTGCTCCAAATGGTTGGGTATTCTCTCCCTGGGTGTATGGGAGGTGACTGTGCTGGGTGCTGACAGCATGTGCTGGCTACATGCACCAAGAGAGAAAACATTCAGAGTATCTTGATTAGGATGCAGGGTGTGAGACTGGAATTCAACAGCAGAAAAGGCTGGGAAAGAGAAAGGAAAAAAAAAGAGAAAGAAAACAGACAGAAAGAAAAGGAGGGGAGGTGCATGGAAAGAGCCTTTGGTCCAGGGACTGTCCTTCTGTTTAGCTGCCTGGAATTAATGACCCTCAGTCCATGACTGCAGTTTCAAGGGTGCTAGAGTAGGCAAGAGAAAGATAATAATGATTGGAAGAGGAAGAATCCGAAGAAGAACACTTTGTAAGCTGCTGCTGCTCTTCTCATCAGCACATGAAGATGGGATCCAGCTCCTGGGTGAGGTCACTGTCCTACCTGGGTCGCAGACACAGGAGTAGCTGTCCCAGTCATCACTGCAGTAGCTGTTCTGGGGACAGGGGTTGGAATCACAGGGGTTATCCACTTCACACCCCTCCTTCACGTTGATTTTGATAGCCTGCTTCATGTTGAGTGTAGCTATATTTGTAGATGTCTCTCCCATTCTTACTCCCTGGTGACAAAGGATGATTATTTTCAAGTGAGACTCTTCAAATCAGAGCCTACACTTTACAGAAACAGCACCTGATGAGCCATACCCAGGGGTGGGTTTTGCAAATGCTGTTCCCTTGTGAGACCAGATTTGTACCTGGGGAAGTGGGTGGACTTTAATATTTTGATTCTTAGGTATTTTGATGGAGGAAACAGGAATGTTTGGGGATGGATGAAAAAGAACCCCCCACTTTTCACACAGGTATTTTCTCCCAAGTTCTAAGCTTGTTGCTCTACTTTTCCTTTCATACCTGCATGCAGCCATAAAAACCCTGCTGAACAGACACCTGGTCTCCAGAGACACCTCCCACAATGATGCTTTTCATTTTCAGTCCTGGTAGCTGATTCCCAATCTGCACGGTGCTCTGTTGAGGCAAAGGACAGTGGGTGAGAAGCACTCTCATCCCCTCCAGCACAGCCAGCCTTCTTCCCCTGGGGATGGAGCCAAGCAGTAGCTGCCAGCAGCTCACAGAAAAACCACCAAAGCACCAAGGAGCCAGCCATCTAAATGGGGCTTTTTACAGGCTGGGTCTTAAGATGTCTTCTCATCAGTCTTAATAAATTAATATAACTTCATTAGGCACAAATCACTGCAGAACATGGCTCACAGCATCCTGCTTGCTCTGGAGTGCTTAGTGCTGTCTTACCTGGTACATCCCATAGTCCAAGGACATGACAGCGAGGTACTTGATGTCTTTACCATCTTTAGCACTTTTCAGCTCTATTAATAAGTGATGCCATTCCCCATCACTGACTCGTGACTGGCTCATCTTCAAGCTAGCAACCTGGCTTAGGCCACTGTACACCTCAAACTGCACGTAGTTGTTCAGTATCTGTTGAAAAAATCAAAAATCCTCTCAATTTTTTGCAACATTTTTGGATTTGATGCAAAAGGGGGAAGAAAGCAAGAGAATAATGTTTCCTAAGACAACCCCAGAAGGGAAAAAAGCCCAGAGAGTAAAGTAAGGAACACGTGCAATAACTCCGTGTATAACTTTGGACATTCACTCTAAATTACCTTGCTGACAAGAAAACCTCCAAACAATTTTTTGCACCTATGTTAATGCACACTGTTTAAAAAATCTGTCTTAAATCAACGAATCTGAACTTTACAATCACTGATCTTCTTCAAAGGCTGAAGAAACTTGCCTATCTCAATGGGTGGATGAAGCTATGTAGGTCCTGTGGCCACATCCACTGCTGGGGGAGAGTTTTTTAGCTGTTTTCTAACCAAAGACAGCCACACTTTTACCTGAATGTTGATTTTGGATGCAGCCCCAGCATTGGCTTGCATTAACATGCCATTGACTTTCCTGGTTCTGAACATCAGCCCGATGTACCAGGGCACAGAGATGGTGATGTCAAGGTCACTCCAGATGACAATGCTCTCACCGGTGAAACGCTGAGGAGAAGGCATTGCTGTAATTCCAAAGACAGGAGAGAACCAGTTGATACCCTTCAGGATAAAGGCTAAAAGATGCTATGTTGTGATAGTGCAAAGAAGCTACTCCCTCTTCCACTGAGCTGTGGAGTAGGGGCCAGTCCAGAGGAGTGCCTATGGAGCAGCTGCTAACACTGTAAATTCACAACCTGTCCCTGCTGTGGGGCTGGCACCTCCAAGGCAGCACCTCCACACTGCTCTGGCACTAGACAGGTGACAGATGTTCCTAGAAGGGTGAGCTCAGGAGCTCTGCTGACACAGTTCTGCTGACAAGTGGGTGGATGGAGCAGGAAATAGGAGGGCAGTGGCTGCTGCAGATGTTTTCAACTTATGCTTGATTACCTGCTTCTGATTAACAGATTAAACACAGGGGGAAAGCCTGGTCAGCAATGCAAAATATTAATTAATGATGAATACTCCAGGGACAGATCATTCAGTTGTCTCAGCTATGCAGCCTTTTCACAGGGAGAAAGCTCGTGTGCAATTGCCTACATCATCTGCCTCCAGTGTCTCCAGTGACAGCTGAAGAATTAATTGTCCTCTGCTCTGACCTGGCACAAACAGCTCCTGTGGGGAGAGACCGACGACAACCTTCCATGGGAAGCACCTTGCTGGTGGAAAATGGAGAAACACCCACCCTTTGGACTTCTGAAGTACTTTCCTTAGGTAACAGGGGCTGCAGTACCAGGGATTAGTTGACCTCACTGATGAGACACAGAAATTGAGCCGTGGGAGCTGTGTGCTGTCTACAGCACCTCATATGGCACCTCCACTACGCGGGGCACCTTGTAGTGGAATCTGCAGTCAGCCCCTGCCCCTTGCCCTCACTCACAGCCAGGCTGCTGAAGTTCATGGCAGCTTTTTGCAAGTGGAAGCAGGTCTTGGAGACAGGTACAGCCCCCACAGCTTGGCACCCAGCTGTGTATCTCCTCATGAGCTGAGCCCACGTGGATGGTCAGTAAGATAGACAGGGCTTAACAGTTCACCTCCCTTTCTGCTCCACGCTACCAGATCTGCTGATCTCTCTTCCAAGGAAAGGCTGAGGGAACTGAGACTGTTGAGTCTGGAGAAGACTGAGAGGAGAC
>VWZY01000768.1:0-12556 GCA_013399075.1 Chloroceryle aenea | reverse complement strand
CCTGGGTGATGTGCTGTAGGCAAGCCTGCTTTGGTGGGGGTTGGACTAGATGATCTCTAGAGACCCCTTCCAACTCTGACGACTCTGATTCCCTGACTCTACTGGATTTCCTTGATGGAGGAGAGATCCTGCACGTACAAATGTGTGCTCCTGTAAAAGGGCAAGTCCTTAGAAAAAGGCAGAGAGGTGACATCGTAGCAGAAGGTGGGAGTCAGTTTGATGGGAAGTTGCATTTTTTGGAGGAAAAAATCCAACCCCCAAATTCTGATCCATCTGCCTTGCTGGACTCTATAAAGGCCAAGGCTGGGAGGCAGTGGTGGGGGGACAGGACAACAGGGGAAGAGTGCAGGGTTTGGAAGAAAGTGCAAGTCCTGCAGCTCCATATTAGTGAGAAACAAGATGTCAGTGACTAGTGGGCTACCACTAGCCAAGCTAGAGCCGTAACATGCCTTGCTCCTCTTTAAAATGTGGGTACCCAAACACCCCACCCTGAGGTAACTGCAGACCCAAAGTGCAACCCTCCTCTCCCCTGCTCCAGGCTGTGATCTCCCCTTTGCTGTCATACCTGGGCCTCCAGCACTGCTAGTGGGGGCATATGGTGGAAAAAAAAGAAGCTCAACCTGCTCTTGAAATCCAGACAGCAATTAAAAATGGTTTGCCACCAGACACAGATATCCTCAGCTTGCTTAAAGCTTGAACACAGAGCTTGAGCTCTGGCTGGCTGGGCCAGGGCACGATTCACCAGCCCACTCTGCACCACATCAATGTCAAAGTAACTCAGACATCAGTGCTGAGCAGGATCATTTCCTCCCTCTGCTCCACACATGCAAAGTCAGCCTTCTCCATCCTTCTCCACCCTGCCAGCTTTCACAGTGACCTGTGCCAATGACCACCTCCTTTGCTACTGTTTTCCTAGACCTTTGCTGAGATTTCCAACTCACCCGCCTCTGGAGAGCGGAGCCAGAATGCAAACCTCGTGGGGTTCCCACCTGCTGGAGGCTGGGAATGCTGCTTGCCAGCCTTTTGGCTCAGCTCCTGGGAGAACTGGACTGGCATGGCAATTAGGCACCTTTCTTTTCTCACCCGTGGTGACTTTCTGTGCTTGCAAATACCGTCCTCTTCCCACACCTCCTCCCAGCTCCCCTCCCTTCCCCGGGGCCAGGGTGCACCTTCCTCTGCTAGTAAAACAAATCCCCATCTGTCAGCCCCCTCTGACCTCCCTTCTCCCCCACACCTGGGACCTGGGGTCTCTATGGAGGGGCTGGTGGCCACCTCCAGTGTACCCAGATGGGACCTGGCCACCTCTGTGCCCATGGCTTGTGACTTTGAAGCCCTGCCTGTCTATCTTTAAAATAATTCAACTACAACAAAGGTGAAATGATTTTCTCCCTGATTTGATCTCCCTTCTGTATGCCAGCAGAGGGAGATGGGAAGTGCCAGAAGGTGAGTGTGCAGGTCCTAGGAGGGTAGTGAAGGTAGAGCATCCCATCCTCACTAGTCCAGATCAGATCCCAGAGTTTCTGAAGTGTGGGCAACCCAAAAAGCTGGATTTTTAACCCGATAAGTCTTTGTCCTCTGAAGCTGAAGCAGAGCCAGCACTGCCAAGGGGGCTGAAGGGAAAAAAGCATCAGCCAATCACTCCTACACAAGAATGCAAATATTCTAGCTAAGGCTTTTTTAAAAATAGCTGCCTAAAGAGAGCTAATGCTTTTAGGATCACATCTGAGCAACCTGAAAGCCAGGAGTACTGTGCATCAGTGATTCCTCCTGACTTGAACATCAGGCTCCTGAAATCTTTGGTCATACTTCAGAAAAATGAATTTTTTTCTTGGCTTACAATTTTTCCTTAGGGATGCTTTGGCCCACAAGTGTCATCAAGGCAGCAAGCAGCACGTTGTCCTCAAACTGAATAAAAAACCAACCCACAAATGGAGGCATCAGCAAGAACATGGGGCTACCAAGTGACAAAGGGGCCAGGCAGGAATGCACAGTGCTCGAGGAGAGGAGACTGCTGCTCGGGGGGAGATGGGGATGCCATGATTGCCATCATCTGCATTACCTGAGCTTAAAGCCCAAGGATGGCTATGGGGTAGCTCAGAGGTGATGTTCTAAATCCCAAACTGCATGCTGGGGTCTTGAGTTTGGGATAAGAAAGTGATGGATAACACACACATTTGATGGAATTGTGAAATTCCATTTCAGAGCTAAGATAAAGAGAGAGGGAAGGATAATCTTTGTACTGCTCCCCTGTCCCCCCAGTATAGGTCACACCAGAGTTGGGCCCTGGCACTCTCTCAGGAGACACCAGTGTGGGTTTGTACCACAGAGACCAGCCTGGCATGAAGAAAACACCAGATCTTCACTGACAAAGACAGCTGACAGGAGACACATGGTAAAATTACATCTCCATAGAAACCTGGGGAGCTCAAAAGATTTGAGCTGCTGCAGAAAGCAGGTACCTTGCTGGGGCAGTGACAGCAGCTCTGGGCTCTGTGTGAGGTGGATCTTTGGGAAAGGACTCCATCATTCCTCTCCCCTGGCCCTGCACATCCTCATTTCCAAGTCAGGAACTTAACTGTGTGTCTTCTCCTCATAAGCTTCTGCTTCTCAGGCAAGTGGAGAGCACTTGCCAACACCTAGATCTGGCCCAGGCTGAGGCACACTGTGCTAAAGTGGTCTGCAAATCCCTGTGGTGTGTGAACCTCAGCTTGGAGAGCTGTCCACATCCTGCTGACAGCAAGCAAGGATGTCTGGTTTGAGGTAAACACATCAGAAGAACAAAATCCTTGATCACACTGCAAGCTATTCTGGGCTAAGTGTCCTGGGGGGGATAACAGAAACTATGACCTGTGTCAGAGGCCAGAAGTTGGCCATGCCTAGTCTAAGCAGCTTGGCTTTCCTGGAAGCCCCCAGGAAACCTCCAAATGAATAATCCTCCACTAGAGGTGGAGGTGCCACTGTACAGCAGGCACCCCACTGCTGCACCAACCCCACGGGACCTCTCCCAGAGACAGCTCCTCGCTTCCTTGGGAAGAAACTGACTGCAGGTTCCTCACGCCCTATGAAACACATCTGCTGCTCCTTCCTCCTCCTCTGTACTGAGGTTTTACACACACACATTGTGTTCAATCAGAGAAAAACCCAATAAAACTGAAAGTGCTCCTACTCAGCAACCAGTGCCTTCTTGCCAAGCAAGTGGTGATTAAAACTGCACACTCAGCCCTGGCTTGAGCCAAAGCCCAGTAAAATCAGCAGGATGCTTCCCACTGATTTAAAGGGGCTTAAGATTGGGCATTTTTACTATAAACAAATGACTAAAACCTGCCAAGTTCTATGCAAAGCCATCATACTCACTCCCAAGGTGACCTCTAAACCAGTTCCGAAGGGATAACGGGTGACTCAGCCTTAACTGCGCTCTTACCTCTCCCTCAAGCATCCCAGTCTGACCCACGTGTTCTGAGGTGGCAGTGCCAGGGAATGAAGTGTGCACGCAGGACTGGGTGTGAAGAGGTCTTTGCATCCTACCTTGCTCACAGTTTTTCCCTCCGTAGCGCACGGGGCACTCGCAGAGGTAGGTGTTCCACTTGTTGACGCACGTGCCTCCGTTCTGGCACCAGTTGGATTCGCAGTAGTTCCTCTGGGCTGCACAGCCTGAGATTTAAGAGAACAGATCCTTTGCATGGTTTTAACAAGAGAAAGGCTCTAAATGATCGTATCTGAGTTTTTAGGTGAGAAGAAGACAGGAGAATGGTAGGTTTGGGGGTTTTTTTAATATCCTTGAGGTCACTGAGGGAAAATGAGCTGGGCAAGTGGCAAATTCACAAAGATGACTTCATCAAATCCAGTCACTGAGCTGCAAATCTCTGGGGACTAAGAGAAAATATTCTGGAAATGTCACTACGTGATTGTCCTGGTTTTCCTGCTCTAGTGGGAGGTGTCCCTGCCATTGGCAGGGGGCTGGAACCAGATGATCTTTGAGGTCCCTTCCCACCCTGACAGTTCTGTGGTTCTATATTCTTCCCCTGGCACCCACTGCTGCTGACAGACAGGTTGAGTGGTGCTGGGACTCAGTACCACTGTTGGGAGGTTGCTGTCCTCTGATCAAGATCCTAAGCAGGGAAAGTCAATGTTACTCAGCAGAGCAACACCACTGCGTTGTTTCAAGCCATATGGAAACATGTTTCCAAACGAGGAAAAGAAAATAACCCTCCTAAACAAAACACTTCATGGCCCCCTGATGTCTATTTCCATAAGATAAAACTCGTGTTTGCCTAACAGTAGAGACATAACTGTTAAAAACGGGCTCCAAGACAAACCAGCAATTTGAAGAGCCTGCTACAACTGCCCTCTTAATCCACGACCAACCCAACACACCTAGGAACTGCAATTTAGCTCTCAGGCAGACCTGCAGCAGCACGGAAGGGAAACCAGCTCAGGGAACCACAGAACAGTTTGGGTTGGAAAGGACCCTAAGGATCATCTAGTCCCATCCTCCCTGCACTAAGCAGGGACACCTCCTGCTAGAGCAGGGTGCTCAAAGCCACATCCCACCTGGCCTTGAACACTTCCAGGGATGGAGCATCCACAGCTTCTCTGGGCAACCTGTGCCAGTGTCTCCCCAGCCTCACAGTGAAGTCCTTCTTCCTTATATCTAAGCTAAATCTACTCTCTGATAGTTTAAAGCTGTTATCCCTTGTCCTGTCACCACATGCCCTTCTAAAAAGTCCCTCCCTCTCTTTCCTGTAGGTCCCCTTTAGATACCAGAGGGCTGCTACAAGGTCTCCTTGGAGCCCTCTCTTCTGCAGGCTGAAAAAGCCCAACTTTCTCAGCACGTCTACAATTAAGTGAGAACCTCCAACAGGCTCCTTCATAAAACAGGTTTCAGATTTGGAGGACTGCAGAATTTGATCTATGGACAAAGAGAATCCATTAAAAGTTGCTAGAAATGTTCTTTCATTCTTTTTCAGCAACTAATCCCACAGCCTTTCAGAGCAAAGTGCCATTTAAAAGTTGGTTTAAAAACAAAGGAGAAATTCACTTAGGAGTAAACTCCTGGGGGAAACTCAGAGGTGTAAACAAACCTGGTCCCTTTCTGTGTGCCACTTCCTCCTGCACGTGTGGCTATTATGTGCATCCCTGGCACAGGAGCAGACTGCACCCTGCTCAAACAACCGAGGTCTGGATGCAGCACCTCCAGCCCCTCTGGAGAGGCAAACTCTTTGCACTGACCCCTAAGTGCTGTTTCAGACCCCTCTGTCCCCTGCCCCTTCCCGGGGGTCCTCCCAGAGGCGTTCTTCTCAACAACCTAAGTCCTGCTGGCCTGGCAGAGAGCTTGTCCCCCCGACTCTGGAGGTGGTAGTGGCTCACACCTGGCAGAGTGCCGTTGTTGGCGATGAAACTGGCCATGTCGATGGGCTTGCTGTCGATAGAGAGGTTCCTCATGCAGCCAATAAACTCTCTGTTGTGCACTGGGAAATCCTCAGGCAAATTTGGGACACCGCCAAGGAGGAGAGGGCCAGTTAGGTCCAAAGATCTGAAGAAACAAAGAAATGCTCATCATTTTTTTTTTGCAGGTGGTTTGTTTGGTGTAGTTCTTTATTTTACTGCTTCCCTCAGCACCCTGGAGCTGTTGCATTTACCCACGTTGCCATGTGCTTCCCTCTGCCATGTGCTTCCCTCTGCTACATCAAGGCTTCCAGAGCTTGGACTCAAAGGACCTTGCAGAAACACTGCAGCTTTTAACTCAGAAGCCATCATACACCCAGAGAATCAAATCTCCTGTCCTCAGTGGTGGCCAAAATGAAGAAGAAAATTAAAATTATGGAGAAAAGTTTTATTACAGGACACTTCTTTCTCGTGCCAGTCACCCAGGGGCTGGCTTATGCTCCTCAGCACATGCTTTAGATTTTGATACCGTGACAATGGTTAGAGAGGGGCATTTTTAAATGCTCTGAAGACCACAGCCTTAATAAAATTGAATGGATGCAGGTTCCACCAGACTATGTGAGAAGTGCATCATCTGCTCAGGTTGAATGCACCCTAATTTTTATGGTGTCCCCCCTCTCCTGGGATTTTAGAGCAGCATGGTTCTCTCTACTGCCTTTCTGCTATCACTCATCACTTTATCACCCCACGATGCTGCTTGCTGTCCATCTCCTCTTTCAACTCAAGAGTGCTCATCTATTTTAGTCTTTCCTGACAAGGGAGTTTTTTTCATACCTAATAATTAACCCAGGTCTTGGGGGTTTATTCTGCCTTTTCCAAGCAATCTGGCCACGTGTCTCTATCTGCACAGAACTGTACACTCTGGCCAGTGTGCTGACACCGACTGTACCCTCCAAACATTTCATCTGCTAACACAAACCTCCTTACTTTCCCTCCTTCAATCCTACCAGCTTTTCAAAGTTAATTTGCTTAGTGTTTAATCACCCACTGCTGACTCTCCCCTGGAAGAAGAGAATGAGTGGAAAATGCAGGAATCCTTACTTCTTGGAGCCGGTCTGAGTGCCCTGGGCAGCGCAGGTGTAGTTGCCAATGAGGCTCCCGAAGCGCACGGCCACTGCTGTGTCACAGTCATCCACTGTCACCACGGCCACCTTCTCCCCAGAAGGCCCATGGGGAATTCCTAATCGCCCAATGTTGGGCTGCAAGAAATAAAAAGCACATGTCACACAGTGCTACAGATATGTGGGATTTCAATGCTGGTTCAGCCAGCTCGACGACACTGCTCTTCCTACCCCCAAGAAGGGATAAAATAGGGGTATGTAAACAAAACAGATGAAGTTAGATTGACCTATGATAGCTAGGCAGGAAAAAAAACCCAATGGGTGACTTTGAAGAGGGTCCACACATGGCCAGTGTGGCAAACAGCGTGGCCAGCAGTGGCTTTTGCCTTTTCCACTGCCAAACCACTTTAAGCCCAAATTACTTCTTATTTAAGCCCAAATAATATCACTTATTATTGAAGCCCAAATTAATCGAGCCCAAATTACTGCAAGGAGCTGCATTCTTACTTCTGCGGGGCAAACTCTGATAAATTCTGCTCATTTTGCAACTCTTCACCTCGAGTGAAGGAAGTCACTTGAATTTTAAACACTGTTTCTGCTCAAAGACAGAGAGACATAAAATGAAGTAATGTCACAAGTGAGGCTGAGAGTTTGTATCACATTTTCTCTGATGGGGTTACTCTGTCAGGGCCACCAGAAACTGAGTGCAAGTTCCTCTGAAGTCTGTAGTGAAAGGTGGTTTGGTGACTGGGAGGGAGCTCAGATGAAGGCTGCTGGTTCCAGCTCCATGATGGAGGGCTCAGAAAAACAACCCCCAGTTTCTAATCACAGGAGGAGATCAATGACAAGTGGAGTTGGACAATCAAAAGTGAGGGATGGATCTGAGCTTGCTCGTGAAGCTGCCTTGGTCCAGGCATGCAGATTGACATCGTGGGTGGTGCACAGAAGAGGGGAAGGAAGTTGTTTTTTGGAGTGTCAATAAATGCTCCGGCTTTCCCTCGTCTCTGGCTTCACCCAGGCAGTAGGAAACTCCTGCCCACCCAATCTCAACTTGCCCTGGTGAACGTGGGCCACAGAATTAGAATTATCACAGTCAGCTTCACACCTCCACCGTTACCAGCTTGCTCTGCTAATCACACTGCTGGCAGTTCTTGGTTCTCCCCACTTCAGCACCTACCAACAGCTGGGGAAATCCAGTGGTCGGGATGGGCAGGGGAGCCTGTGGAATCCAATCCCAACCACCAACCTCCTGTGCCTCCACCACAAACACAGCCTTAGTCTCCACTAATGAGATGTACTCATCATGACTGCCAGGAGATGATGGCATCTGCCCTGCAGAAATTCAGGAGATGCCTCCAGTGGAGAGCACATCTTGACTGCTAAAGGGTGCACACAAACAGCAGCACAGCAGCCTCGGTGAAGAACCAGCAGATTCTGTGAGGAAACCATTTTCCATGTCTGCTGTTCTTAGCAAGCTCCAGAGTCCTAACCTACCACTAGCACAGCATCTCTGAGGACCTTACACGAGAAGCAATGAGCTGAACTTGACCAGCTCTGCTGCCTCTCCTCTCACACCCCACAGGAACAAAGTCCCGGGGATCCGACCAGACACGCAGCACAACTGGAAGCCAAGGGCTATTTTTATGATGTGTTGATCAACAGGAGTTAACCCCATGAAAAGAGAAGCTGGCTGGGCATCACATGGTATGGATGCTTGCTTTAAAATACATATGGTACAGCTCTGCACTGAAATCTCTGAACTGTGGAGCAAACAAGGAAGCAGCAAGGGGATAAATGTCTATCCTTTCTGGTTTGGTTTTTAAACCAAAAAATGCTTAAAGCTACTTTCATCCCCTGTAAGAGACACAGGTTTATAGCTAAGGGTGATTATCCCAGTGTATAAAAAAGGTTTAAAAAAAGACCTTTCCTGGTGTCAGTTCCAGTTGGAAAGTATTTGCTGTTTCCTCTACCCAGACCTAATGCGATCACATAGCTTGGCAGTTAGACAGCATAAGGTTTTGACCTCTCTGGAGTGACATTAAGGCAAATTTTACTTTTCCTGATACTCCCTGGACTTTGCCTAGCTCGGAAAGAGAGGAAGCATACGTATTTGCAGTGCTGAAGCTGTTTTTCCATACGATGGTAGTGATGTTATTGAGAACCTTTGCAAAGTGAATGAAAAAAATCCATGGAAAACCAACCAACCGACAGGCAGGCATTCCCTTCCAAAATGAAAATGTTTACATTCTGGGTGCTACTCCTATTCATTTGGAGGAATGATTCGATTAACAGTTATGTTCTTTTGCTTGACTGAAACAACCTATTGTTTCTTACAGGGGAGCCCTGACAAAGGCAGGGTATTTATTCTCGCAGCAGGGGGGATCTGCCCGATGTTAATCAAGACTGCAACCTGATGAGACTCAGCAGTTTGCAGCTGCTCCTTCACAGTCAACTTGCTGTAGTGGCAAATTGTTTTGGGGTGGTTTTTTCCTACTTTTATTTCATCTAGAAACTCCAAAGTGTTTCTCCTGACACTGGCTGTTCATGGCAGCGCAGGTCTCTTGGGCTCTGCTGGCCACACAGAACCATGGGGTGATGAAGAAGAATTCTGGTGGATGGAAAGAGATCTATTGGCAGTTCAAACCATACTTTGCTCAAACCCACAGTGGTTTTCTGACCATGGTAAAAGGCTCATCTGACAGAACAGGACTTTCACAAAATAGAAGAATATGTTGCTGGGAGAGGAAGGAGATTTTCTGAGTGATTTAATGTGACGTGGACTCTTTTTCTCTGGCATGTGGCAAACAGGGCTCATCTCAGCAGCCAGCAAGGGGAATACTTTAGACCTGAAATACTGTGAAATAAATAAAAGCCTGGAACAGAGGGAGCCTACATTTGGAGTTCCTTCAGAACAGAATCATTAGACTAATTTCTTTGAGTAGCTGAGTGCTAGAAAGGGAATTAATGACACCACATGAAACTTGGGATCTAATGACAAGAATTCCTACTGCAGGCTCAGAGGGCATCAGCTATAAATGATGACAATAAGAAGAACCCCCCCACAACTATTAATTGACTGCAAACCAATTATGAACCCCAGTGTGATTAAAATGCAACACAGAGCAAATGTGTCTAAGATGACCATGAGTAATGTGGGCTGGAAAACACAAGGTGATGCTCACCCATAGGAGCAGTCATCTTTGGGAGGGTAGCAGAGGTTTAAAAGATAGAAAAGAACTTAGATGCTTTGTGATTATAGAAGTTGGTGTTAGCAGAGGGCTAGCCTCCATTTGTGAGAAAATAAACAGCAAGTGGTACTTGGAAAACAGACAAGTGAACTGCCAGCCCTAAATGACAGCATGCTTGTTTACATTTCAGCCACGATCGTTGCCTCGATGGAATCCTAGTGCAGCAAGGCTGATCCCCAACAGCAGGACAGGCTAACACCAACCAGCATCAATTCTCACCATCGTTTTCTGGAGATGCATTCAAGGAGTTAAAAGCCAGACGTTCATCTGGGTACTTAGCAGTCCTTTGTGCCTGTCAGGCTCCTCTCCTGAAACACCCTGCTACCCAAAAGGCAGGTTTCATCAGCTGTGCCAGCTCTGCACTGTGAGTGAATGTGCAATGTGGTGTGCAGGAATTTACCAGCAGGACCCCCATTAATGGTGCTGTGAGTCATGTAACTGAGTTCCTGCTGATGGGGCTGGAAATTTACCTGGTGCTGCCTAACTCTACATGCTGCCTTTTTACTTAGTGCTTGTCTCAAAGAGGCTGGGATTCAATCTTCAAAGACCACATGCTATTGTAAAAGTGAGCATCAAGAGGAGGTACCAAGCAGTGCCAAAGAGAGGAGTTGGCCTGCTTTAAATAAATGATGAACAAAGTGGATTCATTCTAGTCTCAAAAATCCCCAATAACCCAAGGAAAAAAAAGCAGCCCTGAGTGAGGCAGTGTATTATCACCACCTGATAGTGATATTCCAAGCTTTCTGTGCACCTCAAATGAAAATAGGTTGTTTTTTCTGACTCTTAACCTTACAATGGCAGAGAGTCACTTGGAGAAGAGAAAGAAGCAGTCCTGACTGCAGATGCACACGTGAGAGCAGAAGCCACCTACCTTTCTCTCTGTCTTATGTATAACAATGGGAATCCCATTTAAGTTCCTCAACTAATGGCCCTAAGGAGCCAGAACTGCACATCAAGCCTTGGAACTTCACCTTGCCTCGCTAAGCTCTCAGGAAGGAGGTCAGTCATCCTGATTACGGGGTGGGGGGACACAACCTCAGATCTGGTGTCTAACCCGTGACATCCTCCCTTGCCCAGAGGCAGGCTGTGACTGCAGCAATGACAGTCTCTTTTGAGAACTCCCTGTGGCTGTCTGCAGTGCCTTGCCCAGGCTGCAGGGAGAGACCACCACTGGGGGGTATTTCACTGGCCACGCCAGCCCTCACCTCGCTGAAAGCCAAGTATGGAGCAGTGAGATGTCTGGACTTCTCCCCACAACTTCAACAGAAAGAAACACACACAGGCTCTCTCAGAGGCATGGAAATCTCTGGGAAGCTTCACCTGGGAACTTGTGTTTTATAAATGGAGACTAGATAGAGGAGAGAAGGTCATCAAAACCCATCTGCTTGTAGGCTGAAAATCTATGGCACAAAGCTACTCCCGTTCCACTCCAAACATCAGACATGGATATTCTCATCTATCTCAGTTTCCTCTGGATCCTTTATTCTTCCCAAGTAAATATTTAAACTGCAAAAGCCCACTCAGTTACTTATTAAAGACACAGATGGTCTAACAAGGCAGAGTGAGTGGAAAAGGCATACAGATTAACTGCAAATGGAAGCCCTGTCTTCAGTACTTGCCCAGAACTGCTGGAGTCGTTGAAGAAAACACTCTGGTCTTTGGTAGACTGGAGTTCAACCAGACTAGATACTGTACATGAAATAGTAGCACTGCAAAGTGTAAATGTTTGTTCCGTCAGCAGCAGAGTCCTCGCTCAGATTCCTGGATCTCCCCCTTTTCTTAGCTAATCTGCAAGATAACAGGGATTTCCCAAAGGCCCCACAAACCTCTCTCCCACCAGAAACACTTTTTTCCAACTTCCATTCTTAGATAAAAAATTACCACTTGTCTTCTTGCACGTAAGGGAAAGAGGGCGAGTGGTTTTGGCTCTGCCATGGGAGAGTGTTCCAACATCACCAATACTCCCTGAACTCAGACTGCAGGCTGAGTTCATCCTGACCCTCACCCGTGAGCACTCCTGCCTGCTTCAGCCACCCCGCTGAGCCTTTAGAAGGAGCCGAGGAGACAATCCAGCAGCAGGCTGCAAGTATGGCCAAGCCTTTGGGAAGGCAAAGATGAGCAGATGAGACTCAACCCATTGGCACGAGGAGCTCTGTTTTCTCAGGGGGCAGGTATCAGGGTGGACATGGTACATTCTGCACTTGCTCACCCTAGGCAGTGAAATGATCTATCTGGTTTAGAAAGTTGGTCTTCTAGCAAAATGCTTTGTGTGGCAAAGCTTAATATGCAGAGCTGGGCTTGTTTGTCTTTTGAGTTAAGTGCAAATGTGTAAAAAGAAAAGCCATCCTGAAGCCAGTGCCAGCCTTTCAGTGCTTCCAAGAGTTTGCTTACTGGACAATAAGCTACCCCTCTGTTTGTGTTAATCAGTAGCTAATGATTTATTGGCCGTTTGGAGTGGTTAAAGGTTAAAAAGAATCTGTTTCCTAGCTATTTTTAATACAACCCCCCCCACTTCCCTCATTTGCTGATGTTGCTGGTTCAGACCCCACCTCCTCCTCCATCTCCTGAGTGGAAAACACCTCACACTCTTACCCTTTGGGGCTCTTTGCTTCCTAACTTCTCCAGCTACAGTAATAATGGGGAAAAAAAAAATGGAGCAACTGGCATCGGGTCCTACTGAAGCCGCTGCCGGGGTCCCCCCCTCGCCAGTTCCCTGGTGCTCATTAGGCAGCCTGCCAGCAGCCACAGCTCCTTCGTTAACCTGCTGGCCTCTGCTCTGCTATCTGCCGCGGGGAAGGGAGA
>VWZY01000767.1:13269-39914 GCA_013399075.1 Chloroceryle aenea | reverse complement strand
CCCCTCACATAAAAAAACTCCAAAGCATTTGCAAACCAGTGCAATATCTCACCTTGCAGTGGTCGCAGTGGGAAGATGAGAGCGCTCTCCTTCAAGACGGGCATTGCATGTTTGTGTGGATCAGAGGTCAAGGAGAAGTTTCAGTGTAAGTCACTCATCTCCCTCCCTTGGGGTCTGGTATGGAGTAACCTACGGAAAGTGGAAGTGCTTTTTGTTCCTTTGGCTTAGCCCTTTGCCCAGAAGGAGTAGAGGAACAGTTTTCCTGCAGTGAATAATCTGCTTGCACCTTCCTCCCTGTGAGTGACTGGTGCTGCAATGTTTTTTCTTGCATGGCACTGTAAGGAACAGTGCGGAGAAAGCAAACAGGAAACAGTTATCCAGTGCTTCCCAGAAGTAAAAACCTAGGTGTCCATGGATGGAAAGCAGGTTTCTGACAAATTAAAGGAAGCCCCTTTTCTCACTGCATTTTAACCATGGTACTCTCCAACATGGGATACTGCAGAGGGCTTAGCACAGGAAACACCAAGTGGTTAAATAAAGGGATTGGGCAGATTCATAGAGGACAGGCCAGATGTGGCTGTTCCAGAAATGATGTATGTAACCTCTTTCTCAAGAAGACTCTGAAGTCATGGTTATTGAGATCTGGAAGGATACTGGTAAAGGTTATTTAATCATAGCTCAGTATTTCCCTATTATTTGAGCTCCCTTCTGGAGACAGGCAGTGGAACCCTTTGCCTAATCTACACATGTTCCCACGTGCTTGTATCCTGCCTGGTCTGTTGGGGTGTCAGCTGTGTCTCTAATGCAGCTATGTGTCTATCCTGCTGGCAGATCTCTTCAGCCAAGTGGCAAACACTGGGGGACTGTGTGACCAGCGGCACCTTGGCATCTTGCTTCACGAGGCCATCCAGGTCCCACGACAGCTGGGGGAGGTGGCAGCATTTGGTGGCAGCAATGTGGAACCCAGCATTCACAGCTGCTTCCGATTTGTGAGTAGGGTGCTGTGGCCTGTGCCATCCCCTCTGCAGCAGCTGTGCCAGGGAGAGGTTCCCAGAGGTGGCAAGGAGCTTGCATCCCATCACAGTTGGGCCCCAGCTCTGAGCAGCCCTTTCCTCTTCCCTCCCCAGAACAATGGAAAGCCTACCATTGAGACATCCCAGTTCATGGAGTGGGCCAACCTGGAGCCACAGTCCATGGTGTGGCTGGCTGTGCTGCAACGGGTGACCATGGCTGAGCAGGTGAAGCACCAGACCAAGTGCTCCATTTGCCGGCAGTTCCCCATCAAGGGCTTCAGGTAGGGCTTGTGGTATGGGATCTTGACCCATAAAGGAAAGTGCATGGTGTCCCAGAGGAGGGAGATGACTCTGCCTTACTCCTCCTTGTTGGAGGAACCTAGAGCTCTGAAGCAGCAGTTTTTCAGACAGATCAGACCAGGTGCCAGCAGAAGGGAAGCAGCAAGATTCTCTTCTGGGAATTTCAGCCATCAGCATTATGGGTTTAGTGGGGTGAAAAAGCAACACAGACCACCTTTGTTCCCTGCATAGCTCTTCCTGGTCTCCAAAATGTTGGCTTTCCTGACTCACTGCTTCCCCTTGCCTCTTGATGCAGGTATCGGAGCCTGAAGCAGTTCAATGTAGATATCTGCCAGACTTGCTTCCTCACTGGGAGAGCCAGCAAGGGCAACAAGCTGCACTATCCCATCATGGAGTACTACACCCCGGTATGGGGCTGGGCTGGGAGGATCTTGGCTCACATCAGGTCCCCATCAACAGCAGCAGCCTTACGATGTTGAGGCTGGTGCAGTCCCAGAAGTGGATCCCTCATATGTTTTGGTTCCCCTCTACATGCTGGTGGTTGTCTGTGTCCCTGCTATTTGAAAGCTCATGGTGAGCGGGATGCATGGTACCCACCAATGCCCAACTTGGCTTGTGCCAGGCCCCATGACAGGCTGATATGATAGAGCTGCCGTGTGCTTTTCCTGCTTCTTCAGTGGTGTCTGCCTCTTCCTTTGTGGAGCTTGTGCCCAGCCTGAAGGGACTCCTTTCCTGCAGATGCTGACCTGCCATCCTCCACTTTTCATTAAGCAGCACCTCTGTGATGTTTGTGTGTCTCCAGACCACATCCAGTGAGAACATGAGAGACTTTGCCACGACACTGAAGAACAAGTTTCGGTCCAAGCAGTACTTCAGCAAGCATCCTCAGAGAGGTTACCTGCCCGTCCAATCTGTACTTGAGGCTGATTTCTCTGAGACGTGAGTTGACTGCGCCCCAGGATGTGTCTTTTGAACCTGCCTGATATGTGGGCTCCACAAATAGAAGCAGCACCTCAGCTGCAGGACAGGGTTCTTGTGGAAGGGCTGGAGGGGGCACTTGATCTGGGGGTGATACAGCACCTAGTTCTTGAAAGAGCAGAAATTTCAGTCTCCTTCTCCAGCCCATCCCTGGCTTTTCTCAGCTGATGTGAGACCAGGGCAGCCTCTCTAAGCTCTCCCTTTGAGCAAGGAATGCCAAGCCTTGCTGACTAGTGTGCATCTCTTTCAGACCAGTCTCCTCCCCGATGTTACCACATGCTGACACCCACTCCCGGATTGAGCACTTTGCTAGCAGGTATCACCACTGGGCACTGCTCTAATGCCAGGGCATGAAGCATGACTCTGATGGGTGTGGTGGGATTTCTGGGCAGGTACATGGTGAGTTCCTGCTGTTTGCAGCCCCCTCCGCACTTCCCAGCATGCTTTCTGGCAGGCAGAGGTTGTCTGTGGTAGCTCATGCAGCAGTGCCATTGGGAAAAGGCAGCTGCAGGGCCAGGCAAACCTACCTGCACTTCTTTGCTCCTGACTGGGACACAGTTGATGCCACTCAGGTTGGCAGCAAACACCACACATTTGACAGCAGATGTCTTAGAGATGAAGCAGTCTCCATGTACCTTCCTGCTTTTTCTCAAAATGATCTGCTGGTTGGATTCTTACTAGGCAGATCCCTCACTGTCTTGATCTGTCTGAGCACTTACCAGTGCTGCTTGCACTCTTCCCATTTCTGTTGCCTTGTGGTTTATAATGCCTCTGCCCTCATCACAAGTCCAGGCAGAGTGGGGACCCAAAGGAGCATAGGGAGCCTGTAACTCAGGCCCTAGGCTGGAGCTGGCATGCTTTTACACCTTTCCTTTGATTCTGTGAGAGGAGTCTGAGCTGTCTGCATGGCAGCAGCACTTTGTTCCAGAGATTGTCACCCCAGAGCAGCAGTGTGTTTAGTTTTCTAAAAAAGTAAAGCTCTCTAGGTCCTGTAAAGAGAGGCAGACTAGTGCAGACCATCTGGAACACCCTACCAGAGAGAGGCCTTGCAGGGGCTCCTGTAAGTAGGATGCACTGAGCAGACATTAAGGGTCTCTCTGGCCATATCTCAACCTGTTTCTCTTTTCCAGGCTTGCAGAGATGGAAAGCCAGAACTGTTCATTCTTCAGTGATAGCCTGTCTCCTGATGATAGCCTGTGAGTTCTGCCTCCTTTCCCTCCTCCTCACCTCCTGCTGAGTCAGGGCTCCTGTGGTTCCATCCCCACCTAGACAGAGCACAGAAGTGCTTTTCTTAGCTCCTTTGAATCTGAGGCTCTTGAGCACTCCTAGCTACCAAGGAGACTTCTGTGCTCTAGACCTGGAGCAGGCAGAATGAGCTCCCATATGAAATCACTTCCCTCCAGGCTGCCTTTTCTCAAGGCATCACAAATCACATTAAACTGGTGTTCCTCACTGAAGTGTTTCTCCACCTACTGCCAACAGGGATGAGGACCAGTACCTGCTGCGCCACTCCAGCCCTATCACTGACAGAGAGCCTGGGGGCAGCCAGCAGGTTCCAGGAAGCCTCAGCATGGATGACAAGGGAGAGCTGGAGCAGATCCTGGCGCACTTAGAGGATGAGAACAGGTAGAGGCACGGGCAACTCTGAAAGTGGGCATTGTAGCCTAAAGGGAAGTGGCTGGAGAAGCCTGGCAGAGCTCAGAGTGGTGTCAGTGGATAGCTGTTGGGATTGGAGGAGCTGAGTGGGTTGGTCTGAAGTGTGTCTAGGCTGAGCCCTAAAACCTTCATGGGAGCACTTGGTGAGGGTATGATCTCCAAGGAAGGGAGAAGACTCTGTTCCTCAAAACATTCCTGCCCCCATCCCCACAACCTCTTCCCGTCCTCAGCTCCAGACTAGTCTTTCTTATCCCTGAGCCCCTTGCAAGCAGTGGTGGTGCTGCTCTAGACCACATGAAATGAGGGTCTAGGCAGGACAGATTAGTTTAGGAGATGATGCTTTCCCCGCCCTTCTTAGCCTCTTAGGAAGCAGTTTCATGTCTCTTTGTAAACTGGTTAAGTGGGGTAGAGCTGCAGGCAGGCCACTCTGTGGTGCAAAGACAAGTCCAGGAGCATGCTTGTCCTCAAGCTTCTTCACATATGGCAAAGCTGTGGGTCATCTCCAGTGCACAGCTGTTGGGTGTTTCCAGCAGTCTCTAGAAAGGAGAGTGATGATGCTGACTTAGGCTATCTGGCAGGATCCTCCAGGGTGAGCTGAGACGTTTGAAATGGCAGCATGATGAGGCTGTGGAGTCTCCAACCTTGGCTACAGGCTCTGCTGAATCAATGCAAGATTCATGTAATGATGAGCTCCTGGTAGAAGCACGAATCCTCCGGCAGCACAAGAGCCGCCTGGAGACCCGCATGCAGATCCTGGAAGACCACAACAAGCAATTGGAGTCCCAGCTGCACCGACTGAGGGAGTTGCTGCTGCAGGTACTATCAGAGCAAAGATCCAGGGAAGCCCATCCTCGGGATGGATTTTGCCATAACAGAGCTGGGGTGGTGGCAGAAAGGGAAGATCAGAAGGGAGGGAGGATAAGGAACAGAAGATTGTGGCAACCTTCTGTCTCTCTCTAGCCTCCAGCAGAGTCAGATGACAATGGTTCAGCAACCTCTTCCTTGGCTTCATTTTCACGTCAGTCTGAAGACAGCCAGGCAAAGGAGAAAAACCATAACACTCCTGACACTGAAGTTGCAGGTGAGTATTTGGCTTGGGCTGAGGTCTTGATCCTGTTCCCTTGGTTCCACACTGCAGGAAGAATGCTGCAGAATGGCTGTGCCCTGCCATTCTGCAGAGATACTGGCTGGTGTGGTGGATGTCCATAAAGCATGCTCACCCCCTCTGCCTTCTTTCCTGATGCAGATGATGTGGAAGCCAAAACCCAGGAAGTCAGTGTGTGCCTAGAAGACATCATGGAGAAGCTGCGAAGCACCTTCCCCAACTCTCAAGGTACGCAAGTGAAATCCCCTTCTCTGGCCTCTTACTGCTCCCTCAGATAAGGTTTTCCCCACAGATCCCTGCCCCAATTCCAGCTTCACTGTGACAGCAGATTCCCCACAGCACCTACAACCAAGAGCTATGCTGCTGCAGCTGCTGCTGGTACTGAATGGCCTGAAGGTAGACAGGAAGAGGAGGTTTCACACCTGCAAGGAGAGGCAACTAGATTCCACAAGATGAGCTGCAAGGCAGCCAAGTGCCATGCACAGGACCCTGCACCCTCTGGGGTTTCCCATTGCACAGATGTACAGAACTGCCAGCACTGAGTTTGTGGTGATACCTTGAGCCACCTCCTCACTTCATCCTTGTCCAGACCTCTCTCCAGGAGAGGTTGAGGCCTCAGTTACCTGGCAAGATGGAAACAATGGTGCAAGCTCTCCTGGCTCCTCATGCATGGCTCTTCTCAGCATGGATGGGAACTGGGGGATGTGTGTGTGGACAGTGCTTCTCTCACCCAGTGGGTTTTGGTATTGGTCTTTCTGCTGTTCCTCTGTGCTCCAGCCTGGGAGCAGTACTCAGTCCCTCGCCAGGCTGCCTGTGTGCATGCTAGGGGGAGATATTGCTTGGTGCCATCATTAATGTGAGGTGGGGGAAAGTTTTCCTCTCTGCCCATGCAGACCCTCACCCACTTTCTGCTATCCCTGACCAGGATCTTCCTGGCTCTGCAGCAGCCCCATTCTAACTGGGTGGCTCTGGGTCCTATTTTCCTGCCTTCACCATTCCTCTTAACCTCCTGTGAGCCAGAGGCTTTTCCTAACCAGCTACCTGGCTGCTTTCCTTCCCCTCTTTTCCCTGCCATGCACCCTGTGCTACAGCAGACCTTTACACGCACTCCCTCTAAGCTGGTTGTGCAGGATGCTTGCCAGCTCCAGAAGATCTCAGGGGAACCTAGGTCATGCAGGAGTGGGACTGTGGGCTCCCAGGAGGCTGGTCCCTGGTGCTCATGAGCTGCTGCCTTTGACTGCAGCCCTTAGGGGATACAGATCTCAGCATCCCATTCCTCTTATGTTTATGGGCACCAAAACACACCTGGAGCCATCCAGTTTTTAAAAGAACTCTTTCTAACAGCATCCAGCTTCCAGCTTTACTGATCAAACTCTCTGCCACCCAGGACTCTACAGCCAGATAGGCACATACTGTCTGGCAGGGAGAGTCTGCAAGATTTATGGAGCAGGGATGAGTCTGTGTTAGAGCTTCAGCCCCACTGGTAGCCTTGAGAGGGTCTTTATAACAGAACCTTATCCTTTAATTTGCATATATTTCTATGTTATACATCTCCTGTACGTAAATACTCTCATGGACTCACTCCATTAAATTATGGTACTGTAGGTGCAGTTGCCTTTCACTTTCTGTCCAGCTCAACATCTGTCCCTGTTGCTGGTGCTTGCCTTTGAGCAGGGCTGCTGTGAGGGTAGCTCAGTGAAGGACTGGACTGGCAGCAGGTATTCTGTTCTGCCTGGTTTCCTGGGCAGCTGTGCCTTTGCTCTGGCATAGAGTCTATCCTGCCCTCAGTCCATGAGGAGCCTCAGCTCCTGCAGCTGCCCATGCCCATGGCATTTCAAGAAGGGGCTTCTCTAGCCCTGGCACCAGCAGGATGTCAGGCTGTGATGCAGGAGCATAGCCCTGCAGCCAGATAGCAGAACAGGCAGGTTGTCTCCTTGGTGCCCCCAGGGAGTAACTACCCTGCTGCTGTCCCCAAATTTGAGCTGGGCTGAACTTCTGAAGGCACTTGTTGGAAGCAGGTGAATCCCACTGGGTAGTGGAGGAGGCTGTTCTGCAAGCTATCAGAGTAGCTCAGTGGTGGTGGCTCTTAGTCCCAAAGGTTCCCTCAGGCTGGCTGTTTCTTCATGCTGCGTTATGTTGAGAAACAGGTAGAGTCAGGTGCTGTAGGGTGCTCCAGAGTGGAGGCTGAGATGGCCTTGATGCTCTGGAGCTACAAGATGTGGAGGGATGAGATGCTTGAGCCCCTTGTGCAGGGCTGCATGCCAGTGTAGAGCATCCCACCCAAAACAGGGTTTGGAGCGAGGTGACTGTTGCTGTTTGGAGTTGGAATGGTGAGCTGTTTGGAGGTTGTGACCAAGGCAGCATGTTAGGGACACAGGGCTGTGTGTTTGGTCTTAGTGTGCTGGCAGAAGTGTGAAGCAGTGCTCACATCAAGGATTAGGTTGTATGACCCTTACAGCCAGATGTTTAAGGTCTTGTGTTGCTGTGTCTACTAGAAATGGTGTGGGTTGCTGTCCTTGCTATCTCCTTTCACCTGGGCATCAGGCTGCTTGTTTGACCATTGTGAGGGACAACATCTCAGCCTGTAAGACCAGGCTGGACCATCCCTGTTATCACAGTGGCAGAAGGGGGTGGAGTGTGAGTGAGGTTTTGGCCTGAGGATGAGGTCAGGAGTACTCAGCCTGGGGGGAGATGGAGGAAGGAAAAGACAGGATGAGGACAGAGCTGCTGACCCTGGTGCCAGCTGCAGGGAGCAGCAGGGGCCAGGCTGGGGGCTTGGGCTGTGTTTGGGAGTTTGGATGCAGCATGGAGGGGAGCAGGCTGGCTGATGCTCTGGTAACCATGTACTGTGGTACTGCTGTCCTCACTGCTTTGTGCTGTCTCTGCTCTGGAAAGAAAATAAATGTGTTTTTATACAGAAACACAGTTCAGTGCTCTGGCTTTTTCTGTCCATGCACTAAATGAGGGCAACTCCCAGTGCTATGCCATCCTGGCACCACTCCTGCAGGGCTGTTAAGACATGGATGTCCCTGTGCCCTGTGTCATCCTGGCTGCCCACACCATTAGAGGCAGAGCAGAATCTGTAAGCAGAGCCTTGGGCTCCCCAGACACAGTGTCTGGGGAGCCCAAGACTCTGCTCAGGACAGGGGACATGTGGGGACAGTCCCTCTTCCTCACTTGGGAACATCTGCTTATAGGAAATCTTTCAGCCCCAGGAAGGATTTAGGCAATAGTGGGATGCTGGACAGGCAGTCCTCTCCCTCTGTGCCTTCTGCCTGGAGCCCCATTAGATCTCCAGTGCCCAGAGGTGTCAGGGTGCCTCTGCCTGAAGTGCTGCCTGTGTTCCCCACGTCTCTGTGGCACAGTGAAGGGCTCAGCTGAGGATCAGTCCAGGGCAAGGCTGGTTGCTTTCAGGAACTTCCCACCACCCAAAGTGAAGGCTAGTCTTGGCTGACAGCAAAGCCTGCTCAGGGCTGGACATGCTCTCAACCCTGCCTGGAAGTGCTGGGCAAGTGCCTGACACAGTGCTACTGCAGGGAAGTATGTGGACAGCTCTCACACAGGAGCAATTTGGGAGCTTAAATGGGAGTGAACTGCCACCTCTTGGATTCTCCTTTCGAGGCTAGAGCAAAATAGCACATCCCAACCCCTGTGCTGCAAGCTCCAGGGCAAGGCAGGATGTGCAGGCTGTAATCAGGGAAGATTATACCTCCTGGAACAAATCCAGCACATGATGTCAGGGAAGAGCTTTTATTTAGAACTCCGAATAGATTCAGGAAAAACTCAAAACTGGAATAGATTACCCAGAGGGGTTGTGGATGCCCCATCCCAAGGTATTCACAGCCAGGTTGGACAAGGCCTTGAGCAAGCTAGTTGAAAGTTGTCCCTGCCCATGGCAGGGAGGTTGCATTAGATGATCACTAAGGTTCATTCCAGACTAAGTCATTCTATGATTTATCAGCCAGCAAAGCTCAGGAGGTCCAGATAGAACACACTGAAGCCAAGGAGTCATGGCAGGGAGGCAGCAAGTGCTGCTGCACAGTGGGGCTGGTAGTCCCTGTAGTGGCAGGGTGAGGACAGCATCGTTCCTGCATCACGGCAGGGCTACTCCCCCAACCCTGGGGCTCCATCTCAGAGTACAACAGCCTGGCTGCCTATGCTGTGCCTCCTCATCAGTGATCTGGCAGCCTTTCCCCATTCAGGGGTAACCAAACCTGCTCAAGGTTGGTTGTGACCCCAAGCAATCTGCTCTCCCTTCACTGCCTTGGGGTGGGGTGGTGTGCATCTCCCCTTCCACCCAGATCATTTGCCCCCAAGTGCCCAGCCTTGACCATTGCCCCAGGGGTGAAGCTGTCTGCGGGGATGTTGCCTTCCCCAGCATTTCCCTGGCTGCTGTCTGCTTGCTGCTCCCTAAAGCACCGCTCTTCAAGTGCCACTTCGGGTGTTTTGTCCTCCAACCCCAGGGGCCCCTTGGCTGGCTGCAGCCCCTCGGTGGGGAAACCTGGCTCTGGGGCTCTGCCTGGCTCAGCCCAGCCCATGTTCCCTCTACCAGCTCCCTCTGTCCTACTGTCTCTTTCCAGCCCCTGCCTGAGCCCTGCTGCCTCTGTACCCCCTGCTACCCCACATTGCTCTAGAGCTTGCTTTTTCAGCTCTGCTGCTGGGCTATTTTCCAATTTCTCCTCCTCTACATTCTCCTCCCTCTTCTCTTTTTCTTTCTCCATCTTGTTGTTTTCCTCCTCCTCCCCATCCTCATCTTCCTCTTCTGCTTCTCTTTCTGCTTCCCCACCCTCTGGCTCTGTCCCACAGGTGCCCAGGTTTGCTCCTCCCAGTGCTGTCACATCCCCTGCTTCCAGCTCCACCCCAGCCATCTGGCTCTGGGCTGCTGCCCCTTCACACTTNTGCTACCCTCCCCAGTCTCCTGCCCCTTGCTGGCTCGTGGCACAAGTGGTGGCTGGAAAAGCCTTTGGTAGTACTTCCGGTCCTCCACATGCTTCTTTCTCATTCTCTCTCCCAGCTGTTTCAGTTCCTTCTTCACAGCAGCTGCCATGGAGGGGTCGAGGTGAGCCACCCGCAGGAAGTCCTCCCGTGCCTCCCGCTCATTCCAGACAGCAGCATGGGCCTTCGCCCGCTTGAAATAGGCCTTGGCATTGTCTGCCGGGAGAGGAGAGCTCCCAGCAGGGGTCTTGCAGCCCAGGGCCCCTAGCCAGAGGAGCTGGAGACTCTGGGAACCCAGAGGCCATGGAAGCAAAAATACCACCCCAAGCAGGGAAACAGGCACTGGACACAGTTCTTGTAGGAAGAAGTACCACCAAGGGCACAAAAGGATAAAGGGATCATGGACAAGGGCAATCATGGTGGGCAGGTGGATATGGGACAGCATCTTAGGTAGGGGGTCCTGGAGGGTGCAGTTGCTATTGTGGGCAGGGGCAACCAAGGACCTAGGCACTCAAGGGCAGGGGGAACCCGAGTTCTACAGTGGACATGGGGATGCAGGTGACACAAGTATCATCACAAGCAGAGGGACAAGGGATGAGCATTGTCATGGATATAAGACTTAGAAGAGAGTCCCTAACGGGCAGAGAGGGGAGGAGTTAGATGCAGGGCATGGGTACCATTGTGTTTCTGGAGGAGCTCAGTCGTGTGCTCCAGCACCTCATAGTACTCGCCCAGCTCCAGCTGGCACTGGCAGTAGTTGAGCACCAGTGGTGTGACCAGGCTCTCCAGCTTCAGCCAGCCCTCCTCCCATGGCTTCTCCTGCCCAAGGAGCCACAGTTCAGGGCTGTGGCCATCCCCTCCTGGGGAGCCAGGACCTGCCCGCAGCAGAGTGCTTTGCTGAGGAAACCCAGGCAGAGTGACAAGAGGTGTCTGGGTCCCACTCACCTTGGCCTGGAGGTTTCTCAGGCAGATGACAGCCTCCTGGTACTTTGCTGCTGCCTGCCCAAACTCCTTGCGGAGGACAAGGCGGTTGCCCTCACTGTGTAGCACAGGTACTGCTGCCAGCTTCTCCTCCTTGTTCATGGCCCAGGTGTCACGCTTGTATGCTGAAGGCTCTTCCACCTGCATGGGCAGTAGGAGCTGAGCTGCCTGCCCTGGCCATCCCTGTGCTGGCAGCCATCCCCACCATGCCCCTTACCTGGAACAACTCCATGATGAAAATGAGGGGCTGTGGTGTCCGCTGCAGCTCATCTAGGTCATCATAGCCTGTACTATGATAGTCAAACATATTGCCCATTCCACAGCGGTGCTTCTGCCCTTCCAGTGGGTCCCGGCCCTCTGCAATCCTCCTCATGCCCCTAGAGACCAGGGCATACATACCTGTGTGCTGCAAGAAAGGGAAGCACTCTGCTTGGCTGCGTAGGACCAGGCAGCAGCCCCTTCTTCTGGGGCATCCCCCTGGTGCCATGGCTGAGTGACACCTGTGCCCCCTAAGACTGCACCAGGCAATGCTGGAACATCTGTGGAGTGTATGGTCCTGTGACCTGGCTCTGCAGAAAGGAGAGGGAATGGATCTCTGCAGGCCCCTCACTCACAATGGCATCACACCAGAACTCAGCCACCTCCCCAGCTCTCATAGAGCTGAGCAGTGTCTCCCAGATCTCCAGCTTGAACATCTTGCCCACAATGATCTCCATAGGGATACCAGCTTCCCGGCTGTCATCAATCACTGTCCGCTCAAAGTCATCCTTCAGCGTCTGGAAGTGGAAGATTATCTGCCCCAGAAAAAGCTCAGTGTTAAGACAGGGCTAGCAAAAGTCAGAGACCTCTGTCCCCTCACCAGCCCTGAATCCCTCTACCATGGGGCCAGGATGCAGGGCCAAGTCTGCTCCTGACAATGTGCTGGTTGGAGTGGGAGTGCTCTGTCTGCAGCAGGAGCTTGTGCCTCCTATCCACTTGTTTCAGACAGCGAGCAGATTGGTGGAGTGTCTAATGCTCTCTTTGAATCTCCCTTTATTATCCAGTACAGAGAATGCTCTCACAGCATGCAACAGGACCTGCTAGAACTACACTGATCTGCCCATACACCCCAGCTGGGGAATTTCAGAATTCCCCAAGAGATTCCTACTGGCACTCCTCCTTCCTCTTTGAAACATCAGGAAAGGCAGACTTCTGGCAACCCACTGTGGCTGCTGAGCTCCAGTGGCCCCAGGACAGAAGCACATCAATGCAAGGTGAAGGCAGTGGACAATGTCAGCTGTCACTGTGAGAGCAATCTGATGCCTATGCCCACACCAGCCCTTCTTGCACCCTCCTTGCAAGGGATCTCCTGGAGATGGAAATCCCCTCCTACCACAGATCTGGAGCTCAGCTTATCACCAGTGAATCTAACTGTAATGGGAAGGGATAGGGGTATTGGAGCCACCCTCCTCTCCTAGGGCTTTGGTTTAACGAACAAGAAGACTTACCTTGCTTCCATCCTGAAACTTTGGCAGTTCCCCTCGGCCTCCATGCAGAATCTTCTTTTTGACCCCCTCTGTATTCAACAGGTAGGTTTCCTCCATGGCCACTCCTGCTGGCCCCCAGGAGCAAGTCACAGGCACATGGGCATGCTCTGACCTTTACTGACCTCCATGTTTTCCGCAGGTTATGTCCCTTTCTTGACTAGCTGAACACACATGTCATCTATCAGGCTGCTGGCGTTTCACTTTCTGCGATGGGTGCGGAGCTTGGAAGCCTCTTCCCCTTTCCCTGTCCTTCACATTGCAAGAGAGGGGTCCTGCTGTGGCACACTCTTGCTGAAGCCCACTGTATCCTCTGCTGTGTTCTCAAACTGCCTTTCTAATCCTATTCCCACCCTCTCAGGTTAATCTGGGATTTGCCTGCCTAGTCTGTGGGGAATTAAAGCTCCTTAATAAGATGGGCCTCATTCCTCCCAGAGTGACAGCTTGCAGAGTACCCTTCACACCTAGTCTCCCTTTGACCCAGCCATACAAGAAGCACTTCACTGAAGCCTAGCAATGCTCATTTGATCACCAGTCAGGGCCTGTGTGTGGTCAGGCACAAGCTGGAAAGAGGCAGTGCTAGTCTGTGCTCTGGAGACCACAGAGGAACAGACCAGGACTGGAAATGGTACTTTATTAGACTCTGGTTTGCAGACGCAAGCACTCCTCAAAGACATGAACAAGGTCCTACAAGGTTACAGCCCATCAAGTCCAAGACTCAATAAGATGCAGAAAGATGCACCATACTGTCCCAGGGAGAACTAAACCTCTCTGGGAGAATGGTGCTGAGTATTTACAGTAAATCCAGTGTTTTGGCTGCTCCCACAGGCATAGTCCAATTCTTTAGGTCAACCAGCCAAGGCCGGCACAATGTATGTGAGAAGATGGAGCTTCTAGACCTGCTCAGCAGCACATCTGGCAGCAGAGTTGTGCAACCAGAGCAAAAACTTCAGCATGGCAGACAAAGAGCACTTCCAGCTCTGCTTGAAGGTATGAAAACCCAGGCCTGTTCCTCACTTCTCCATGAGGGACTCCAGCTGCTCCTGAAGGGACATCATCTGGGAAGAGGGAGTGAGGCATTAGAGGAAGGCACGGCTGTAACTCCTGGCAGCTCTAGCCCAAGCACTTGTTTCTGTGGATCTTCCACCTACATCAGTGGCTGCTTTCCCTGTACACTGCAGGGAGCCATGCCTAGGCACAACTCAGCACTGCCCACAAGGTGAAGTTGCACAATAGGAAACTGGGAGTGGGAACCTTCTACCTCGGTACCTGGTTGAAACTCAGCAGAGCTGCGCAGGCAGGAAATCTGCCAAGACCCTAGAGCTACCACCTTTCTGGTAGAGGGGTGCCGTGTACATGGTTTCTGTGTCATGTTTTATCCCAGGCAGCTACCCTAGCAACCCTAGACTGATGACTAAACATGTTTTGGCTCACTGTTTCTCCAGAAGAAAGGCTGCCATCAACCCCGTTTCCTATGCCTACTTGTGCCTCCTCCTTAGGAAGCTCCATGTAACTACAGATGAGGTACAGCCACACATGCAGCTGGTGTGGTACAAGTTTCAGAAAACTTTGTCAGAGGCCAAGCCTACAACTTGACTGTCTCAGTCTTTCCCCCTCCACTGTGGGAGTTTACTCACCTGCTGTTTCTCTCGCTCTTCTTGCTGCTTGAACTCATCCAGCACGGCCTGGAGACGGGTCTGCAGAGACACACATGCCTGACTACAGTCACCAACGTGTGCAGGCACAAGATCTCAAATGGTGCAGCAAGCCCCAGGATGCATTGACAACCAGCCCCCTTATCTCTTGCCATTTCATTAATTGCTTTGCCTCTGTGGGGAAATGGAGTCTATGGTTGCATTACAATTATTTTAAACCTAGCAGGAAAAGGTCCCTGGCTATTCCAGGGCAGCAGCTGAATCAGTCTGATGAATCTAATTGCAAGCCAGTGGTTAAGCAGAAGATTTGAAGAGACTCCAGGAGAGCTCTCACCTTAAGGGCTAGGTTCTCCACTTTCATGATGAGATCTTCCTGGCGCTTCCTCCTGTCCTGGGTCTCCTGGAGTTTACTTTTCAGGTTGTCAATCTGTTTCTGGATCCCCATGACTGTAAGGGAGAGTGAGCTCAGACCCAGAGCAGCAGCAGAGCTGGGCAGCACAGCCTGCCTGTCACCTCAGTGATTTTGCTGCACTCTGCCACCACTGACCTATCTGGTTGGACCCCTCATTCTCCTGTTGCTGCCCATCAGACTCATTCAACTTGTCCTGAAGCTGCCTCTCCAAGTCCTCCTCAGTGTCTATAACGTTCAGGTCTTCATCATCATGGTGATCCCTCTCATCGTCATCTTCGCTGCTGCTGCTGATGTCATTAAATATCTCCCGCAGTTCATCATGTTCTAGGGATTGCAAAAGGGAAGAGGAAAAACAAAGGTGATGACCTCCCAGTACCCTTTGCCTGCCAGGGACCATGCCAGTACAGAGTGCCTGTCTCACCACACTCTCTCCTTCACTCTGTTGAGGGCTTACCCCACAGAGAATGGGCCCAACTAATTACTTAGTGGCTAGGAAGAAAACAACAGCTTTCCCCACTGCACCTGAGGAACCATGGCCTTGCTTATGTGCTGACATTCCTGGGGATATGTCCAGGCTGGTGAGTGAACCATGGTTGTCTACTTCTTTTGTTTCATCTTCAGCAATGACTTCCCAGCCTGATAGTAGGAACAGATGAGTCAAGGGAAATAAAGGAACATGAAAAATGCAGTAAGATGAATGAGTGATAAAAACTGCAGATCACTGGCCCTCCAACAGGGGCCTTGCAGCTATAGATATCCAGGACAAACCACCCCAACCCCTTTTTTGATGACTTTTCCTCTGCTGTTACTGAAGTTCCTGCTTAGTACAATAGTACAGTCCACAAGGAAGATCACAATGAAGAGACAATAAGCCTCAAGCAAGCTAAAGATGAAGATCCAAAACTTCACTGCCTCTTGTGTACTTATTTCTCATTCCCTCACACACATATCAAGCTAAACTTGTCTCTCCTTTCCATAACCCCCAAGTTATACATAGTGTCCTGTCCCCCACTTGAGCTTATTTTCCACCTAAAAGGATACGAACACTGACAGCTTCAGCATCTGTGCTCAGGAGACGCTTCACCTCTTTTTCCACATCAGGAGACTCAATATACTGGGCCAGAGAGGGGAAAGAACAGAGACATTGTTAAATGCCTTGTTCACACTGCTGGTCCTGGTCAACTCCAACACTATGCCCCTGGACTGAGCCCTGTTTCAAGCCTTTCTTCTCTTACGCTTTCTGCTTTTGCCCATTCTCATCTGAAGAGTAATTATGCACCTCCAGAAAGCAATCCATCTATTTTTACAGAGCTCTTTGGTGGGTTGCATGCTTTCACTTTTCTACTTGTACTATTTAGACTTTCCATGAGTCCATAGAAAGTCCCTGAGGTGCTGTTTCAAAATGTAAGATCAACTCAAATTCTTCCCATCTCACTCAAAACAATGTTTCATTTTTCACTTTTAAACTATCCAGGAATCTTAATGCAGTGACATCAAATCTCTCCTGTGGGCTATATGAATGCCTCAAGTAACCTGTTCCCCAAATGTCATGCAAAATAGCACTCAGTCCTGTTATCAGGAACTGCAACACAGAGATTAACAAGTATTTCCAGCCTCATAGCATTGCATCTCCCCAACACCCTGCCCCGCTTCTGCATATGCACAGTCTCTGAGCACCATCTGTTGTCACTCCCCCAGCTGAACTGACAGTTATTCTATTTGTAGTGTTGCTTGTTGAGGAAGCAGGAATGAGTGAAGCCTCATTTCCATGCAAGTCTTCCTTTCTTCTCTATGAGCAGGAAGAGACACACTATGGCAAGGCAGCCACAGCAGTGGAGTTCAGCAGTTCTCTGCACAGATTTCCTGTCAGGAAAACATGGAGGAAGCACTCAAAGAACTGTTTAAATCTATTATGCTTCCTTCACGCTCACCTTGGGCAAGGAAAAATGTGAAGCAATGTTAAGAAATCACATGCTTTCTGGACTAACAGTTACAGCTCTAATGTCTCTGCCTTCCTATTCCTTGATTATTGCACATGCATTTGTGTCAGAAGCAACTCACCTTCTTTTTGGCTGTCTTCCGGAATCGTCTTTTCCGTACATTTTTCAGGGGAAGAGTGACTGTGACAGAGAAAACAGATTACATGTGTCAGGCAGATGGTCTAATGGGAGAACTGCATTCCAAAGGGGAGAAGATTCCTTCAGGAATAGAAAAAGCACTGAAAACAGAGCAGCAGCACAGCTGGGACACAACAGTGGTGAGTGCCCTGCAGAGCTGCGGTGACACTGGGGTGGTAGGATGGAGGAATTTGTCACAGCCTCTACTCACTGCCATGGTTCCAGACAAATTTCTTCTCTCTGTCCTTGTCCTTCTTCTTGTTTGCCTTGGGGTCAGTGCTCACAGTTTGCTCTTCCAAAGGGGGGTAGAGATCACCATCCACAGTGCAAACAAGCATCTGGAAACCCCACATAAACACAAAGGGTGCTCATTGTAACATAATGACAAAAGGATGTGCAAGTTTTTCCTGGAAAATGGACAGAGACTGCCCACTGCATGTTGTGAGCCAAAGAGATTCAGGCATGGGGTATGAGAAACACAGTATTTCAGACTTAGCTTAGCTCATTTCTAAACACAACAGCAGTTAAGCTATTACAAGGACAACCATATTTCATGCTTCAGAAATGGGATTTCTAAACATGAAATGGAGTGGGGAATTTTAAAATGCTAATAAAGTAAGAATAGAGAACTTGGCTATGTTATATAGGGTGTCCAGCTGCCAGGGTTTTCCTGCAGAGCAGAGCAAGGAATAAACCATTGAGGCAGGCAAGAAGGACAGCCCATACCTGGCAAATATCTGCTGTCTTATAGAAGGTTTTCTTGTCAATGGTTTTTAAGCTCTCGATGATGCAGGGCAGATCTACCAGCTTGGCTGCCAGTGGCACTCGGTCTACACGGACAATCCCATGGCGCCCATCCGCTGCAAAAAGCCACGGGAGAAGTTAGTGCTGTTGCTAAACAGCTAAATTGAGCAATACATTAACATAACTGCAGAAATTTCAGGGAAAAAGCACATTCAAGTTCAACAGCTTTACTTGTGGTCAGTCAAAGGACTTTTAAGATGCTCTGATCCTGCTCACTCACCATGCAGCTCAATGGTGAGCCTGTCCTTCAAGTTGACGTTCCCAGACTGTACAGCTCGCCGCACGGTGGAGGCATATTCCTAGGAAGGTTGGACAGACTTATGTCAGTACCAGGTGTACTTCCTCCATGAATCACAAAAGGCTTCTGTCCAGCCTACCCAAATTTGAACACCCTTGCCATCCAAATGAAGAAAACCAGCAACAGCTGCAAGGAAAACTGCAGTCTCCTCCCAACACCACATATCAACCCTGCTGCTCTGCTACTCCCAGTACCCTTCACAACCTCCAACAGAATACAGCTGTGACAGTGCTCCGAGGTCCCTGACAGAGATATCCCGCCAGAGGACTGCAGTAATAAGGGAAGACCACAGCTCTCCTAACCAAGCTTTCAAGGTCTCAGAAAGACATGGTCTCAGCTTTAAGCATCTAACAAACAGCATCAAGTGTACACAGCCATAACAACTAAAGACTTAGCACCTAGTAAAGCTCTAACCTTCCAGAAATTGTCTTCCCTAATCCTCTAAACTGTCTTCCGAGCCTCCTGCTCCTGCAGGAGCACCTCTCAAAAGGAGGCCACAGAAAATCTGTTCAAGTGAGTGGAAATGAGCTATGCAATTCCAAAAGCATCCAGCCTGCTTCCATGTCATAGAATCATAGAATGGTTTGGGCCAGAAGGGACCTCTAAAGGTCATCTAGTCCAGCCCCCTTGCTGAGAGCAAGGACATCCTCAANGCTGGACACAGTATTCCAGGTGAGATCTCACCAGAGCAGAGTGGCAGAATCACCTCTCTCGATCTGCTGGCCACAGTTCTTTTGATGCAGCCGAGAATGAGACTGTCCTTCTGGGCTGCAAGCACACACTCTGGCTGCTCATGTTCCACTTCTCGTCCACCAGCACCCCCTTTTCTGCAGGGCTGCTCTCTATCACCTCTTCTCCCCAGCCTGTATTGACAGTGGGGATTGTTCTGGCACAGGTGCGGGACCCTGCATTTGCTCTTGTTGAACCTCATGAGGTTCACCTGGGCCCACCACTCCCTTGCTAGGTCCGCAGACTTCCCACTGACTACACCCACCTTGCTAATCCCTGTCCCAAACACAGTGATCGCCAAGAAAACTGGACTGAGCTACATGTAATATGTGAGCGCAGCCACTTCAGTTGCAGCAGACTGAACAATCTCTTACCGGTGGCAGGCGTAGCACAAACTGGCTCTCCAGCTCATGGGGAGCATCGTCCTTGCTCTTACTCATCCTTCTTCTTCAGCTTGGAAAACAAGATACAATTACTTTGTAGCCAAGAAGGCTCCTACAAGGTAACCCTGCCCAATATCGCCAAGGGCGAGGCTCTCGCCCACGAGTGTCCCGCACAGATGCAGCGGCTAGGGTAGCTAGAGCTTTTCCAGGGCCCAGGACTGCGTTGCTGTCGAGATGCCACCCACGACAGGGCCTGGCCGACACCCACAGACGCGCCCAGTCCCGCACCCCACTGCCCCAGCCCCCACCAACACCCCTCGAGCGCGCAGCCGCCGCCTCGGGCGGAAGCCAGNGGCGGTGCACCGGAAGCGGCCGTGGCCCCGCTGCTATGGGGGCAGTTCCCGGACAAGCTAGATTTTGCCTGGGGCTGGGCCTGGCTTTGGCCTGTAGCTCCTTCATTGGTGGCAGCTTCACCCTCAAAAAGGGGCGGCTCCGGCTGTGCCGGTGTGGCCGCGTCAGGGCAGGTAGCGTTGTCCTCAAGTCGGAGGGCGGAGAGGTGCGGCCGGGGGTGGGTGGGGAAGAGCAAAGCGCCCCTGGTGTCTCCGTTATGAACGGCCCATCACCTCTACCTCGCGGGCTGACGACGCCTGGGCTGTCGCTGCTACCCGGACCGCGTCAACCTGTACCCGGCGTTGGGCCTTGCCCTCCCCGATCCTTGCTTGTGGGGCTTTTGGTCTATAAGTGGACTTCTTCCACGGGGGTAGCCAGCCATCGCCTGTAGCCAACAAAGACACGTTTCTAGAACCGCTCACGTGTTCTTGAAAATGCTACTTTAAGCACAGGAGAAACAGGGAATAAAAATCTTCTGTTTAGGATAAAAGAATCAGTGCTTGCCTGTGTCTGGGTATGTGACGAGGCAGGCAGTCCCAAGGCAGCCTTGCACTTGGGTGCTTGCACAGCCTTGCACAGGCTTCTCCTGCTTGCTTTTCCGAGGCAGTTCTGGCAGAATAATGAGCCTCTTGTGTAGCTTCACCTGAGGTTTCTTGTTGCTCTTTCTTCCTTACTTAAGGGCAAGAAAGTCATACATACATGCAACAATGGCTTTGGTGGGCAGGGCTGCTGTGCGGTAAGGACTGCTATGAAACTGTAGCAAGACACACCTAAAAAGCGTGTTTGCCATTGCTGCCAGTTGCTTTCACTCTTTATTGTTGTGATCGTTGTTAGACGGCTTGATTTTTATGTGTCTGAGAATGTTGTTTATCTAATTATAGCTATAAAATATTCTTAAGTCACATACCTTACCAGTGTCTCTGCTAAATCGGAGTCAAGTAACTGATCTAACTGGGTTGGGTTAAGTGTTTCTAAAATGGCCTGCGCAGTCGATGTAGCTATAATGAATGGCACATCCAGCACCATGTCTTTGTTGCTACAGTAATTTCAGCAGCTCTGTTTTACACTTTTTAACATTAATAACTAATTGCACTTGATTTACTCCTTAAAAAGCTGTAAAATCTGTTCCAGAAGAACATGACTTAGTGTTGTGGTTTAAGGGTGAACACACTGAGTGGGAGGGGGATGGAGAGGTGGTGACCCTGACACTCTCAGGAGTCAGAAGGCAGCTGTTATTCCCTCCCCTGCTATACTGCATATTTGTATATAGTTGAATTAAGGTTAAACATTAGGGAGTTCTATTTGACGTATATACTTGCTTGCTGCTGCTTTGCTCGCATAGTTGCTAATTTGCAAGGTTGAATATTCGTAAACACTTTTGATTTGTACTTGCTTGCCGTCAAGCTGTCTGCATACTTGCGTATCTGTGCCTAATATTTGGTCTAAGACCTAGCTGACTTAGTTGATAAAGAGACACTAACTTTTAGCAAGAGACAAGAACTGGACAGGACCAGCTTTATGGTTTGGGAAGATGCCAGATGACCACTGAGGCTGCACCAAGAAAATTCCTACATAAGGTCAAGGAACGGACAAGTGAGGGACACGTTTTACTTCATCCTCAGGACCCCTGACAACCACCACCAAAATTTACTGCGCCTGCTCAATGGGGAGGAGACCTCATTAGCATGTGAAGCGGGGATAGTTAATGAATATGTATAGGCGTATTAAGCAATCTACTGAATATTAAGTGTTTAACACTATAAAAAGCTGTAAAAGAATGCCCAAGGTGCACTCGATAGGAGGAGTGATCCCCCGTGCACCCAGCGCTGCAAATAAAGAATACTTGCTACAAATAAAATTGTGAGAGCTCCTTTCGAGAATCATAGTTCTATATCCTTCTTCCCTTAATATTACTTTCTTTTTTTTGTTTTCTTCTGTTAGTCATTAAATTTCTTATAGCTTTAACTTACGATCTTGGGTGAAGCATTTTTCTTTTTTTTTTTGTCCTTATTCCCCTTTTTATCCTCCCCTGTGAGAGAGAAAAGGCTAGCAGAGAAATCCTGCTCTGTGTTGCATGTGGGCTTGGCCTGAGCCTTAAAGGGAGACACTTAGAAATATAAAACCAGTCAAAACTCCTTTCAGCTTAGAAGACATTAGAAGTATTTTTCTGTGTTTACTGCTCAGCTGCATGGCCACATGTGACTAAGGATCACCATGCATAACCATGAGCTTTCTCTTCCCAAGAGAACCTATATTCAGCTTCCTCTTGTTCTTGATGCTGCTGTTCCTCCTGGCTGCACAACAACCTCAGAGAAACACAGGATGCTGAAGTGGAAAATGAAGCTCTCTTCTGACTGCTCACAAACTCGTATTATGCTGTATTGTTTCTACTTTGATGCTCAGCCAACAGTTTCTCTTGCAGTGGGAGTTGGAGAAGCAGCAAATTTTGCTGCCTGTGCCTTTGCCCCTGCAACGCTGGTAACTCCACTTGGAGGTCTAAGTGTCCTTGTTAGGTAATCAGCCTCAGAAACATCCTTATCTCACCTACCACTCCTTAGTGGTGAAAGCAGTTGCTCTGCTATCTTTTTTCTATTCCCTTGAATACTCCATCACTTGGACTAATTGGTTTGCGCTTTTTTTTTTTTTTTCCTTACAATCTTCCAGTGCAGTTCTATCTTCTACCTTCTTGAATGAGCAGCTGAATGTTCATGGGAAGACTTGCTGCATCCTGAGTATCCTGAACTCCGTGGTAATGGTGATCCATCCTCCACAGGAGGAAGAGATTGTCAGCCTGGAGTCAATGACAGAGAAGCTGAAAGATCCAGGTACTTAAATAAAAGGAGTCCTGTCAACAGCAGACTTGGAAGTGAGAAGTAGAAGGTAGGATACAACAATTGAGCTGGTTTTTGTTCTGCACAGCAGTGAAGGAAACATGTCCCCTGTGTCTGGGATAGCTTGTGGGTTGCCTTCTGGGAAACGGCTGGAATCTCCACACTCTAAATGTGAAAGACTGGTGACAGTTAAACAGCATTTAATACACATGCTCAGAGGATTTATATCTTATTAAAAAGCTGAAAATATAGGCGTACATGTCAGCTTCAGAATGACTTTTTAGGACTGTCAATTCCTCAGCTCCAGGTGAAAAAAAACACATGGAGAACTCATATTGCACAGGGGAAGTCTGGGTGATGCTCCTACGTCACTAGACCTGTGCTGAAGCAAGGATGAGAACTTGGGTCATTGATAGATAGATACCAAGTGGGTTTTTTTTGTACTGTCTGTGAGGTATAGATGAAAAAAATAAAGAGCATGGGAATTAGCTGCAGCTGTCAGCAGAAGGGGTTGGCCTGTGGCAGTGCTGGGATAGGAAAGGAATTACTGTACATGAGGATGGCAGTGGTGTGGCTGAGGGAAGACAGCAGTCAAAGATGTACAAGTGATTTAAGGAGTTACACTTAAGGTCAAGTAGTCCTGGTGTTTATATTAGAGGATGAATCAAGTTGCAAGGATATGGTTTGGGCAATAGCATGAAGGGCAGAATAAGCCACAGGAGATGGAGGAAGGAAACACGGTAATGGATAAATGTTGCCGCTCATTACAGGGAGCACTCTGGTTGCAATCCTGTGATTTGCTGCTTTCCTTGATATCCTACCACAGCCCACAGAGTTCAGCCAGGGCTTCCTAAGCTTTCTGCCACCCTCCTAGGGAGCTCCTAGCTCCTGTAGAGCTGTGCCCCCTCACCTTCCTTGTCAACAAGCCCCTCACCTCCAGTAGTGCTGGAGAGCTGGGCTGTGCTCCTACCCCTTCCAGCACAGGTGGCCATATCTCCTGAAAGGCTGACTTGCAGGGCGGTGCTATGACTAGCACTGTGAAGACTTGCTGCTGTCTCTGTAACTTGGGCTGGAGACCAGCTCTTCTTCTCAACCCTTGTCGTTACAGGTGGAGGCTAAAAAGACAAGATTGATAAGGCAGTTACTTGTCTGCCCTCAACCTCTACCTTGTCACTGGTGCAACTGCTCTCTGATAGAGCTCTTTAAGTCCTCTTTCCCCAAGGATTCATTGTATTTGTTTTATGTATTCTGGTGAGCTCCCTTCTGCTTATCTTTGTGGCTGGACCCCGCTATGGACAGTGCAACATCCTGGTTTATGTTTTGGTCTCCTCTTCCATCGGCTCACTCTGTGTGTCCTGTGTCAAAGGCTTGGGAATTGCCCTGAAGGAACTGTTTTCTAGGAAGCCAGTCCTGAAAGAACCACTGGGCTGGGTGTTCCTGGTGATCTGCATCAGCATCCAGATCAACTATCTGAACAAAGCCTTGGGTGTCTTCAGTGCATCTGTAGTCACACCTGTTTACTATGTGCTGTTCACCATAGCAGTTATGATGTATTCTGCCATCCTTTTAAACGGGTGGCAACACATGGTGCTAGACATCATCAGCACCATGAGTGACTTCCTCACCATTGTGTCTGGCATCTTCCTCCTGCATGCCCTTCACCCCCAACATCCTGCCCCTCTTTCTGCAGGAAGACCTGCAGGGCAGACCTGCACACCTCATGGAGTACAAGCAGACATGAGTCATGTCAGCACCAGCCTCTTCTGCCCTCAAAGGACAAAGGCTTTCAGAGTGCAGAGGAAGATGAAAAGTGTGTAAGGAAGTTTCTGAACTGCTATCTTTCTGCTTCCACTGCTGAGCACTTCACTGCAAGGTTGAATGCCTCAGCTGCTGCTAGCTACTGCAGCACTAGCAGTTGGCAGTTAGTCTACCTGCCCCATGTGTGACATGGGTAACCTGCCACTGGCAGGAGGCTGACAGGAAGAGCAGCCTCCTGTGGCTACAGACAGGAGTTCTGGGAACTATCTGGTTCCTGAGATCTGGTGCCTCTTCACTCTTTTACATGAAGAATTGATCTGCCCTCTTCAGAACAAAGGCTTCAGCTGTGCAGAGGCCCACAGCACTAGTACAGTGTTAACCCTCACTGAATGCAATGACCACTCATTTGGGGAGGCCTTCATAGTGTTTTTTAAATATGCTTATAAGATTAACAGTTACAAAATAAGGTAACATTGTACTAAGATTATGTAGAGATGTCTGGTAAGATAAAAAGATGGATGTCTGGCTTTAAAGGTGACATACTCAGATTAGCAATTCAAAAATTCTTTGTTCATGTACTTGTTTTGCTCACTCTGCTAGAATTTATTTAGAGACTCACATCCAAGAAGAGTACAGCCTGAACAGGAAGTTTTCAGTGGTGCTGCTGTGGCTCTTATAGAGCCACATATATATACATAATGTCAGCTGTGCAGGATGATGAAGCACCTTATTGTATTCTATTAAAACCCAATTTGTTCTAAGTGTCTAGTGATATGTTTATACAGAGGGACAGTGCTGAAAGGTGTGAAGGATTGCAGGGGTAGGTGTGGATGCTTGAAAGAAGCTCAAAATAGGGGCAGGAGGGGGAAACACTATAGGAACAGGAGTCACCTCAAAGACCTTAGCTATTGAGGTAAATTTCTGATCGGTAACAGCTGTCATCACTTAATTTGGCTTTATATCTGCATAGCTGTTTAACACATCCTGAATTTATTCCCAGGAAGGCTGATGGCTACAAGCTACCCATATTAGGAACTCATATGCCCTGTTCCAGCCACCCACAGCAAATGGACGTGCGCAGAACTGCTTTACCAGGTTCCTGTGTAGATCTCCAGGCTGCTGTCAGTGGGTCACTCCAGGTTTCCCAGAGCCATGCTGTACACTAGTGAAATACTGTGCTCCCTTTCTACAGGGCAGATCAATAGTTTGTTGTTTTTCCAGTTAGAAGCTCCCCTCTTGTGTCCNAGGTAAAGGTGCATGAGGTTATAAAGTAGCTGTTAACTTATTTCCTGCATTTAGTGTCTCTAAAGAAACTACTTATTTACAGAACAGCAGGAACCATTAACCCTTTGTAGAAGAGGAGGAAAGGCCACAGCCTCTCCCAGAAACAAGTCTGATTCATGGGTCCAAATTAATTGTGCAACACATCAGAGTTCAGACCTTCTAGACAGAAGGCCCTCTCTACTAATTCTGCAATAAACAGGATCACTGGAAAGAAGGGGTAGTGACAAGAAGGCCAGATTTTCAATTCTCAGTGGTCATCTATCTGAACAAATGAGAATCTCATTAAAAATTGACCCAGTTAGTATTTATTACATTGACCAGGGGAAAGCAGTTAATGAAGCAAGTCAATACTGACAGAGTATGCTGCAATTTGAAAATTTGTCACTTGGCCACATGACTGATTTACCTGTGGAAGCCTGGAAGTATTTTCCAATAGTGACACTACCTGGGATGATTACTGTACCCAACAAGCTCTTCTTGCTAAGGGTGTGTGTACTGGACTCCACAGTGATGGCACCTTCAGGGCTTGTTTTGTGCAGCACCATTTAAGGCAGCAATCACAGGCTGGCCTCATCCAGCACTGAGATTCACATCAGTGCTGGGAGCACTCCCCCGACACCAGTGTCACCACCCCCCTGTTCAGCTGAGCGGAGGTGATCCAAACACTCACTGTGTAGTATCAGTAGCCCCAGAGACTCAGCACAAAAGCAGATACTGGGGCCAGGAGGTCCTAGCACATCACCCTGAGAAGTGACCATGCCTCTGTCATGGGCTCTCATCCGGCTGCAACTTCCCAGCGACTGGCATTTAATTAAATCCTAAACCCCAGAACTGATCCTGGTTCATTTGGGCAGCAGAGTGACCAGGAACCAGCACAGTGCAGGACCTGGCCTCCTTGGGGGCTGGCTATCATCCCCCGGAATGCAGGTCCCACTCAGTCAGACAGGCTTTCCGAGAAGGATGACTTGGACTTCTGAGTCTGCTCCAGCCGGTTCAGGATGAACTGGCTGGTGTCGATGAAGCGCTCCACGCAGTTCACGAAGCATGTCTCTGCCCGGCTGTCCAGCTTCGGACCTGGCTTGTCCATACATTTCTCCTGCACACAGCAGGGGATTCGTTGGTCCCGGGGACAGTGCAGCTGGACATACCCCCCACCCCCACAGACTGGGGACATGCCTCATGGGCTTCCCCAACTCTTGGACACACCAACGTCATCCTCTTAGGCACATCTAGCCCACNCTCCGCACATGCGTCCCACCGCGCACGCGCTGTGCCCGCCCCTTCTGCGCGTACTGCGCATGCTTGTTCGATTGTCGCCCGCCCCCTGCCGGCGGGGTGGAGCGGGTACGCCGGTGGCGGTGAGCGACGGTACCCAGAAGAGTCAGCTTTGGGAACCGTTTATTGGGCACAGGCCCAGCCACCGCCGCCTGCGGAGCGCGCCGGTGCTGGCCTGGACCGCGACCGTCAAGGGCGCCGCCTTTCTCCTCGGCTGT
>VWZY01000766.1:1968-38579 GCA_013399075.1 Chloroceryle aenea | reverse complement strand
AGATTGCTGTGACACACCCGTTATCTCTGCTTTCTTATCACCACTGACTACTGTGTGTCTACACTGGTCCTCTGTCATTGTTTTCTTCCAGAGACGCCTGGGTTATTTTGGTTTTTCCATATCTTTATTTCTGGTAAATAGTCTGAGGGAGAGCCTAATTCAGCTTCTTAGTTTTACCTTCTAGAGAGGTCTGCTTTCTCCACACCAGCTCTGGGAAATTGAGGGAGCCTGGCCACTGTAACTGAAGGTTAGTCAATGTTCAATTTCACTGGAGAATTACTAGACACAAATATCCCATATTCTGAGAGCTCAAAAAATATGAAACTAACTAAAATTTCCTAAGATCCTTGTAAAAGATATTTGTCATATGCTGCCTGTTTCTGGTGAATCATCTCAGTGAACAGGTTTGGTTCAAAATTCAACCATAAGTATTCATGCAAAAATAACATCTTTTCCTTTTGCACTGGAGAGGGCACTTCTTATTTTCTCTCTGAAGGTGTTGAGAGGTGGTCATCTAGACTTTTCTGTAAAAGCTTTGATACCCATAGTTCCTTTCCATGCTCTTTGGTACTCTCTTCTATTTTTATCAGTTGATCACAGTCCTGCGTTCCATCTCTTTTCCTATATATCCTTCCAATTCTTGCATATTATGATTGTAAAGGAATAAACAATGTATAGAAAACTTAATATAGGTGTAGAACACTAGTATCTGCACCTATGCTTTCCTCTTTCCACTGTAAGAAAGTCTGTAACAACTGTTCAGTGGTCTCCTATCTCTTTAAAAGATGTCACCAGATGAAATTTAATACACACTATGTGTTATAAGCTTGAGAATGTAGAAATGAAAAGTACCATGGGAGAAATGGGTTTGCATTAATTCTCCTTGAATCCAGGAACCGGGTAGTTAAAATATTTTTTTTACATTTTCTTTTATTTTCTTTTTTCCCTCCTTCCTTCTTAAAGAAACCAGGTTGTATGCACAGAATTCTATGCTTTCACTGGATATTGCAGGACAGATTCTTTGCACACCTCTTTTTCTTTGTGTGGACATCACCATACTACTCAGTTTAGGATGTAGTTAACCTGCTGAGAATTCTTGAGGAGACACTTGCACTACTGCGTTGTACCCATCTTCACTTGGGACCATGTTTGATGCTGAAGTTGGAAACTCCATGCATGCTCTGACATAGTCAGAGATTCTGACAAGTGATTGCCGTCAAAAGGAATGCTGACCTTGGTATCCTATTTTAGGCATAAAATACAAGCTCCTAGGCAAGTTCTGGAGTCATCACAGTGAGGAGGGGATTATTCCAGTTGGAGAATTTTGCACAATGCAGCTTTTTGAGGTGACTCTGAAGTCAGTGTGCTACCTGCACTATTCCCTCTCTGCAATATGTGTTTACACTTTGAAAAAACAAGGAGGAAGTGAGAGGGAGCAGAAGCCACCTAGCTAAGGACAGATAACAGAAGACATTTTGATTCAGGCAGATCTAACTCTGGAGGCTTTTGGAAGTGTTGAGGCTGCAGTATGCATCTGGAAACCTGTAAGCTGTGCATTTTCATGTGCTGAAGTGCACAGATGAGTCCTTTTGCTCACTAGGGACAGACCAAAGAGCAGTCAGAGCATTAGTCTGGAAGACAAGTTAGTTTAAGAAAGATGTGAAGATAGTCTTTGTAAATTTGTAAAAAGGTCACTGCAAACAGGGAAAGACTAAACTGTCCTCTGGAGCTGCTGGAGAAATGCATTAATGGATTTAAATTGCAACACAGAGGCTAATAAAGTGACTCTTGAGATGGCTGTAGAATCATCACTGCTGCAGGTGCTCACAAGCAGCATCAGCAGATGCTCCCAGCAGTGGTAGAGAACATCTTCCCCTCAGAGTGGGAGTGGGGACATACCAAAGACCCCTTCCTACTCTTTGCCTTGATTTCATTTGGTAGGCATGAAACGCGGAGCCTGAATTAAGTTGTGACTTTTTTGAATTATGTACACATATAAGAATCTTATTGTCCATAGATGGTGGTGAAGAGTGAGGAAAAATAATGGACTTCTATTTAAGATATCAGTTCTAAACCAAGTGTTGAATTTTATTTTATTATTTAGGACAGCAATTAATTAATACTTTATTTGAGAATGCTAATGGTATTAAAAAGTTTTATTTTTATTTTAGTGCAAAATAACACTCTGAATACTCAGAGTCCCCAGACAGTTCCTCTGCTGTGATTGAATATGACATTCAACTTAGTGTGTAAAGTCCATTCACTGTATTATGAGAGGTTTGAAAATATGCCACAGAATCTCTACTCTTACCTAATATCTTGCATACATGTGTTTGACATGTAATTAGGCTTTTGCAAAATTAATATACATTATATAAAATTAACCTGTTGCTCTGAGCATGAACTGTGGTTCTATATATTTCTCTATCTCATCTTGCTATAACACAGCTAAAGGTGTTAAATCCATCTTATGGTATCAGTGCTGAGGATGTTACTAGAGATTTAGTGATTAAGAAAGCGAGGGCAAGGATGTATCTCCATCCTGGGTTGTTAGAGGCATCTCCAAGATCAGGATGGAGCAGAGATAGCCTGAGTAAGAGCCTTACTCAGCCACCAACTTCCTCAGAGGAGTGGAGCCAGACTGTTTGTCTGACAAAAGCCAGACTGTGATCCATAGAGAAAGCCACGTAGCTGGCTGAGGACATTAGCCATATTGTAAGCGTGGGTCCTGGGCTAGCATAACAATATAGATATAGTCCACGCTTTTCACTATTTAGGAAGATTTCTCTGCCTGCTAAACATCTGTCGCAATCCATTTTCTGAGTTAACATTAAATATTTCTGTAAAATAATTCACTTTAGACACTATTCCAAAGATCAAATTTTAGCAAGACACAGAGGAGTTTAGATAAAAAGACATAATAAAGGTCTTTAAAAGGTACAGGTAGAGATTTGGGATAGCAAATGCATATTATTTTGTGCCAGAAGGTCAGCTGTGTGATTGCTTATTTGGAGCAAAAGATCAGTACAGCATCCAATTTAGGAAACACAGATTTATCACACTATGGATTAGCTTTGTGTCCTGAAAATGTTAACTCATAAAAGAAAGATTCTGTTTAGGAAAAAATCTGATCTGGGAGATACATAAAAAAAAAAAAAATCCACTGTTAACATGAGTTTATACACATGAACCAAGTTAAGCATATTAATTCTTTTTCTCAGTCAGGACTTCCAGCCTTTTTATTTCTGTAAAGTACTATAATGAGGTAAAGGAAAAAAATTTTTAAAAGCATCTGTTATAATTTATACCAATTAATGATGCACTGCAATTAATTTCATTAAGCCCTGATATAACCAAAGTCAAGGTAGCATTCCACTGTGGTGAATTTCGCTTAACTGACCTAGACAAAAAGCTTCAGAGTATGTGATTCATCACATCACATCTGACTCTCCTTTTCTTAAGGACTCATAAGTATTTTGATCACATTTATAGCCACCTATTTTGTAGACTTCCTCTATTACATTCAATCAATAAGGCATAATATTATTCATTTCATTTTATGCATACGTGTATATTTATGTGAGATTTTTTTAATGGATTTGTTCCACATTGTGTGGAATCTCCCATATATGTGGTTCATCATATTGTACATGAAATGAATCTTCATTAGAAGAGTGCAGCAAGAGAGTACTGAGACACTAGGATAGAAGAAAATAGTGAGAGCTACATTTCAGGAGAGTGTGTGCAGAGTTAAAATGCTCTAATGCAGAATGTTTTGTAAGAATAAGAGAACTCATTGCTAGAATGTGGAGGATTTTTAGATCACAAAGGATTTGCTTGATCTAAGCTCAAACTAAGCAGTATAAATTGCATTGATGGATTGTATTTTTATTTCTAAATTGCATAGAAATCATGAAATCAAGACTTCTGTTCAGGTCTTGTGGATATATTTTTATTATTATAATTTAGTAGACTGATTATTTCTCATTTATTGTTCAATTAGTTGCTTCATTTGCTTTGTCTAGATGTGACTGCTGCAAAACTGAACATTCAGATTCCCTCAAACTGGGGATCAATAGCCCGTGACTTGCCCTATATAATTCCAGGTTTCCATGTATATGGCCTCTTTGAAGGCTTTGAATCTTTCCTCAGGATTTGTGGGCCTCCCATAGCCTAACTGCTCTGACCAGGCTGCAAAGATGTCACAACTTTGGATGAGTCCACAGGACTTGTGCAGACCACCAAAGAAGCACATACGTGCAAAGTTCAGGATGTACTCACCTTATAGCACTCGTGCTGAAATAGTGGTCTGTGCACGTGCTCAAAATCTCCTGGGCTCTAGAAGCTTTTGACTTAATTGAACATGTGTTATAGGCCTGACTTTTCTCAGAAACAGGTTATCTGTATTTCATGTGTGCAGTTGCTCTGAGGTATCCCAGATGCATCAATTTCCCTGTGTTTGCATTATTTGGACAGCAATCCTGGATATAAATATGGGAATCCTGCCTTGAATACAAGCAGTACTGGAGAAAGAGGAAATGAGTATGACACTACATTGGCATGGAGTATATTTACACTAAATTGGCTGTAGTAATCTTTGTTTAAGTCATTACTCTTATACAGGACAGGAATTTCTTTATGCATCATAATGTGCTTTTAATTCTTCAGGTTATATCAGCTAGCTTACCCTCCCCTCCCCCCGTTTCATGTCTTTTTCCCACTTTCCAGCTGTGAGATGTGTTGCGGTTTGATTGTCACCCCTCTGAAGTATGTCCCCTTTTCACCTTCTAGATGCTAGACTGTTGATGCTACTCAGGGTGAAAGACAGCATAAATAGGAAATATAATTTGTACTTCCTTATTAATACTGTATCTCTGCTATCATTTGTCACCTCCTTTGTTACCGTAAGTGCTGTGCAGAATCTCATTAGTGGTCATGCTTTCTGGTTTCTGTTCTCTGTTTTAAATCTGTTTCTCATTTCCTGGCTGTTAGTTTTTGCTTGAGGGCTGTTTTAATTTATAGTATTGTCATTCTGACTCTTATTTGTGGCATGAGATGATGGTCTGTGTGCATTTCTAAGGGTTCTTGTAGCTTTCCACATTCATGTAATTCTTTCTTTCAAACGCTCCCAAGTTCATGTTATTTTTCATAATGTCATTGTTGTTTGGATAAAAAATATTGTGCTTCTAAGCATCAGTAAAAATTATTATCATCTGATTTAGAATATTTCAAGGTTTGTGTTTTAGATTAAATTTTTTGACACTGTGTTTTTTTCCATACCAGAAAATGAGCAATAAAAAGCTGCACAGATGTTACTGAGTATCATTCAAGAACATTTCACTGAAATCCACAGGCCATGCTTTCGCGGTGAGAGAGAAGATTTAGGTCCAGCTTTGACAAAGGAAATCAATAGCTGGTGGGTACTCTTCTGTATGGCATCAAGAAATAAAGTGTTTGCTGTAAAGTAAGAGAAAATATTTTGAGAAACTGGCCCATACCTTCTTTTTTGAATTATAATTGAGTAGCAGCCATCTTCCATTTAAAAATGAGAACTGTATTTGAGGGCTGCCAAACTCTAACATTAAATAAATCATAAACTCTTCCTCCTAAGCACAGAAGTGTCTTTAAGTCATGAGGTCTTATGAAACATTGCAAAGGGGAAAGGAAAATTTCTTACTCGGCTTCCCTGCCTTTCAGACTTATATTCACATGAATATAGTTTATTCCACAACCATGTGGGATGAATGTTTACTCCAGTTTATTCATGTGAATATGCAACTCTGTATGTAAGTAAGATCCAGCATTTTTAAGACTTCGGTAATTTGGTGATACTGGCATCTCTGGTATTCTTTTTTCTTTTTTTTTTATGGGCTTAAGAAAATTGTGTTTCTGTTCTGATTTTAGAGAGTGTAGCTGATGAACTTAAAGATTTCTAGCACATGCCCACTTATCTTGCTGTTTTCTTAGACAACAAAAAAAGCGTTCAGGATTTACATCCCAGGTGTATTTCCAAAGATAATAATCTCAAATCAGCTGTTTCAAGTGGCAATTTTGATGGCAATACAGATAAAATGCAAGACTTGTCTTCTGAGTAGTCTGAAGAGATGTACTAGAAGTACTCTTTTAAAGTCAATGTCTGAAATCATGCAACGATATACATATTTAAGTAATTTTAATATGACTTTAATTTTGATGATGTTCATAGCTGTTCAGACAAGACAGTGTTAGGTTTGATGAGTGCTTCTGAACACCAGGGTATTTCTACTTTGGCCTTAACATTAAGAACTCTTGCTGAGTAATTTGACTGTATTTGATCAGTCCAGGAAGTAGATAGTCTTTCAGATGTTCATTTGGCCTGACTTAAAGAACTAATCCACTGCTTATTCACTTTGTCCTGAACTTCTGTTCCTTTTAATTGAGTCTAAAATCTACTCCTTTTTCCCTGACTGAGACCAGGAGAGGGCCAAGGGGAACACAGCAGGTATACACTAATCCTTGTTTCATGACAGAAACTTGAACCTCTCAGTCAGAAGTTACCAAAGGCAAAATGGAAGGGCTATACCTAAGATGTCTTCATAATATTAGTAGCATAAATATGGGAAAATACATGTGTGATTGAGATGTGTTCCTATTCATTGAGATCTTCTCTACCCCAAACCACCTATTTTGGAGAAACCCTAGTGCAGGTTTAGGCATGAAAAGTGCAGATGAGTTGTGGAGATTTACCAGGCGTTTTTCCAGAGGTTGACAGCTTATCCTAAATTTGGTGGAATTTTATGAAGAGGGAGAAGACATACTAGTTCCCAAGTACCTTCTAAGCCTGTACTTCAAAATGTGTGGCTGTCAGAGATGTCGAAGAATAAGTTGCCAGGAATTTTAATGTAAGGAAAATGAAGTTGTGTAATCACTAATCTCAGAAAATGGAGTGGGTTGTGTGTGGTCTTTTTTTTGGTTTGTTGGTTTTTTTTCCCTTGGAGTTTGCTCCCCTATCTTTTCCACAAAACAAACAAATAAATAAAAATCTTAAAACAGAATGCCAACACAGGAAGAATCATCCTGGTTGTTTAAAGAGTGATAGTTGTAAATTGCAAAACAGCATATGCAATGAGTAATGTCTGATTTCCTTGGCAATAGAGGAAGAAATCATTCAGCATATAACTATAAATTTATCTATTTTACTCCATCTGATGAATTTGTTGGGTGGAATTGTGGTCTCCCTAATAACAGTGGAAGTTTGATATCAAAACAGAATTTCATTCTTTATTGAGGTAAGTTGTTACTTCATATCTAAATGTTGGTTATAGACACTGATATGACTAATTAAAACCTCTACTCTGTCAGAGGTACATAAGGAGACAGTCACAGCTGAAGAGTGAACACTAACAAGAAATGTCAACTTTTTAGAATCAAAAGCTTAAGTATTTTAGATCAAACTAGCCTAGACTATGTTCACAGATCATTGTACCTAGGCACCTCCTCAAACAAAACCAGACGTTCAGTGTTGTTAACAAATGAATTTACATCAAATAAATTTGCAAAACATAGAGAACTCGGCCTTCTTTTAATTTCAGTGGTTGCTGACTTTGGGTATCTCACATACTCAGGACAATGCAACCCAAATAAATAGTTCCTTATTTGCATTAACTGATAGTTTCATAAATAAGGATGAGACAGCAGTATTTCAAATTATGAAACACATGAGAATACAGGGGTAAAGGCATAAAATTCTTTAATTAAAATGGGTGGAAAAAATGGGACTTCTTTGCTGACATTCTCTCTGACTTGTACAGATAAGAAAATTTGCTGCATGAGATGACAAGCTGTAGTGAAAGTTGCTAATCAGGAATCCTGTAAACCCTCAATGCTGGTGTCATCTGTGGAATCACTTGGACAGTCTGACAGCAGGAACTCAGCCACAGAAAGGGCAGATTTATTTCATGAGTCACAAAACGATTCTCAGGGAATAACAGAGTTACTGACCATAGAAAATATTCAGTTCATACACAGTCTTCAGAGGGTTGATTCTCTTCCTGGCTGGAAATGTTTTATTGCAGGTATCTGGTGATTCTGCTGTAATGACAGTGATAGAGTGCTGAAGCAAAAAAATATTAAAGGGATGACAGACTAAAAATCTTGAGCAGGACGATGAGTTAAAAAGCAGTTAGAGGGGAAGAAAAAATCCCAGGAAAGATGATTTTCAAAGTCTATTGAAAATTCTGATATTAAACTGTCAACCAGAGAATTCAGATTGATTTCTGCTATAGGTACTCTCAAAGTACAGAGTCTGACCTCTTCTTTTATGTGTAGGGTTTTTTGTTGTTGGTTGTTGTTGTTGTTGTTTGACTGTTTGTTTGTTTTGGTTTTGGTTAGGTTTTTTGTTATTTGCATTGGTTGGTTGTTTTTGTTGTTTGTTTGGGTTTTGGTTTGTTTGGTTTGTTTGGTTTGGTGTTGTTTGCTTGTTTTGTTTTGTTCTGTTTTGTTGTTTGTTTCTTTTAAGTACTGAGCATTTGATTCTCCTGATGACTTTAAATAGAAGCCTTGGGGACTTCATGCTGCAAAGAATGAGTCCTATGATCATTAGCTGAAGGACCTGATCATAAAAAGAATTCTTATCAGAGTCTTAGGGTATCTTTGCATGGAGCTTTTCTTGGAAAAGAAAGAAAATCAATGAGAGTATCATTGAGGCCTCATCAAGAGGCTGTCCAGATGCTAATTTTTTACTACTTCCTCAGTCTCTGACTAGACCTGATGGTTTCCATGACCATCTTTCTAATCACTTCTTTTCTGCCTTTCTCATCTTCTACACCTGAAACACATTCTGTATCTCACTCTCTTTGTTCTTTTCCTCACTTCCCTGTCTTTCCTACCACTGTCTTTACCCATGTATTTCACTTAGCATCTCTCTGATAAGTATTCTACTGTTTCTGTGTCCCTTTCTGACTCTCTACCAAGAACAAAAGGAGGAAGAAAATGCCTAACTAAACCCCACATACTCTAGGAACTAAAATTATATTTTCTGCCATTGCATTGCTAACTGTTCTGTATGTGAGGATGGGGGGAATCCAACCTTGTATCTGTCAGATCAACATGGATTGGAGACTGGCTGGTGAGGCTAGATGTTTATGTCCTGTCTAGCACAAAGGTAGTCATACACATGACTGGTTGTTCATTAGGTATTATCACAACAATCATAATTAAAACCATGATGAATCAGTTGACCATAATGTTTTGGCTTCTGAAGCTTGCAAAGATGAGTGCATTCAAAATTCACAAAATGAATTATTAAATTGGTCCATGATTACTTTGAATTTGTAATTTCTTCCTAAAACACGAAGATTTAAATAATCCAGTTAGCTGCCGTTGTTACATATTAATTCACTCTTTGGTTAGAGTCTAGGCAGGATACCATGTTAGGGTCATTTTAACTACTGTTTTCATTAACAATTATTATATCTGCTCATAGAGTGTATGCAAATGAAGGTTAGTATGAATTTGTCAGAATTATCTTGAGATCATTCTGCTTGTCAGGCATAGCGTGTTCCTATCTAGTTCATTGTTTTGGAAAAGCTTTTCTGCACTTGTCTCTTTAATTACATTTTGCATGCAGAACTGGTGGTTTCTGCACTATAGACCATGCTTCCCACGGGGGTTTTGTTTGCTGACAAAATTGCCTCTGATGATAACACTGCACTTGAAAGCCTCCATGTATATTCTTTTATGTCACTGTGTACTACTCGTGCATGTACCCTATGTTACTATGTCCCTTTAAGAAAACAGTATTCTTTATTTTGACAATACATAGTCTAAAATTCACCATTTAAGTCGAGGGGCAGAAATGTTCTCTCTCCAGAGAATGCCCATCTGCAGAGAAAGCAAAGTTAATATAGAAGCAAATCTTGATAGACTTTTTTTCCTCTTTAATAAATACATGATAACAAAACGTTAATTAGAGCAACACACTTGTTCCATGTTGCTATATAAAAATATTAGAAATCATTAGATATGGTCTTATGTTTTATTGTACACATGAAAATTTGTAGCAGGCATACTGCTGTAGGAAGGCTGGTGATAGTACAGTAACACAACCTGTGATGTAAGTTTGTGTGCTTCCTCCTCCTCTTCCTCACTGTTGTGTTCATGGAATAGAAGAAAAACATTGGATTTTACCCTGGTTATAGTGCTCCAGGTTCTTTTCCCCTTCCTACCATCTCTCCATCTCCTGACAAAAAAAAATGGTAAGTAAACAGTAAGGTGAAGAGGTCATTATGGTGGCAGAAATGTAAATACATCTGACTTCTTGATGATAGACCTCAAATACTATAGTTTTCTTCCAGGCTTTCACAATCAGTAGCTTCATTGATGTTTCTCCTAATTTGTTTATACATATATTAGTTAAAGTAGAATTATAGATTCCTTCATATGCTTGTCATGTAATATTGGGAAAGAGAAGTGAAAAACAATCCATACGTTTTGGGGTTTTTTATAGAATAAGAGAACTGAGAATGTAAGTTTGAAGAAAGCCAGCAAAGCAGCAGGAAAAACAGCAGGGGAAGCAAGCAAGCAGATCTCTGCTGTTTGAGGATTTCATTTATTTTCTGATCTGCCCTGTGATGGAGTATTTCTGCTGCCTGGACAGGAACAGTCCCTGAGTCCACAAAGGGAAGAGGAGGCCTTTCCTCGAACCGTAGTCCCTTAGCGATCCAGACCCTATCAGGACTCTTTTGACACACTCCAGAAACAAACCTGGATTTGTGGATTTTCCCACAAGATTATTTAAAAATTCAATTGTATAGCTTGACAGATTTTGACATAAGTTACGTAGAAAATGAATTACAACTGTTATTNTCTCAATGCAGCCCAGGATACAATTGGCCTTCTGGGCTTCAAGAGGACACCTGTGATTAACTTAATCTAATTTTAGGCAAATAGAAATGCTTCTAATGTTTGTGTGTGCTCTCACTATAGAAAATGAAGAAAAGCATCTCCTGGACAATTCACCACACCACTTTTGCTACATCTGCATGGGCAAGCAGTGCAGGAGCATTTAGAGTAAATTTAAGATCCTAATCCATGAACTATAAAACCTCTGTATTTGTTAAAATACAGTAGATACAGAGAAATGGAGGGGAAAGAAAAAAAAGAAAGTGGTGGGAAAGGTGCCTGTGGGACTGTTTATACAAGTAAAGCAGATAATGAATGCATTCTGCAGAAGTGGAAAATAAACCTTTTCTTTCATTTCATATCAACCCACACAGTCTGAAGGTTCATTGTCCTTTCTTGCTTTCATATTCAGATGTGTTTCATTTAATGTTAAAAATAATTCATTTGATATTTACAGACTAAACTTTATCCTCAGCCTTTTCTCAGTTGTGTTTAACTGTCTTAAGCCTTGCTCTACACACTGAAATCATGCATGCAGAGTCTTAGAAAAGCTATTTTAACAGTTTTCCCTAATAGGGTCTAATCTGAAAATGTATATTTGTCATGGGAAAGAAGCTCTAGAAGAGTAAAACCGGGCTTGATTTTCACCTGTAACTGAAACCTAGCTGATACACTATTTCAGTTGTGAGGATTATAGTTAAGGCTGCATCTTCTGACTTTCAATGTTAAGTTGCATTAAAGTCAATTCTGTGCATGTTGTACTTGCTGACATGCTTATAACTTTAAATATAGTGATCATGCTTGCATCACATACAAACCACCATATTTTTTTATCTTAAACTGACTTTCATCCAAAATATTTAAAAATCCATTTTGAGGATCACTGAGATTTTTCAGATCACATATTAAATACGGCAAGGAACTGGCTGGTCTCAAGCAGCAGAGAGTCCTGCTTGAAGGAAACTGTTCAGAGCTAGTCTGTGAGCAAAAAATCCTGCCTGAGTGCCTTCAGCTTGATAAAAGAAGAGGAAAGGGCAGTATCTGGGGCAGGAGATTGTGGAAGTTAGTGTGGCCTTGTTCTCTTTCAGAAAAAGACAGCAGTAAGAGATTCCTAAGGTAGTGTCCTGCAAGAAAGGAAGAAAATGTTTCAAATCTGCTTCCTCTCTTGGCCTTCTCCTTGTAAGAATTTGTTTTACTTTTGTGGATATGTTCCTATTTAAAGGTAAAATCTTTGAGATAAATCAGTTTGTCTTTTTTATGTAAGATGGGAGTTTGAATCAAATCCTGGTATTCAGCAAAAACTTATTTACTGTTAAAGGTTCAATACTTTCTCAGATATTTTTTCATATCTTTATAGTAACTCCCTTTTTTTTTTTTTCTTCATACACCCATTGGAACATTAAGTGTTTTTCTTCAGAAAATGAATATCCATAAATCATCAATAACTTCTTTTATATTTATTTATCTATGAAAGCTTGCTTGCAATGCAGTCAATGTTCTTCATATTTGGAATATTCCACTATTGCACAAATATGGATTTGCTTTCTGGGATACCTTTCTGTCAGTAGTGTTTCTGCCAGTGATCATGCAGGTTTATCACAACTGTTTCTAAAAATCTTTGCTTTCTTGCTGCTTGGAATGTCTTTGATGTCAAAACCACAGCGGTGGCTGCAAACTGTGTGAGCTGCTGAAGTCACCTTCCACATTAGTGCATTGGCTCTGACAGATTTGGACCTCTTAAGTATGTTCATTCTACTGGAAGATGGGCAATAAGATAACAGCTTGCTGGTTTTATGTGGGAACAATGAAGTTTTTTGAGAACTGCTATACAGAACATTTTTCATGAGGAACAAAATGTTGTGATCCCAGTAGTGACAGAAGAAAGTATTTTAAACAAAATGCTTCCAGCTCAATCTCCTTTGACCCATCAGACTCAGTAATGTATCAGAATATTAATGTTGAACAATATCATAAATTGCCTAGTGACATCCATGCTGGGAATATTTTTAGACTGAGAGATGGTTTGAATTACAGAAACTGGATCTAGAATGGTCTTTAATAAGCAAATATGTCAGTGGGTTTGCTAGCCAGAACTTTGTTTTGAACTGTTATAAACAGAGGGTGAGTCCTATTATTAAGTTCTTGTTTTACTTTCCCAGACACTAAAGAAGCTGTATTTGGAGCCAAAACCCACTCAGTGTCCTGGGGCAGTTGCTGTCATGGACCTGGTTCTGCCTTCAGTCATTATTCCAGGGGATCTCAGGAGATGTCATCAGCACTTAAGTGTCCCTAAGCGAGAAGCAGTGAGCAGCATGTTGCTTTGTTCTAGCTGCTTCCCTGAGTTGAGAGACTTCACTTCCTCTTAGGTGAGGAATGGGATACTCCTCAGAGGAAGGCAGGGCTATGAAAGTCTGCAATTCTTCATTCCTTGGTTTTCTGTGGCGCAACAAATGCTTTCACAGCACACAGCACCAGCAGGTCTGACTAGGGTCAGTGTAATACCATGATTCAGGTGCAACATGCCTTGAGGGATGAGGCAAAGCGCATGTGGCCCAGAGACCATGGGACAAAAATCATCTTTGAAAGCTTCAAAAGCGGAAGCTACTTCAAACACAATGGCAAAACGCACTTCTGGAAAAAATTACATAAAACCTGAAACACAAAAGCTTATTTTAAAAAGCTTTTTGTATTTTCCAGCACAATTTGCATTAAAATAGCTTTACAGGAAAAAAAAAAAAACAAAAAACCACAAAAACAAAAACCACACACACAAAAAAATAATAATAATTTAAAAAAAAAAAAAACACAAAACCCAAAAACCTACCCACAGTTATTTTTAACCTGTTTTTTCTTCAATGATATTTTCAGTCCCATTTATTCTGGTGACCTCAGCAAATAAGCATTCACTGTGGACGTCTGGATCTTTTTCTTATTACCCCTTCAGATTAACCAACAGAACAGAAAATATAAACATCCCTTGCATAATTCAATACCTGGTAAATTCAGACTCCCTTATTGGCAGGTTGCACTAACCTGGCTGACAGTGCACCCAAATGGAGAAGCAAACCTCTCTCCCTTCTGCAAGAACACTCATTGGTAAGAGAAGACAGAAATTTCTACAACCATTGCAATTATTTGCTGATCACTGCATGTCTGAGTCATGGGGAAAAAATTAATGAGCATTATGAAAATAGCTTATGGTGATGAAAAGATCACATTTCTGCTAATATGGGACTCTGGGAACCTTAATTTCCCAACTGCCTGAAGAGTTGTTGTAGAACTGTTCATTTTTTAGCTAATCACCAACGAAATTGAATCCCCCCTTCATCTGCCACATGGTTTTACAAGCCCAACCTGTATGATTTGGAGGGTTTCTCTGGATGAATTGCTAAGAGATTTCTCTCTTATTAATTAGATTTTATTTAGGCTTTTAAAATTGTCAGTGATTTGGATTCACTCCCCTACAGCTTATTCTGTGAAGAATAATCAATAGAGCAAAATGATTAGTTTTTAGCACATTACTTATTCTTGAGACTTATTCTTGATTACATGTCTGTATGCTGTGGATGATTACAAGACAGACACAGTAAAATCTTAAAATGTAATGAAATAATGAAGTGCCATCATTTCATTTAAGTTGGTTACATAGTAAAAATACAGGTTTTAAAGGCATAAATATCTCAGTTTGGTTTATAATATTAAAAATAACTATATTACACTCTTCCTTTGGTTCATGATCCTGTCTGTTGCTAAGAAACCCTTCCTCAGGTGGCTTTGAACCTTCTCAGCATTTTCATCTGTAGCTATACTATCTTGTCAAGCCATAGCATACTGCTGCTCTGTTGCTGGAATTTATGTTCTTTGCTGAAAGCAATGAAACCATTGTGCAGGTAAGTATCTAATTCAATGGTGTTTCAGAGCATTATGCCTTCCTCTTTACTATTTCTCATCTCATTTTTTTAAGTGTAGCATTTAAGGTGCTATGTAGAGAAAAATGTGTGCACAAGACAGAGGCAGTCATGACTTTTATCTGGGTCTCCCCTTTTTGTGACTTCAGCTTGTACCATAAGCAAATACACCTCTTCATATCGCAACTGTGTGCCTTCCCTCGAGCTATCTGTAGACTTCAACCCGACAGTCCTTGCTGAGAACCAAAATGTCTGTTGGGATTTTTTTCTTTCTCTTTTCATGCTTCAAATACAGCATGTTTCAAGATAGTTGCAGGGACAAAAGGAACATCCAGACTGTAGGAGGGAATGGTTTATTTTAAATATTTTTTCACAGAACTTAAGCGTAATACATTCAAACTGGTAGCTGTTGATTGACAGTCTCAGAAATAGGTTATGCTGAACACTGTATTCTGAACCACATATGGAATAGTGTATAAATGTAACACATATACACATAAATACATGTGCATTTGGTTGAAAGTATAGTGTTTATTTATTCAGAAAGCATATCCGTAGAGTGTATAACACCATCATCACTCAAATAATCTCTTTATATCAATTTTAATATCTGATAAACATTGCAAATTTCATCACATATTGAACTAAAAATAATTCTGAGAGAATATGCATGAATTGTCAAGTTAGAGGTCGTTTTTCAAATTAGTGAACTTCAAATCAAAAAAAAAAAAAAAAGCCATAATGGAGAAAACACTAGGAAATTTTTCCACTAGGAAAAATTAAATCATCTAGGAACTGGATAATAATTTGAGAGGAAAAATAAATCTGACCATTATACTATGAAGTTCTCTTATTAACTCTGCTCTCAGTTTTTAATTTTTCTTTCTCCGTTGTCCAATCTTTTTCTCTGGTGCTTTATACTCTAATATGGATGTTTGTATATATTGCCATATTTGTGACAAAAACGCATGCTCATCTCTCCCTATTTATATGTGAAGATTCATATTTGTATGTTTCGTATTTGTTGTTATTAGGTATTATTTTCAGCAGGTGCAAAATGGCATGGCTCCACTGGCTTCAATAGAGCTGTGCCAGGCGATGATTTATTCCATTGTTTCCTTTCACCTGGGTTTTGAGTACCAAGAACCATACGAAATTGTGAGTGTGTTTTTCGAATGTACAAACAAAGGAATCAATATTGTTCTTAAAATTAAAATTTCTGAAAATACCAAAGAAATATCAGACTGTAAACCCTAATACTTTCTTCTCCTGCAAATTTTAAGTTATACAAGTTTGCTGTGCAGCATGATAGTTTTTTATTTGAAAGGTTAAGGCAGTCTTTAAAATGTGCTTAGATTGCCATACTGCATTTTTATTTTCAGAGAGCTAATGCCAATAAAGAAAAGAAAGAAAAGTATAAAACAAAGTTAGCTTGGATTTCCTGTGACCTTAGGCTGTTTGGTGAAAAGGCCTATGATTTCAAAATTGAGTAACAGACAAATAATTTGCAGTTGTTATTATATCTATATATAACACCGGGAAAAGGTCAAAACTTTATGAAATTTAGCCATGAAAGTCTCACTTCCTTCACTTAGAAAAGATGGTTGCAACAGGAAATTCAGTATCTACAAATATTCAAATTAAAAGACAGATGAAGCTTAAAAATTGAGATTTCCTCTTGGGTGAATAGCTAAAAATTATTGTTTAAATAATGGTGGAAAAGTCACTAATCTGAGCAGTGGGCTGAGGCATTGACACAAAAACCATATCTGCAAACAAACTTTGATATATTCTGGCTCAGTTAATTATTTAAAGACACTTCCATCATGAAAGCTCAATCCAGATGAATGATTTCCCAAAGCTTTTGAGAGCAAGGGAGAGAAAGATGGGAGTGAAACAGAATCTGACTCAGCATATGGTATTTTCTCTACCAAGCAAGCATTTTGATAGAGTCAATAGTTCTTCTGTCACATTCTATAAAGGTTTTCTATTAAAAGCAAAATGTTTAGCAATTACTTTTCTTATTTAGCGGGGGTGAAATGTTTTACCATACTTCCCATCTACTGCTTCTCTTTGCTGAAGTATCTGTTAATATCATACTCTGCTTATCTATTTTTCAGTATTTCTCAATAGGATTTTCTAAGACAGAAACATAGTTGAGACAGGAACATACATAAGGAGAAGACCTGTTTCAACCCCATGCTCTGAGCAGTATCCGCCAGAGTAGGTAGCTCAGAGATTTGTCAAGTCAAGTTTTGAGTATCTCCAGGGATGGAGGATCCACACCCTCTCTGAGCAGAGTTTACCAGTGTTTGACCACCCTTATACTGGGTCTGGCTGAGACAGAGTTGATTTTCCCCACACCAGCCCTCATAGTGCTGGGCTTTGCATTGGTAGCTAGAAAGGCATTGATAACACACTAGTGTTTTGGCTGCTGCTTCCAGGTCTTCCACAGCATCAAGGCCATCTCTCTGACATTTCCTTTCCTCTCAGCCCAAAAGGCCAATAGATTGGGATTGGGCAAGATCTTGGTAAGGGATAGCCAAGAGAGTAGAGTGCCTCTGCTTGTGAGCTTCTTGATCACCTGTGTCAGGAAATGATCATAAATGCACTCCAGAAGGTTCCTGGCTTGCTTGTGTCTACTGTGCTGTCCTTCCACTGTTCTGAAATTATTTTGAATTATGTGCTTCAGTTAACTAAACTTATTTTAATAACTGACAAGATGAAAACATCAAAATAATTTAATATGGAATCATTAATGAGAACTCACTACCTTATGCTATTCTGTTAAATGAGAAAGTAGAACAGAATCTGACCCATTCTTGTGACAGAATATGTTTAAGTTTGTTTTTTTTAAATAATTGCAATGGGATATTTTGGCTTTTAAAACCATGACAATGAATCCTTCTGGGCCAACATTATGGTGTTTCTGGAATTTATATTTTATCAATTATTTCAAGGCAGGAGCTGAGCACACATGGGGAGGAAATGGTTTCAGAGAAGTAGTAGGGGGAAAAATAAGAAATCTGAGTGTCCAAAGGCCAAACCACAAAGCCAGGTCATGGGTGGGCCAGCTTTACACTATCCATGGTCTTCTCAGGGAATAAATATTACCATTGCAGGCCATTCCCACCCATCCCCTCATTAAATCTACAAAAGCCAGATTTCCATGAAGTGTAACAGGAGAGCTCAGTAGTACAAGACAAGCAGGGAAACAGTGTCCTCTGCAGTCTTGCTTTTTCCCAGACTGAGAGAGGTCAAGTACAATGCAGTCACTGACAGGTCTGTACTAAACTGTTGACAAAAACAACCGAAAAAAATCAGATTACTCCCGAGAGTGTATTCTCCACTGTCTTGTCCAAGTTCAGTTGCATATGACTCAAGCAATGAGTTTCCACCACTTCTCTTGGGAGGTATTTCTACAGTTTAATATAACTCATTATTAGGAAATTTTGCTAATATGTTCTTTCAGCCAGTTTGAACTCATTATTTCACCAACATGCTCCTGGGTCACTATAACCAGACCATCTTTCTTGTTAATTTTCCAGAGTTCAGTTATTTGTAGGTGACCAGAGAACGTTCTTTTTCCTTCCATCTTCACTTACCTTAGGTAGCATGCCAGTGTTATTTTTTTTTTCACTTCCCTTTACAGGACAGTTTCCACAGTGATTTTCATAGTTTTGCTATGAATGATGGCCATTTTGTTGACTTTCCTTGATATTCTAGTTACTTTCCTTTCCATTTCTGTGCTTGTCCCATTTAACCTGAAAGGGATGAGTATCAGATTTCAATTACAGCAATAAATATTTCTGATTAGCTCTGCTGACGAAGGCTGTTAAGACATCTGCAGCCCTGCAGAAAAGGACTTGTGGTGCTGGTAGACAAGAAGCTGGACATGAGCAGCTAGTGTGTGCTTGCAGCCCAGAAGGCCAATTTCATCCTGGGCTGCATCAAAAGAAGTGTGGCCAGCAGATTGACAGAGGGGATTCTACTGCTCTACTCTGCTCTGCTGAGACCTCATCTGGAATACTGCATCCAGCTCTGGAGCCCTCAGCACAGAAGGACATGGACCTGATGGAGTGGGTCCAGAGGAGGGACACAACGATGATCAGGGGTCTGGAGCACCTCTCCTATGAGGAAAGGCTGAGGGAGCTGGGTCTGTTAAGCCTGGAGAAGGCTATGGGAGACCTGATAGCCACCTTCCAGTACCTGAAGGGGACTTATAAAAAGACTGGAGAGGGCCTGTTTGCAAAGCCCTGGAGTAAAAGGACGAGAGGTTAATGGTTTTAAATTAGAAAGGAGTGGATTTAGATTAGAAATAAGGAGGAAGTTCTTTACCACAAGAGTAGTGAAGTTCTGGAACAGGTTGCTGAGGGAGGTGGTTGAGGCCCCATCCCAGGAGACATTCAAGGTGGGGCTTGACAAAGCTCAGAGCAACCTACTCTAGTTGAGGATGTCCCTGCTCTCAGCAGGGAGGTTGGACTAGACGACCTCTAAAGGTCTCTTCCAACTCAGACATTTCTATGTTTCTACCTATAAATACGTTCTGAAAGACAGAGACAGGCTGTCATCTTGCTTGCAAAGTGTTCTATGCTGCTAGCAGAAATAAGGGTTATTATTAAATATAAAATGTCATTTAATATTTTACATTTCAAAATTTGACATTTCAAGTGTTTTAAGTTATTTTCTGTTAACTATTAAAATTATTAATAAAACCTTCTTTCCACCTGGGTATAAAATGTTCCCTCCTCACTTATCTGCTAATGGTGTGCAGCCAGTCTCAGCAAGGTACTCTTCTGTGGTCTTTGTCATGCTTAGAGGGGTAGGAAGGGACCCTGTTACTCTGACAATAATTTGTTTCTTTTCTGTTTTGTAGTATGCTGCATTATAATACTTTCAGGTGATGTGTCCAGAGAGGTGGTGCAGTTTTCTTCAGACAGCTGTCTGTCCAAAGGCCTTTTAGATGCACCAAAACAAAACACCACTGGATTTGGGATTCAGCAGTGTCCTGGTTTGGGTGAAAACAGGATTAATTCTGTTCAGTGATTTTACTTTTCAGTTCAGTACTTCTAATTAACAGCACTTTCTGAAGTTAGAAGCATGTGTTTGCAGTGTCTGCTGCCAGCAGTGATAACAGCCCATGTTTAGAGTTACTACCAAGAACTGGCATGCAGACCAAGGCCACTGCTGGATGGTATGTACCACACAGGGAGGTATAGAAAGGAAAAGACTGCACCTAGGAAGGAGTGGACAGGGCAGATAACCCCCAACGGATCAGTGAGGTATTCCATCCCATATACGCCATCATTCGGTAGCAAGCAGAGGGATCCAGGAGGGTCTTTTGGGCTTTTACCTCGGCTCTTCTCTCCACTTGGACTGCTTCCCCAGATCATCCAAGGAGGACTCCATCCATTCTGCCTTCGATCCTGTGTTCCTGAATCCGGTAGCAGAATCCAGCTCCTGAACACAGCTCCTGTCTGCTGGGGGGCCCAGTCTGGGACCCCTGGTGCCTGCTCTACAACATCACTGGTGACGGTGATGTAATTACCATCAGGGGGGTTGGGTTCAGTACTAGTTTTGTATAGATTTGTACATATTCTATTTTATTATTATTAATCATTAAAGCTGTTCTAGTTTCCTTTTCTAATCACCAAGTCTCTCTCCCTTATTCCTTTTCTCTTCCCCTCTGGGGAGGGAGGGGGGGTTAACAGAGAGCATCTGTGGGGTCTTAGGGGCTGCCCTGACACTAAACCACGACAAGCAGCCAATTTAACCACTGTAAAGAAGCTGTATGACTTACACTTTCGAAGACTTTTCTCATTCAATCCTTAGAAATTACATTTATGTGGCATCTCTTAATGAACTGTTGTCCTTTCATTCTTATTTCAGCCACCATTGTAGCATCCACTTACTGGATGGCACCTCAGAACCTCTCCCATGAAAGGCATTTGGTTTCTTTGTAAGATGCTGTGAAAAGATACATTAAATTTAAAATAAAAATATGTTTGATTTTGTAGTTCTTATGTGTAAAAAGCAATAACAAATTGAATTTCTGCAACTTTCAGATACAGTGCACAGTGGAATGTATAATTCCATGTGTAAATTTGTTACTGTTTTTTTTTAAATGTGTGGGTTTTTGCTTTTAATGGAGAGAAACATAGAAAGATAAAGCCTTATTTTCTGCATATGTTAGGTTGTGTTAATCAGCTAGACACATTCTAATGCTTACAGAGTTTATTTATTTCTTTTAGTGTAAAGGGCTGTACTGAAAACAGAGGAGCCCAGCAAAGGGTAAACAATGGCATATCACATCTTCACATAAATGCAAAGAAACTACACGTGAAAGATGGAATTTGGGTGGAGAATGCAATCAATATTGTTTCAACTTATATTTTAAAACATTGCCATATGGTAATTACCAACAAAGCCTAAGAGTCATTGAGAAGAAAAACCTGCTCAGTTATTGAATTTATGAACTATGCTTTGTAATCCATAGAGAAAATGCTTTACATGTACTGTGCCTTCCTTTTGTTCCTGGGGCTACTCATCCTTTCCTTAGTGTTAAAGCCCTATTAACTTTATGTGTATTTCTTCCTTATGAGCTCTTGCAAAGAAGAACAGCATGATCACAAATAGGAGATGACCTGCTAATAGGGTACGTGAAGTTGTCTTGCTATTGGAATATGAGACTTAGTCTGAACAATATTGAGAGGTTATTTTCTAGTCCTTTCTCTCATAACAAGTATTTTTCATGTTCAAAAAGTTTCTGTATATATGCTTATTTCTAAATGTTTCAACCTAATGAGAAAGTTCCTTTCAAAGTCCTCATTAATGACCTTTTCTTATTAGTGCTTCTGTTATTATTTATATGTGTTGTTGCTGGTTTTAAATTCTTGTGTCACCTTGTTTTTGTTTCCTAACTCTGGGTTGATTCATGATATGCAGGAGCAAACAACTCTTTCAGTCTTGCTTCATTATGAAGCTTGAACGGAAGGTAGAACAGCCAAATACTTGTCCCACCTATACCTAGACTGTGCTTTTTCTAGACCAAAGCACAGATCTTATTTTTCATGCATAGAAGTTTACAGTGTTCTGATACCCTTCAGCACTAATTCTGATGCTGCATCTGGACCTTTTTACCTGCTGAGGACCCTGTGGAACTCAGAAGTGGTTTCTGGAAGAATGAGTAGCATTTCCTAAGGATATGGCTGCAGACTCAGAACTCCAACTGTAAGGTTTTTGTCCATGTCTTTTGTCTAATTATAGTATTAAGTACACATACAGTATTTTATAATCAGAAACAAAATACACTTAATCAGAACTGCTAATCACAGACTTTAAATGTTTCATGTAGAAATGCTAGGTCTCTTTCCACAGTAATTTAAAACAGAATTTTTAACAGAAAATAGGCAAGAGTAGAGTAAGAATAAAACAGGTTGGGATTTGTGTCCACAGAAAAAAATCCAGCTCCAGCACTTGAGGCTACATTCTAAAACACTTGTTAAGACTGACAAATTTACGTTGTAAAGATTATGAACAGGAAGAGATGCTAGAAGCATAAGCAGTCTTTCACAGATGTCAATCTCAAAAGCAGTATCACAGTGACTGAAAGAGGTGTCAAAATGAAGAAGAGGTAAAAAAAGAGCATCTATGGTTTGACAAAGCACTTGACTAATCAAGTCAAGGATGGAAGCCATTTCAATTGCAACACAGATGTTTTCCATGGATGCTAAAGACCCAGATCAGATCTTATTTTTATTAGGCACTATACAAACTTTTAGAAAGATGTTGAAAGGATAGGCCTTGCCAATTGTGTATAATTTGCAGAAAGGAAGAAAAAATGTCCCTAGACTATTTGTAATAATCTCATACGATTACATAGGCTGAAGTAAATTCTTAGATCATCTTTGATGATCTGAACTTAGTGAATCTTCTTAAGTCTATTGTTTACTCTACTGGAGTAGTAATTCCATAGGTTTTCTAAGTGTTTGCTGCTTTCATTAACCTCAGCAACAGCAAGGACACTGACTCTTTCTTATGGATTTAGATGGATTGGTATCGCTCTTTTCACCTCCTGTGGGTAAGTAGAGCTGGAGAATTACCATCTACAATGCCATAACACTGTGTTACCAACTATGATCTTTATTTTATTCCCCTTATCAGTTATTCTGAATTATCATGCACTCTCCTCTCCCTAGATTCTGAAAAGGCTCCTGTAAAAGCAGCAAGCTACTGGAATATTTAGCTCACAGAAACTTTGAAACACATGATCAGAGTGTCATTAACTTGACAGATATGTGGTTGATGTGGAAGGAAGTTTTCCTGGAATCTAAATCCTGGTGAATGTACTATTTTAAGGGAGTTATGAATGTCAAGGAGTCACAGTATTTGCTCTATTTAAGGTGAAACAGGAGTGGTTTTGCTTCGGTCTAATTATCTCTGGGTCTTATGCAAGGAAGCATAGTTTCATTTAATGTGTTCAGGCTTTTAAAACTACTTTTCTTGTGTAATTGAGCACCTTTATTTTTTGGCCCACTACTCTGTTTGGATTACTGTATTAGACACAATTCCTTATGGCTCAGCTCAGCCTTCAGATACACAGGCACAGATTCAAGTGAAGTCAGTGAGACCCACCCTTGGATATTTGAAAGTAGGTTTGGGACCTTTAGCCTTAACACAAATAAATATGTTATAAATAACTTTAAAATTATATTAGCAAAGAATTATCATTTCTCCAGTGCAGTTTATTCTGTTTATTCTGTATTAATCATTATTTGTTCCAGGAAATGTTTACAAGTGAAGTCACATATTGTATCTGATTAGCTGAATTATAAATATTAAAGATAACTGGCTTAGAATTAGGTAGCAGAGACTAAAACTGCCTTTAGGATTCAATCAATTTTAATTTTTTTCTATGTGAAAGCAATTTTCAAAGATCCTTTTGTGTAGCATGGTTTTTTAAATATAGCATATACCTATAAAAATATTAAATTATTCATATTACCTGTATTCAGTGACCTGGAAATGAACCGTTCCAAATCACAGATGACCTGCTACAGTAAAAATAAAAACAGTTCATTACTAAGCTGTGTGCAGATGTGTCTAAATTAATCTTTCAAAGCTGTATTTACAGGTGATGTTACATTTAATTCATCTGCGTCAGATGCTTTCTTGGTAAATATGACATTTTGATCAGTCTGAGAAAAATCCTTAAACTGGAGCTTTCTGATATTAGAGAATCAAAAGCCTTTTAAGTGTTCTTCTTTCTATGTTTCGGGCCTGATTCTCAGACCAATTCTGTGGCCCTCATCTCTGGTATGTAGGATCTCTTTTAAGTTACTGTCATTAATTTTTTCTGGTTTTAATTACATACAATGCTAATATGTTCCCAGAGGTTCAAATAAATTTTCTCCTACATGCCACTTAACTACTTAAAAGATATTTCTCTTTTATCACCTAAATTCTTCAATTTTCTCAATTAGTTCCCTTGAAAAGAAAGTCTCTCCCATGTTTATTTTCTCTATGAGGTTAAAGAAATTTTGATTGTTTTCATTTTGTTGTCTTTAATGTATGTGGATAAAACTACACAGAGATATGAAGTTGGCAATGCTATGGACCTTTGTGGTCTGACTGAAGGCTTCTAGAGGAGGCAATATACTACAAAACTTAGATCTGAATTATTGTTTTGCGTCTGTATTCAGAGAAAATACAAATTATTTTGATTTACTGATAAAAACCTAAATTAGGTCATATAAAATTGGAAATTAACTACTGTAACAATGATTTTACTTTTGCAACAATTTCTCTTATTCTAATTTCAACCATTTAACATGCTGTAGACCCCCTTCACACTTCCTCAGGAGGCAGCTACAAAGTGTGAGTAGGGCTCTGTTCATGTCCTTGCCCCCTCAGTTTCCAGTACTGTTGCATCAATATATAACATATATTTTCCATGCAACAGGAGAACCTGCTGTAGCAGGGGGTTTTGACTAGATGATCCTCAGAGGTCCCTTCCAACCCCTATCATTCTGTGATTCTGTGATATTCATGTCTCTTCCTCTAATATGCCTCTTCATTATAAAGCTTTAAAAAGTTTGTCTTTTGACTTCCCAGTACAGAGTCTGGAAGCTAAACACATGTAGTTATGCCATATTATTTTGGGGTTGTCTTTATAATATACTTATGGAATGGATGTAATGATTCCTACTCAAGTTTTAAGCATATTGTTAGTTTACTCTTCATACTTTTGGGGAGCTCTGCAGGAAACAATCCGATTTTTGAGATACGACTGCTAACAGGAGGCATCCTCACTTCCAGCTGCTAAAGTACTTAGAAGATGACTTTTCCAAGTTGCTGCAGTTTCATTTTAAGCATACAGTGACTCACATTTGGAAAAAGTCACAATTTAGAGAGGAATTGACCTGCAAGGTAGTCCTTCTTGTAAGTACAAAAGAATATAATAAAGCCTGCATTATACATGCTAAATGCTAAACCTTATTATTCTATAGCACACTTTGCTTCTGCTACAGCAATGAACCAACTCTATAGTCTGCAACACCAAATAGTAGTGAGAAAACTGACTGCTTTTTAGTTTGACACTAGAAAGCATTGCGTTTGATCTCTATTGACTTTTCAGTTATACCTTTTTCCCTAGCACACTTGATTGAGCAAGTCTGTAAATTGTTATTTACCAGCTTACTCTGAGTAAAGTTCCCAGACTGCCATCCAGTCTTGCAGTTATATGTCTAATTCTAATTTTAACATATCTAGTGAAAGAATAAACATGTTGGAAACATTAAAACATAAAAGCATTACATGCACTTAGAAGACTGGTGACCTATACCTTGTCATGCAATTATTAGAGAATACTAGCCATTGGAAAGTTCAACTGGAAATCTACCTAACTGTTTGCACTCATATCAACATCCTGTGGATATCCAGTTAAGTACTATGTAGTATTGGTAGTTTTTTTCCATCTGATTAGGAATATGAGTAGTTTCACTTCCTTTTCCTGTCAGCTAAAGTTTTTGTAGTCTGTGAGCTGCCTAAGTTGACGCAGACCACATGGAAAATGTATATAGTGTTATATTCCTTAATCAGTAGAGACTGAAAGGAACAAAATGGATCCATCAGAAATTATTAAGAGAGAATAATTCTGTCTTGTGTTTCCTCCTCCTCTAAATATTAGTATGCTTTTTAAAATGTCAGGAAAAGCAATGCAGAAAGCATAAGACTCAATCTATGTCTCAAGACAAAATAGCCAGGATATCTACAGGTTTTGTGGATCTGGCAAAAGATACAAGAATTTCTACATGCCTCTAGGGTCTGAATGGATGCTTGGAGGATTTTGTACCAATATATTTGGAAAAGGCTCAAGTCACATAGGTGGCCCAATGAGTGTGATCCATATTGATTGAACTATAAATATTTGTGCTCTCTCTAAGTTGCTGGTTTCTTTTATCCTGTATGCTTTCAGGGATCTCAGAAATGATGCAGATTGACTGCTGCTTGAGATTTCAGTGTAGATGTCTCAGTCTGCCATTAAAACTATCCAGCTGAATGAAGGCTGGGGATTTTTGCAAACGGTATACTTGTTAACTTTTTAGTTTGGGCAGTTAATTGGAATCAAAGCACAGAGAGTTTAATAATTGTCAGTAGCAGGATGACTGTTCTCATCATAAGATATCTGCATTAGCAGATATATCATTTCGTCATAAGAGACACAAAAGAGTAGCTTGTAGATGTTATTCTAACTGATGGGATACTAAGGTATGTTAAAAAAATTATGGTAGCTCTCTGGATCTATATATTAGAATTCAAAAACCACAGGCGATTCAAAGAGCCCTCTGAGAGAAGGGGATTTATTTTTGTTTCCTTAGGATATCTATTACATTTTGGGGTTGTGTAGTTGTATAGCTATCCAAGGATCTATAAAATGTAGCCAAAGGATCTACTAAGACAAAATCATCATGTGAATGCTGTCACAATTCACTTTCATTTATTCTATAGAGAGACTTATACTACCATTGGAAACTCTTGCTTAGGATCTCAAAATTTAGAGCTATGTCTTTCCAAAGCTATCAGCATTTGACCCAAGTCTGCTCCTGTTAATCAAACAGAGCAGCAAACCTGAGTTACCTTCCTTGGATATCCTCAAGTTGTGGCCTAAGGTCTGTTTAGACATCCAGGTAGCTCCAATTGCAAAAGTGCCGATTGCCAAGCAGCTTTTTGTGATGACCTTTGGACCAGGCTCAGGTACACTGCTTTGACTTAGAAATTATCAGCTGAGCAGAAATCAGCAACGGCCGCTGACGGTGCTTCTGTCCAGTCCAGTGCTCTGGGGAGGCTGTGGTGTCATGCAGCTGCCTGGCCAAAACTGCAGCTGCTGAAACATGTAGATGCTTGATCTCGGACCAATGGAGGTTCTCTGGCATTCCTTGAAGAGCTGAGCCTTCTGGGAGATGAAACTCTGTAATACAAAGGAACTAGTAGTTACAAAAAAAAAAAAGGAGATTACTACCAGAACACCTATTGATGAAAGACTGCTAGAGGGATACTGGCAGCTTTTGGGAAATGTTCCCAGTTGTGTTTTTAATAACACTGGTCTTCAGAATGAGAATGTGTACTCTGCTGAACTGTAATAACATTTAGGAATGTACTAACCCACAAACTGAGCATCGTGAAACTGTTGTTTTCACATTTTCCTAATAAAATGCCATGACATTGTAAATCTGTTTTTATTTTATTTGTAATGGCAGAAATGTGTTTATCATAAAATCAAATTCTCTTTCAAAATGTAGGCCACAGGACAGTGATACAATTCATCCTGTTCAGGAACATGCTTTGTATCACTCCATTCTAAACAAAAGATTGTAATGTACTACTTAAAATCTTTTACTCTCAAAATGCATCATAAAATTCAACACACATTCAGGTCCATGCTGACACTGCATTTTGTGGCAAGGTGAATCAGAATCATATAAAACAGTTAAATGACAACATGTGGAGTAAAGCATGACTATCTGGAATGCTTGCAATAGGGGCCAGGTGTGAAATGGCAAACAGAACTGACGGATCATGGTGTAAATAAACATGTTAAAGTTCCAGCTTATCGTAGTTTCTTTTCATCCAAAGTGCCAAACACCCAGGTACCTATTAATTAAGTTTTAAATTATGTTTCAATCTACAAATCAGGAGGATGCAATAACCGAGTTCCTTAAAAAAAAGGCCATTCTTTTGAAGTCTTTTCTTATACATGTATTTATGAGGACCATATACTTATAGCAATATAAATGTGTGTGAGTTTGCGAGGAAGAAATTCATGTGACTGGATGTGTAAGAGTAGTCTTCAATGGCTCAGCTGTATTGAAATTTCACACACAGATGGAATATTTAGCAATAAATCACACCAAGTCATGAAAGAACTACAAACTTATTGTGAATTGTAATGTAAATGTTCTTTTATAAATGATGATGAAGAAAGCTTTTTAGAAAATAATGTCACTGTCATATCCAAATAGAAGGTACCATACAACAAACCATTATTTTATCATTCTCTTTTTCTCCTGGTATGGGACCTGAAATACAAAGAGTAGGGGTTTGCGGATGTAACATAAATTGTGAGTGGAAAACACTGCAATTGTAACAAAATAGAGCCATAAATAGCTTTATTATTAGAACATTCTGATCTGTGTACTTGATTTTTCACTGGAGAGGGCAATAGTTTTGTCTTATTCCACTTGAGAGTGCTGATCCCTTCGTAAGTACCCACTACACTATAAGGCATTGAATACCAATATCAAATAAATACTCTTTGCAGCATTGCTGTTTCCTTCTGGGAGCCACCTAAACCAATTTGAATGGGGAGATGGAAGTGAGAGCATCACCCCGAAGACAAGAGGAGAAGACTAAACACACTTGAAGAGATCAGAAAAGGGCCAAGCCTAACTAGCCTCTGAGCTGAGGCAGCCTCTCATGTTTTCATTATCTTGTATTCATCTCATAGCTCTGCCAGAAAGATCACACTGTGGGATTTTTTAAGAGTTAAGAGAGGCTCTAATGATATTGTCTCAACCCCTTTAAGAAGCCAAGCATACAAAATACGATTTAGAATACAAACTGAAACATGCTATTGAAACAAAAATTATGATAAAATTACATTGCAGCAGCTCAATCTGAAAGACTCTATGTTTCTCCTTTGTAGAAAGCATATTGTACCAGAATCTTAGTGAGGATACATTTTCATAGCTCTTTCACTTTCACAGAGCTACACAAATCTACACAATGTAAGGGTCTTACTTAATATTGATTTTCTTCATAACAGTCCAGAAAGAGATTTAATACAGGATTAAATGTGCATTTCCCCTCTTACTACTTATATTGTATTCCCTGTGTGTTATTATGATATCTATAGACAATTGAAACAGAAGCTATGCACTGATCAATACTAGAAAGGAAAAAAAAACAGCAAACAACAACAACAACAAATCTAGTCAGAAAAGCTCAATCAAGGTAGTAGATGTCACTTTGAGAAAAAAGATATTTCAAGGGAGCTTAAAATGGTGAGAAAGGCTTATGAACATCCATGACCTCTACATCTCTAGGATTCCTTATTCTAAACATGTTGAAAGTCTTTAAGCAGAGGATTCAGTCAAACAGCAAGATAGCCCTTGGGCTGAAGAACATTACTAAAGAATAAATCTAGAATTTCTCAAAAGTGGCTGAAAATATATACTTCAAAGTCTGAGTTTCCTTCCTTTAAATTTTCTAGTTCTCATGCTATGAAATTCTCCTGAGGACATTTAGAAGTGCATAAATATACTGGACATCTGTCATGGGTAAATTCAGGCAACTGCTTGGGAACACAGTACAATGTGGATGCTTAAAATGAATAGGTTTTCAAAAAATCTATGTCTAATATCTCACAAAATCTATAATGACTTGCAAAATCAACTAGGCTGCTTAAATTTCCAATGAACTTCCAGTAGCTCCCTGGATATGCTTCAGATTTGGCTCCCTCATCACTCACTTGAGTAGTTTAGCAAGTGTTTAAAAGGATGATGTATCATAGGGGTTACAATTCAGCTAGGGAATTTAGCCCATTGAGGAGAGTCCTGAGATAGCATAGCTGGAGTTCCCAGAAGGTATATTGAGACACTTTCAAGTCAAACCAGGACACTCACACAAAGACTTTCCCACCTTGTCATTTGTTGAATTGAATGAAAAAGCCCTTTCTTCTGGAAAGTCCATGAGAATTTCCTCAACAAAATTGAGTCAGACTTTCTGCAAACACCTAAACAGCCCTTATGCTTTCTATCTACTGTAAGATTCCCTTTTGATGTGGACTCTATCACAGAGAACTCTTAAGTATAGAAAGCCACACAGGACACCTCTCCACAGTCTTTCAGTCTCTTCTTCAGCAGAATATATGCCATTATTTTGAAAATGTTGTCTTGGCTTCTCCTCATGGGTCTATCATTAGATTGAGTGCTTTGGCCATGTTCATTCTTGTCCCTTGGGAAAGCACATAATAGTATATCTGCTAGTACTTATAGTTCTGGAGGACAAGGTTCCTTGGTCTGATGTTGCATGGGGCAACTATCCCATTGTCCTGTCCTGCTGGTTGCAACCAGTTCCCCATACTTTACTTAGTCTCCAAGGACTACTGCAGCATACATAATATATAAGTTCTGTGAAGAAAAGCAGTAAAACAGTTTTCTCTTCTGAGAAGGAAGGATAATACCTCTGCCAATAAAATGTTTCAATGTCACACTAGGTAAATTCACTGGAATTTAACTTAGCTAAAACTGATCATAGAATCATAGAATGTTAAGTGCTGGAAGGGACCTCGAAAGATCATCCAGTCCAACCCCCCTGCCAGAACAGGATCACCTACACCAGATCACACAGGAACTCATCCAGGTGGGTCTTGAATATTTCCAGAGAGGGAGACTCCACAACCCCCCTGGGCAGCCTGTTCCGGTGTCCATCACCCTAACTGTGAAAAGATTTCTCCTTATTTTTCTGTGAAACTCCCTATGCCTCAACTTCCACCCATTACCCCTTGTCCTATCATCAGGCATCACCTAGAAGAGCCTGGCTCCATCCTCCCGGCACTTACCCTTTGTATATTTATAAACATTGATCAAATCACCCCTCAGTCTTCTTTTCTCCAGGCTAAAAAGCCCCAGCTCCCTCAGTCTTTCCTCATAAGAGAGATGTTCCACTCCCTTAANGAAGAGAAGAGAAGAGAAGAGAAGAGAAGAGAAGAGAAGAGAAGAGAAGAGAAGAGAAGAGAAGAGAAGAGAAGAGAAGAGAAGAGAAGAGCTAGTTAGTTGAGAAATAAAGGCTTTCTGCAAGACGGGATCATAAACAAAGAGGCTGCTAATGAAAAAGATTTATACCTTGGAAAAATGCTTGATAATTTTAAAATGAGTGAACACTAACTAAAAAGGGATTTAAAAATTAAGTGTTCCATTATGGAAAGGAAGCTGATAGTAATAATTTTTTAGCTGACAAAAAAATAAATAGACAAGTAAATCTGCTTTTTTACTTCCATCCTAGGGCTATTCTGAGGTTTGGTATTTTGAAAGCACTCAGTAATCTAAACTGTAAAAAAACCCAAACCTAACAAAAAAAAAAATGGCAGTTGTAAATAAAGCCATTTTGAAAATACTGCAGATGAATACACATCATAGATATTCTCTCTAATCTTAAATGTCTGAATTTCTTCATTCAAAAATATGCACAGAAAAGCAGTTTTCAGATTTTAAAAATGTAGACCATACTGTAGGAGGCTAATTACACCTCACTTTATGTTTTAATACTATTTTCATCATCTCTGTAAAATATGGACTCCTCCCATTGGCTAACTTCCCACCTCGTTATCTTAGTATCATTTTTTCCTATCCTTCATTTAGACTTGATTCAAAGTGCACTTTGACACATTATCATAAAGATCATGGGGAAAGTTCAGTTGAACTAATATAATGGATTAACTATTTATTTTGAAATGGAAAGGACTCTGCCTAAAAGCCAGCCTTTATTGCTGTGTGAAGAGCAACAACTTCCATACGCCAGAGAGAAATCACAGTGCAAAAGCTCCTGAACTCAGTGTTCAGTCCAAGTTTTGTGATGGTCTCACCTTCCCCCTTGGGTTCAAGAGGAAATCCTATTGGATAACACATCTTCTTCAACTGTTTCTAAAATGGAAGAGCCAAATTATGGTTCTGTTTTTTGTGCTTTTGATACATCTTCTCTAGATACCTTCTAATTTCTTTAGGTTACAGTCTGTTTAAAGGAGAAAAAATCTGGATTTTACTTCAAATTTCATTGCCTGATGCTTCATTGCTATAATCAAACATGACTCAGAATCTTTCAGCCAACAGTTTTAACTCTATGTATAAAAGCCTTCTTTAAACACATACTGTGTCCACTCTGTCTTTCAGGGTCTTATCTTTTTTGAAGTCATTATTATTACTCATTGATTAAAAATAGAGGAGATAAAAGAAGATAATGACAGTGAAATTATCTAGTGCAAGATATTACAGAGGCTTCTGCTCATTGTCACCTAATGCCAACCTTTTCCTGTGTGCAAACTGCCTTAAACTCAAATCTTGATAAAACATACAAAGTGAATATAAGGCAAACATCTGGAGAAATGAACCTATTCTTAGAGCTTGCCTTCAAATTGCAAACAAGTACTGAGGAGAACAAGTTTACCTACGTCAGTGATACAACTCAATAAGACACTAGTCCAACTGTTTAAAAGCTGCAGAATCTGAGCCTTTTCCAACAGTGTTTACTATTTTTTAACATGATGAAGGGGTTTTTTGCTGACCTCACTGTGATTTCTTGCAATTTTCCACCAATACTTTCCTTGCTTGAGTAGGTAACTAGAAAATATATTTTGGAGACTTCTTTACTTGTTTTCTTTTCTTCACTCTTGGTTTGATTGTGAGTAGCTTACAGCATTTGATAAGCCCTTTTGATTTAAAATGAGTGTCATGAGATGAATCTCCATACTGCTTAAATATTAATAACTCATACAAATTAATTTTAATAAGATCATAGAATAGTTTAGGTTGGAAGAAACCTCTGTAGGTCACATAGCCCCAACTCTTACTCAAAGCTTTTTATGCACAAGCACTACTCTTAACAAATTCAAAATGCAGTTTTCATGCCTATACATTTAAAACTATTTTATAAACATGTGTGCAATACACTTCTGTTCATAACATAAGTGCTGATGCACATATTGTCAGTATCAAAGTTCAAACAATATAATTTAACCAATCAGATAAATGTTTGTGCAAACTATTTTCTTTTTCTGCTTAGTTCTAGTTACAGGTTATTTATATTCCCTAAAATGTGTAACCTTTTAATCTAAAAAAACTCATTCAGGATGAAGATATTTGTGTCAGAAGAGTACATTTTTTTGTTTCTTGAACAGTGACATTACAAATGTAGCAAAATATGGAAGGATTATGTTGACCTGAGCAGTAATAAATACAGAACTGATTAGTACACTTTTGGTTATGCTCCATTTAACTGTTTTCTGCTTGAGCCAGCTTTGAAGAAGTGCACGAACATGAAAATTCCTAAGACGAGATGGTCATTCACTTAGCTTACTGCGTCTTCTCCATTTTGTATGCGCCCTTGTGCCCCTCAGCTGTCATTTAGTTCACCACTCCCTGACTTATGCTTTTCATGCTGTTTTGCATGCACTGCTAGGAATACAGGAGGGAATAAGATATAAAAATTATTGTCTTTAACAGAATTCCCTGTTCAGTGCTCCTTTTTGACTTCAGTTTTGTTCAGTGAATTTATTTATAATGGAAGAAGTTGATTGGCAGGTTGTTTGAAGAAACCTAAATTTGTAATGCACAGTAGGTAATCAAATGCCATTTCAAACCCACCAAGAATTTCAACTTTCAGGAGAGCACATTTGTAGAAAGTTAATATTACCTATTGGTATAAAAAAGTCAAGTCATTTCTATAAAAAAGGAATTAAAAGGCCTGTTTTACAGTAGAAAGTTTCAAAACCTATCATTTTTTTTACCTTTTCATCTTTGACATCTTTTGGATTTTTTTTTTTATCTGAAACAGTCTCAAGCAATTGATAAATCTGTTCATTCACCCAATAACTATTTTAGTTTTGGCATTTTAATAGCATTACTTAAACCAATAGCAGTGCTTTTTTGAGAATGACACTATGGGTAATGTGGGAAAATCCCATTACTTCAAGAGAAGACAATAATTTTTAAAATTATTTTAAGTTCCAGTTGGTTAAATTGAAATTTCAAGTTTCAATATCTTATATTCAGCATCAGCATCATTTTTTTGGGTTTTGTGTCTAGAAGCTACCTTAGCTTGAGATTTTTCAAAGTAAGCAAGATTTCTGAGCTGAAAACTCTTCTCAGAGTGAATTAATTATATTTACTTGCTTTAGTTTTGATAATTTCTTCTGAGTTCACCGAGTCCTTGTGTAGGATGATTGTCTGTCACAATGTTTTTTCCCAACCAATAATCACAATACTCATGAAACTCCTGGTACTTTCAAGAAAAAAAATCCCAAATCTTTAATTATATCTTATTTTACTTATTTTTTTTCTGTCAGCTCTACTCCATATAATTCTCTGACCATATGATACATCATCTTGTTCTCTGATTACTTCTTTTGTTGTACAATAGTGCCCACAGGATTTGAGATCAGAACCATTTTGTCATAAGATGTGCATGTCCCCATAAAAGACACAACCTCCACCAAAAGGGCTTTCATTGTAAGTGATAAAGGCAGCCCAAGGAAATATTTTTATCCCCATTTTACTTACGAAGAATGTAGTAGAGGAAGATTAAGTGATTTGGCCAAAGCTCCCCAGGAAATCTGAGTCCAGAAGTCCTCAGCTATAATCCACAGGACTCTCTTTCCTCTGCTAGGAAACAGATGTTAAATTGGATGTTAATTTTGCCACGGAAATTTTTTTAAGAACTCTGAAAGGCAAATAGTCACCAGCAATGATTACTTAGAAAGCTACCAGCTCTGTAGTCTTGCATCTCAGAAGTAATCCATTCCATCTTTGCTGGCAGGCTTTAAAAGGTCTTTTGTATTCGTTCACTGATTAGTATAACAATCTGTTTTGAAAGATACATGGACTGATAGGGAGTATCATTTATCCATTCCAATGGTAGCTTTTTGCAACAAAATGTATGAAGCTTTTAAGTGTTGCAGATTGAAGCCTCTGATGTCAAAGATAAACTTTAGGATTATAAATACAGATCCTCTAAAGTAGTGTAAGTACTGTAATCAGTTACAGAAATTCACATCATTCAGTTGCTTCTCTTAAAGCACTGAAGATTTTTCCTTTTAAAAACCACAGGCAATATTAACGACTGAGCCAAACATGTAACATGAGTTAATTATATAATATCTGTTGCATTACATAAAATTCCCATTTTATGGTAGACTGCAGCACATTATAGGTTAACTTAGAATACCACTTGGCCTTCCTCTCCTCTTCTGCAATTCAAATCAGTCTTCTGGAAAATTGGCTTCAGTACTAGTGACGTGCTGCTGAATTTACAAGATCTCAAGAATATCCTACCAGATTTTATTCTTTTATTGTTAGAATTGTTCCCATCTGGGGCCTAGATTTAAACCTGGAAAATGTAAAGGCTCTTCCTTCTTGCCCTGCCTGACTTCAAAACATTGGCAAATAATCTTCCTTATCAATGCAGTGCAGATTAGATTAAAATATTGGAGTAAATTATATTTCTGTGGGTGTAGGAATTAGTGACATTTATTGAAAGTTTAATGTACTGCCTAACAATCCAAGAAGTAAATATGTACTCCAATATCAAGTGAAAATTAACATCAAACGTAACAGAATACAACAGAATAGTAGATTCTGGAAAGAAATATTAGTCGCAGGGGGACAGATCTGCTAAGGAGCACAGTTACACACATTTGCAAGTGCTTCATTTGTGTGCAAAATCTCAGCGTGTGAGAATAATTCCCTGGCTTGCGTCCATGTAGTTGTTCTACTAAACTGGAGTAGCTAAACTGGGAACATAATCACTGTTAGCTCCTTTGCACTCCACAAAGTCAATGGTCACTATATATCTAAATCTGTACTTCATGCAAAATTAAATTTACATTTATTTATTTGCAGCCTATTGCTCTGTGCCACTATGTCGAGTGAAATGGTTCTGCTAATGCTGTTATTTGTAATAATACTGGCACTAAGCTTATTCTGGGTAATTAAGCATATGAGACATAGTTTACTGGAGGTACAGCAGAAGAGGGGAACAAGTTTTTCAGTGTTTCCAATCTGGATGTTTGGCTTGTATTTTCTGTATTTTCTGGTGTAGACTGCAAGCTTTAAGAGCTCATCATTTGATAACACTGTTAAATGTCTTCAGCCTTTGTGCTAGACATGTGTACATAAACTTGTGTGTGTGTCTTTCTGTGCCTTCACTATTGTCAGAGCACCAAGAAACATTCTTATGACTTTTAAATTAAAAAATTATTTCATAATAAGAGGCCTTTCACAATGATAACCAGAATTTAAAATATGCTGTCCTAGGCACTCTGAGCTAATAGCCTTTTTTATTTTCTCCACATATCAACAGCAATAACTCTGGAAGTTATAAACTGTACTTGGGTAAAAACTAGTTTTCCTGCTTTTTTATATATATATATAATTATATAACCTATCTGTGGAGTCTCCCCAGTATTCACACCATGTCTAAAAGAAAGGTAATCTCTGCATTCATGACTGGCAGATACTTGTTTGCTTCTTCTGTCAGTAACACTGATAGTAC
>VWZY01000765.1:41544-54197 GCA_013399075.1 Chloroceryle aenea | reverse complement strand
GCATGCCCACCTGCTGGGGCTTATTGTTGTTTTGTAGTGGTAAAGAAACAATAATTTATCAACTCTTAAATGCTCTGAATACATTCACTGCTGTCAGATTCCAAATGAAGGCACTCGTGAGTATTCTCCCCAATTTAAAAGCAGATGGTTTCTAAGGAGTAAGTAAACTGCAGAAAGGTGTGAAGTGAAAACTCTCGCTCATTCATGAAGTGAAAATACTGAGGGGAATCCCAAGCCAAAACACAATTTCCATCACACTGCTGTTTAACCTCAGTGATGAATGGAAAATGCATCTGACCTTGGGACCAGAGTCTTATTGCCAACCAGGGACTATTTTTTTCCGTGGTTCTGGTGTCAGAAGAACCAACTGATAGATGAACACTGTAACTAAGTGGTCATTAATTCAATGGCAGTTAATTTCAATTAAACGCTGTGGTTAATGAATTATTATCTCGGGATTAATTGGGAATTGGTGGAGAACACGGAGTGGGAAAGAAAGTGGCAAAGGAAGAAATGTCTCTTTTTGACAGAGAAAGGCAAGAATGAGTTGAAACAGGTTTTTTTTTTGAGCATCTATAAAATTTCTGTGTCGTAAAAAAAATAAAATCAGAGTAACAAATGTGCAGCACTTTAATGTCAGGTTTGACTGTCATTGGAACTGTTCACAAGGAGTGTGGACAATCTAAGTTGTACTTCATTTTCTAAGTATGATATATCACCAGTAGGATAATTTAGAAAACACATCACCAGAACTTGGGCTGAAGAGGGAAGAAAGGGAACATCTTTGGAAGGTCCGAGTGGGATTTTTCAAGTGAACTCTATTCCAATAGTTGGCGACAAACAGGGAGAAGTGAGGTCTGTTACACATCCTTCACAGCCTATATATAAACCAGCCTCAAGAATATTCACCTGAACAGATATATACAGTTGGTTTGTTTGTTTGTTTTTTAATATTCTTAAAAAAGTAATATTTGCTTGATCTATGACACAATGAACGTCTCTACAGGGAAACTTACCAGAGGCATTAATAAAAGATTCAAGAAGTCATAAAAGAGAACACGAGAGCAGTGACTGGCCGTGGGAAAACACAGTTAGGATGACTGCGATGGATGGATACAGCTTTGTTCAAGAAAGGAGTTGTGCATATTTAAAGGTACTTACAAAGCTGGTCTTCTCCTTTCCTTGACACGGGTATGTCTCCTAACAGGATGAGTAGAAAATTGTGGACACCATGCATTGCTAAAGGAAGGCTATGCCAGTCTGATTTCTATGTCTGTGTTGCAATGATGGGATAGTCTCTCCTAACCCCTATGGCTCATAAGTGGAAAAGAGATGTAGGATTCAGCCTATGGGTGCTGAAGGGCAATTTCAAGGACTCCATGTTTAATGAATTCATAGGATTCAGCTCCCCTTCCTCGTCTGCCTGAACAGATTTTTCTCTATTCTCTATAGAACCGAAATGGTTTAAAGTACTTCAGGTCTGCAGCCACACTAAAAGGCGACTCTTTTGGTGAAGTTTAACATTTAAAGCAAAGATTACCACTGTTAGTCTACATCCTTCTCACTTAAAACCCCTCTGTGTGCGTTGTGAAGCAGGCAACTTGAAGCCTTGGTGTTGGAAAACAACGACCGTGCCACCACCCATCCCTGGGTGCGTTCAGCAGCCGCTGCCGTACGAACCCTGGGCAACGAGGTCGTTCTCAAGAACGAGCTGGGTCTTTCAAAAGGCTGATGGGTGACTCCAACACAACAGATGTTTCCCTTCAGAGACAGTCTTCACCCACCCCTTCCAAGCAGCGTGTGAGGTACAACCTCTNGCCACTACCCATCCCTGGTGGCGTTCAGCAGCCGCTGCCGTACGAACCCTGGGCAACGAGGTCTTCTCAAGAACGAGCTGGGTCTTTCAAAAGGCTGATGGGTGACTCCAACACAACAGATGTTTCCCTTCAGAGACAGTCTTCACCCACCCCTTCCAAGCAGCGTGTGAGGTACAACCTCTGGGCTGCGCCCGCGCGCGGCGGCACCAGCTCTGGGAGCCGCAGATGCTCCTGCCCCGATGACGTCGTGGTGATGGATGTAGAAAGTTAGCAAAAAATGCCACGAGAAAAGTTTTTCCCTCTTGCAAACGTGCAAACGGATCTCTGTTTTTATGGGAACTCAGCTGCAATTTCTCAGTGCCAGCTGTTGCACTCTTAGGGTAATTCAGCTGGTTCTGCGCGACTCTCTTTGCTCATAACGAAAAGATAATTGACTATAAACCAGTGTACTATAAATGGGAAGAAAAAAATCACAAAGAAAAAAAAGTTTCCCAGGATGTCTGAAAAGAAACATGCAAATTAAAGCTACGACTAGAAAATGAGTGAGCTTTCTATTAAAAATACCCTCTGTCATTGCAGCTATTAGTTTATGAAGAACTAAGTGGCTTCAGTGCTACTATTTAACGAGAAACCAACAAAGGGTTGCTGCCTCCTCTGGGAATAACTGCAACTAATTCTCTGCCCACCAAGAGCAGGTTTTGCATATCGTGCCCAAGTTGACCGAACTCGCGTGCTGCTGAAAGACTTAATTCCCCCTTCTCAACAACATTTTTTACAAGCTCTGACCCTCCCCTCAGTGTTTGCTGGCTTTTACCCACTCTGGTGGCCTGGATATTTCATGTCAAATTTCTCAAATACAATGGCACGAATCTGCATTAGAAAAGGGGGGATGGGACACTCGAACCATTGCCTTCGGTAGCACCAAGAGCAGAATTAAGTGCAGAAGAAAGCAAGCTGACAGTTACTATTTCTGTTCTGCCTCCTGAAATCACATCCGTGAATCCTCCCAAAGCCATCCTGCAGAGCGAGCTGATCAGTTTTCATTAACTGCCTCTCCAAGGTTTCTGGGGGTTGAAAACTGCTCTCTGATGCTTCGCTTCCCTCATCATCCAAAGGTGAAATCTAACTGCGGTCGCTGCAGCCCCTCTGGGTCAGGGTGAGGTCGTCGGCATCGCTAACGGACAAGGGATAGAAGAAAGAAAACTGATGGCTTGAACCGAACATAAAAGCTCCTCAGGATGGAAACTCAACAGCTGGTTGTGTTCTACAGGATCACAAGGTTTCGTGGCTTGACCGGTATCTCAGTGGAGATCTTTTTTTCTCATGACCACAAATCATACCCCCAAATCAAAAATATCACTCCAAAACCACTTCCTATTAGCAGAGCATACCTTAGATCATAAAACTTGCAAGTAGACCAGTGTTGTACCATGAAGCCTATACAGGGGTTTTAGGGTTTTTTGTTTGTCTTTTTTTTTTTAATCTTTTTTTTTCCCTTTTATTTTTCCTCCCCCACCCCCCCAGTGTAAAAATATACAATGCTACTGCTCATTTGTTGCAGTGTAAAGGTCCAACTGGTACTTGCCTGCTGAAGGCTCTACTGCTCTTGCCCCTTCATACCTCTCCAACCCAGACCACTGTGTTACCCCTCCTTATACCCGAAACCTCACAACGTAACGTGTTTTGCCTCCCATTTATAACAAACAAGGAATCTTTAGCTGGTGTAATGAGATACTGTCCAAACAATCCACTGTCTTTCATAATTCTGTTGTAGCTGCTCCAGGGCCAGTCTTTGGATGTAAGAGGGTCCTTTAAATTCTTCAGTACATTCATCTCCCCCGTTGACAGCTCTACAAAAAGCACATCTGTTTGCAAATGTGAAGTAGCATATATATAGTACTGATTGCCTTCAGTGAAAGAGGGTTGAAATGTCAGATCTGATACGTGTATGTTTGTTTGTAAGTCATAAATCAACTTGATTTCCCCTCGGACAGTTAGAACCTGGACTCTGATCCTGCCACTGTCTTCATCCGCACTGACCAGATAGCGTCCGTCTGGGGAGATGTGAGGTGTGCCTGACACGTCGCCGTTGGGGCCGATGACGGCGTCGGTGACGCTGTCGATGACGAGCTGAGGTGACCCGGCCACCGACCTGTTCCTCCTACACTGGACGAAGTAGTAACCACCCAGGTGGGTGTAAGCCATGGTCTGCGGCACGCAGCTATGGTTCTGGAAGTTGATGGTCTTGATGTGGGTCACAGTTTCCAGGTCGATTTTGTGAACTGCGGATTTTGATTTGTTAAAGAGGAAGCCAAACCTGAAATAGAAAATGTGACACTGAAGCCATCTCTGGAGACACGGGGATGTGCTTGAGAAAAGACCAAAGTCAGCAGCACTGGGAAACTCTACTCCGTTGGTTTGGGAAGTGTGTGCAAGAACGATGGCTCTTCTCCGTAAGAAATCCCTCTTTAGTGCTTCTAAACCGTGCTAAGGGGAGGTCTGTATTTCAGTTACAATCAGCAACCTCATCCTGAAAGACTGAAAATGGGTTTGGCTATTTTAACGACATCAAGACCTGAAGCCTTTTATTGGGAAGACCAATTTCCAACAGGAATGGTATAGAGGCTTGGGTGTTCTGGAGGCTACTGCTGAGTCCATTCTGCATTTACCCCATTTCAGCCCTAGAGAGATGCAATTCAATAGATACTTAAGACTTCACTAATCCCCAAATAGCAAACTACTCAAAATAAAGTATTCTCCTGTCTGGGGCCAGAGAGCAACTTGGAGCTACGTGTGTAACCACCGAGCAAAGACCACATCCAACCTCATCTCTTACATTCTAGCATCAGAGGGGAGCTGTGATGGGTGTTTGCTGCCCGCGGTGTCTGGGGGCTGCTGCTGGAGCTGGCAAGGCTGAGATGTGGAGCAGACTTTGTTAAGCACCATCCCATCAGCCCAGGGAAGATGTCAAGCCTATTTCTTGAGGAACACAACCAGGTTATGAAGAAAAGGGGTCTTTGTTTTCTGTCTCAAGAGAGGGCAGGCAACAGCGAGCAGAGAATAAATGTTCTGTAAAAGAAATACGCCGCAGCACATCTGACCTTTGCTGAAGACAAAGAAAGGTCAAGAATAGCCAAGAAAGGTTTCTGCTTAATTTGAGAGGGAGCCCATAGAACCAGCCTGTTTGTGTTCCCCTGGATTCACAGGTCACTGATACCAGCTTGTTTTCTGACTTATTTTACATCGAGTTACCTTTTCATCCACTCGATGCAGACAGAAGGAAATGAAGTGGGTGTTTAGTTTTGTATCTCTTCCCTGGATGATGTCAAATGGCTTTGTGAAATGCAGAGGACAACGTGCTCGCGTGCAGATAATGGGTATTTTGCTTAAAACACTGGGTTTATTTCTGTATTCTTAATCCATCTGTCAACGAGACACCGAGCAATCATTTCCCGTCTAAAGAACGAGCCAATGGAGTGTGTGATCCCATGAAAATCACTGGGCTAAGCCTTTCATTTTCCCATTATACTCACATCCATTAGAGACTTCAGAAAATACCTGCAGTGGAATTTGGTAGTGTGCTGTGTGGGGGGAAATTGGATATGACACTTGTATTTCTCCTGGATGAATGCATCTTAAGTACACTTTAAAAAATGCTTTCCCTTACAGCATTTTCTTTCTTTCTTTATTTATTTTTTTTTCTCCAGGACTTCCTTAATACTTGGCCAAATGCCCGAAGAAGTTAAAAAATGGTTCTTATCATAAACTTTAATTTAAAAAAGTGGGTCAGAATGTGTTTTATGTGCACACAGCTGTGGAAAGAGAAGCAGCGCCGGCATGAAATCTGTGATCTGAAATCTCAAAGAAAACCTTCCACTTAGAGAGGTTTTAATAGACAACAATCTACCCTGGGAACTAATAAAAATGGATCCATTCCGAGATATCCATCTGAAATAACCAGCAGTTGAAATCCATATGCAGGGACATTTGCATACAAACATTTTTTTGGCTCAGGGAAGAGATTTCTTAAATATTCACCTTCCTGGGAAATGCTGGGATTGCCATTTACTGTTTCTGAGTGGGGAATTTAGAACAGGGGCTCAGTAAGTCTCATTAGACTGTGAGCAATTATTTTTCTGTGCTGAGGGTGAGAGAAGAATGGACCAAGATCTGGCCCTGAACACATGAAATAGGAAATTAGGCACAGCATTCTCTGCTTTGCATGTGGAAAACTACAGACAGTTATCTACATTTAATATTTCTTATGGAAGATCATCAGTGCACAGCCCCTAAACCCCATGAAGCAAAGAAATAACAACAAAAACCACCCCCAAAATGTGTCATTTTTTCACCTTCCTGTCTTTGAACCCCGTCCTTACCTTCTCATCTCAGGCTTTAACATTCTACCTCCTGCCACTACTATTTGTCACAACAGTATTTTGAAAGCAGTGGGGAAAAATGAGGTAGGGAAAAATGAGGAATAACAGCCATGAAGTAGGTCTCATTATTTTGTGTTTTGGGAAGCAAAGTTATTTCTTTTGGATCAGATTCAACACAATCATTTAAGTGTGACCCCCCCTGTCCTCGGTGCTCCCTGTAGGGAACCTCAGATTAATGTAAGGAGTCCCCTTAGGAACTGTGAGTGTTTAACTCAGTGAAACTGTACTGGGGACAGAAGATGGTTAAACAGTTGTTGGTTTATAAGATGGGAAGAATGGTATGAATTGCTGTGCAGTTATCATCAATTCTGTTCATGGTCATGGGAGGCTTCCTGTGCCTGCTGGGAAGCAGCCAGTATCACTCCAAGTTATTAGGACGTTAGTTAACAATCTCATTAGCTGCTACATCACATTAACACTCCAAACTGATGGTTCATAGAGGGTTTTTTTAGTATGCAGTATATAATACTATATTTACTATAGAATACTCTATTTTTTCTCCTCAGACCTCACAGAGAGGCCCCATATTTGAACATGCTGGAAGCACATGGAAGAACCATGCCTTATGCTTCAGGTGGAATAAACTTTCAGGTTTATTAAGGTGGATTCAGGTTCATTAAGGTCGTTTATTCAGGAGGAATAAACTTCAGGTGAATAAACTTTCACCACTTCAGGCAATAAATCTTTGACATAGGTTTCTGCCCAGCCCCATAAACTGTTTTTGAGGCAGGGAAGGCAACTTGATGGCCATCTGATTCCTGGCACAAATGAGCCAGGGCAGCATATCATACTTTGCTGCAAGGAGGCATAGCTGACCAAGCTGAGGTTTGAATGCTCACACGTGGTCTAAGGGAAGCCCAAGTTTGTTTCTGGCTGTTTCACTGATCCTCTGAATAACTATTGGTAATTTGCTCAACCACTTCTCCATCTTACTGGTGAAAATGGGGAGAAGAGTAGTTAGCTTGGTCAGGAATTCATTTACTCACATCTGTAACGTGCTGTAAGATTATGAGGATGCTTTCTACAACAGAGCAGCATGGTCACTGCTGCTGCATTTCTTACCTAATGTGATTAATAATCAGATTTGTAGGTGGTATAAAAAAATCATCCACTCCTTCAAAGGGCGTGCGGATAACGTGCTGCTCCTCCCCTGTGCTTGCCTCTGGTATTACCTACAACAAATACACACGAGGGTGAGATCCAGGAGGAGCAGTGAGCAAGGCAGAAAGGTAAATACAGATTACACTCATACATGGTACCAAGTGGCTTTTCCCAGGGATGTAGCAGACTCCAATTGATTAATGACTTCAAAATATTGTTTGGTGTAGCTGTCTGGAAAAAGCTGTGCTAATAAATAGTATTTGAGGCTTGACATTTGTAAGGCAAGTACACAACTTGACTTTCATAAGATGTTTCTATCTCGAGAAGGAGCAGTCATGCAGGAGCTGAAGTAGTATGACAACACTAAGACCATAATAATTTATTCCTCACTGTCTAAAATAAACATTTATTTCATGGTCGTATTTATTAATCTCACTTAAATGCACAGGGGTAAATTTACCAGCTTGAAGGATCAAACAGTAACTCACAGCAGTTAATTATCATTTTGAAGGAGAAGAACTGTTCATTTGGCTACTGCACCATATAAAATACAGGGAGGAGAAAAGAAAGGCCCTTGGCCATCCCCTGCCACGCTCTCCTCCAGCACAGCACACACCTCCATGGCCAAGGGAAGCCCAGAAAGGGAGAGGTGGAAGTTTTCCATAATTAAGATGTTAACCACTCACATTATTTGCTCGGTTCAAGATGACTTGAGTCCATACACGAGGAACTTCTGCTAACAGTAGCTGCTTGGAATTTAGAGCTGCATAATTCACCTAAGAAATGCTAAATCCCTCCAGGGGCTAGTTCAGGTGGCCACTGTGGTCGTGCCATTTAGATCCTTTCCAATTAGATTGCTCAAGAAAGATGCCCACTCTCACATGGTGCTTTCACGAGGCCAGGAGTTTGGCTAAACAACAGCACCCTGTTAGTTGGCTGCATGGGACGTTTGATGAATCCCTGACTGATCCAAAGAACCAGCAGAAATTTAGATCAACTTCTGCAGGAGCATCTTCATTAAGGAAAAAAGAAAAAGCTACTTTTATCTCATGCCTGGAACTAACCACTGCAGGTTTTAAGCACAAATAGTGCCAAATTAGTCACCTTTTGGGAAAGAAGCTTGGAAAAAAGCGAAGACCTGCGGATGCTGGTGCTAATCTCATTCCCTACATGTGCAACTGCACTTCATAAAGATAACAAAAAAGGACTATCTGAGAGCTGGAGCCTTATAACAAGTTTCCAACTGTGCAGATGGTGTGTTCTTCTTAATAATCACATGCTTGTGCCATCTCTCCTTTAATTACAGAAACCTCTCACAGCTGGATGGAAGAAATTAAGTCAGAAAGGGTAAAGAGAGCCCATTTTGCCTCCTTACAGCCTGCACTGGGAACTGCTCATCCCCAGGAGAGAGGAGCTGGTGGCACCACCTCACAAACCTTCCTTTCTTTGCCCCCATTCTGTTCCTTCTGCCTTCTCCTCAAACACCCACGTTGAGTTGCTGGTCCACTCTTTATTAAGGCAAGGCTGAGGCTGTTATCTCTGGTGGAGCAGGTGGCTGGTGGGGATGGCTCATCCCACCTTCACAGGGCAGCATCTCCAGAGCATCCTTGGACAGCCCCAGGACTAAGACAGCCTCCAGATCTGAAGGTTTTTAAGTTAGGAAGCACAGCTCACTCTTTTCTCTGCTGGATGGGGAATTCTTTCACGTAGACTTAGAAGCAAACAATTCTGCTAGAAGGAGTAGTCACATCATACCTATGTTTCCAAGAAAGGTTGGGTGGCAACTGCCAGAAAATAGCTCCTAGAGAAGGGTATGTCTGGATGGATCCAATGCTGTCACCTCTGTCATGTGACAGAAGGCAGCAGCAAAATGCCTGCACTTAGTGTTTCTGTTCCAACAAGAGGGGAGAGAATCCTCCAGGGCAATACAGAAATAGAGGTTAATTTAGCTGTCCAAACCCATGTGCATTACTGTGCCCCAGAGAGCCCAGTATCACTGTGGGTCTGATGGTGCTGAGCATGGAGTGGCTCCGGGGACCTCACTGGCACCTCTCCAGTGAAGTCACTGACACCCACTAACAGACTTTCTCCCTGGGTTTTTACTTTTGCTGTTTATGCTTTTTTCATCCCCTAAAGAGTTCTTTTCTGCACTTTACTATGAAAGGATCAATTCCATCATATTATTGTATAACCACAGACTGGTTTGGGTGGGAAGGGACCTTTCCAGCTCATCTGGTCCACCCCCCTGCAGGGAGCAGGGCCATCTGCACCCAGAGCAGGGTGCTCAGAGCCCCAGCCACCTCCCCTGGGATGGGGACAGGGATGGGGCAGCCACCACCTCTCTGGGCAGCCTGGGCCAGGCTCTCCCCACCCTCAGCACCAACAATTTCTCCTCCTCTCCAGTCTGAATCTCCCTCTTTTAGTTTAAACCATCCCCCCTTGTCCTGTCCCAACAGGCCCTGCCCAAAAGACTGTCCCCCATCATTGTTTAAAAGGAGGCTGAAGGCTTTTGAGAGACAAGTGACAAAATGAGCATAAGGAAAATAAGTAGCTACTTAGTGCACTGGCAGAAAACATGAACTCCTCAAGGTAAATTCCTTGACCAAACTGGAGAACAGGGTGGTTGTGCTCAATTCACAAGTGCTAGGCCAGTAATCCTGAAAGAGCTGCAAATCTAGAGGCACAGCACCATTCATTCACCTTCTAATGCTCCTTTTCTATGCAATGCCCCCAAATCCCCTGCAGACAGAAGAATTTGCAGGCCATCATAACAGCTGAGAAGGGTGCACTGCAGCTCTGCACTGGATGCTGGCTTAGTCCCTGCCTCAGGCTTATCCTTGAACGTGTTGCCTGGCCTGACTGGTACCTCCAGTGAAACACCACCACCAACCCAAAGGCTACAAGGTTTCCATACCAAAAGGATGCTTTTTGTGTCTGCTTGGTCCCCATTGCTTTTAGATCTCCATCAAGTCAAAAAGCTCACACAGGCTGCACAAATGTCTCGGAGCATCTCAGGCTTGTCCTGCTCGCAGGCAGCTGCCAGCCCTTGCCTGACTTTACAGCTCTTGGCTCTGTCACCAGCCTTAAAACAAAACAGACCTTGGCAAGGAAGCAGCCCTGCTGCCAGCCTACGGCACAGTCATTGCTCAAAACCAAATGAAACAGCAGGAAAAATATGTGAGGATGGACAGAAGAGGGATGAGCAGAACACACTAGATATGCAAATGAAAGAGCTGCTTTATATCCTGACCATGAAATGCTGTTAATTACCTGCAACCAACCAGCCACCAGCTTGCTACTGATGGTGCCAAGCCAAGGCTCAGGTGCAGAAGGACTTACCTGCAGCACTGGTGAGGACTTCTGCATGTCACCCCAGCTAAGCACCCACACTTGGTCGTGGGACTTGTCATAGTGCAGTTTGGTTGGTAACGGGTCAACGTCCAAGGACTTCAAGAAAACAGAGACAGGTATTGACACAGTGGCCCAAACACAGATGACCACTACTGTGAAATTTCTCTCAGATGTTCCCAGGTACCCCTGGTACACCCATTTCTGCAGCTTTGCACAGGTCCCTTCAAACCAATCGGGGCAGCAAGGAGGAAAATCTGGCTGCTCGCTGCTGTTTTCCAGCTACAGATCACTCCATCTTATGCTGTTACTTATAGCCAGTAGATCAAGGGCCAATTTCTGCTTGAATTATACCCTCACCAGTTCATTCTTCCCACTCTGCTTATAACCAAGGTCAGGCTCAGCAAGCCTAAGCCAGAAATTCATTCTAGCATTATTTTACCAGGCTGGCTGCAAGCCTGGCTGCAGATGCAGCCCTGAGATGATGATAAAGAGCCTGGAAAGGAGGATTTTTCCCACCAGTGAGGTTACAGACAGTGTGACCCCATGGGTGAAAGCAACACAAGCCCAACTTTTTGGTCATGTCAGCAGAACCACTGGACAAAGACCTAATTTTTTTTGGTCCCATCTCAAAGTCTCTCACCACCACCAAGTAAAGCATTCCCCTTGTAAGTACCTGCACGGCTTTCTGTGTCTGGATATCAATTATCATTACTCTGTTCTGCTTAGGCTGTGTCACGTAAATGTACTTGTCTCTGACATTAACTGCTGAAGCCCACAGGCAGGACTGAGTGCCTTCACCTTCCACTCTAGGGCAGATTTCTTCCTGAGGGTAAAAAAAATAAGAAGAGGAGAAAAGGTTTAATTTCTACAAGTTCATGGCCTGGGGCAGCAAGAAGCTTAGCCTTGAAAACCACAGACAAAAATTCCAGAGGGATTCCATTAGGATGATATTTTTCCCCATTTCTTTCCTGGAAAACATGAAATAATTATTTTATCAGGTAGCACACTGCAGCCTGGCCCTGCCCAGTGACATTAAACAGCTGGACCTCCTGCAAACTCACACTGAATTTAAATCACCACCCAGGCTATGGATCTATCCTTTGAAGTGTGCCGTGGTTCATCACTTGCAGTGCTGTCAGCATTTATTAGCAATAGAAATATCACTCTGTGCTTTGAAAAAAACAGGGATTTACACTAATTGAATCACAGCCTTGTATTTTTAATAAAGTCTTCATTTTCAGTTCAGGAAAGTGGGCTCTAAATGCTTGTGTACAGGGGAACAGTAACAAAACAAGTAGGGTCCTACAGTCTATTGCTCCAACACAGAGACTTCTCTTCTAAAGGAACCATCCTGCTCCTTTGGACCAAATCCTGCTCACAACTGCTTGATGCCATGTTTTGTCTCTGGTCCTCCACTTGCTGAGTACTGTGGAAAACTGGTATTAGCTTTAATGGGAGCCCACTGGTACCCTAAGTTTGAAGAGTCACACGTGATCTCACCAACAAGCCTCTGCATGTTGGCGACTCCTCATCACTTCTCTTGAGTTGCTTTATGCTAAAAAGCATTCGTGTGGGGCCAGGCTGTGGTGTGGAAAGGAGGGTAAAGCTAAATGAACACATGTATATCTCAGCAAGCACAACTGTTGCTTTGAAATCCTGTCAGTACAATAGCTGGGTCACTTTAAATAATGTCAACCCCTCCCTAAGGGGAAAGTGATTCCAACAGAGCTCCAAAAAAGGGGGGGAAAGGAGAGACAAGCAAAAGCAGAGCCAACACCAGGTCCGTCTGAGGGCGATGGTTATGGATAAAGAGATTTCACAGCATCATGGGATGGTAGGGGTTGGATGGGACCTCCAAAGATCATCCAGTCCAACCCCCCTGTCAGAGAAGGACAAAACTCAATCAGTTCACTCAGAAATGCAGCCAGACAGGGCTTGAAAGTCT
>VWZY01000765.1:0-41510 GCA_013399075.1 Chloroceryle aenea | reverse complement strand
AAGTTCTTCCTCATGTTGAGGTGGAACTTCCTGCACTCGAGCTTGGATCCATTGCCCCCTGTCCTATCACAGGGCACGAGTGAAAAGAGGCTGTCCCTGCCTTCTTGTCACCCAGCCCTTATGCATTTATAGATGTGAATTAGATCCCCTCTCTGTCTTCTACCTCTCCAGACTAAAAAGCCCCATCTTTGTCAGCTCAGTAACCTGGTGTACGGGCTGAGGACACAAGACTCAACAGCTCAGCTGCATTTTCCTTTCTGGCCCCGCAGCCTGGCTGGGGATCTACGATACTGCGAGCTCAAAGATGCTACAGAAGCCCAGCCTTGGGCTTCCAGCTTCATGGAGCCAAGCCCCTGACAGCCTCCAAACTGCCCTCCTCATCCTTGGCTGTGTGCTGGGGCTCGGGCTCTCACAAGCCAACATCCACCCAAACCCAGGGAGCAGGGGAAGGTCATTGGCCTTTCTGCTACAGCGCTCAGCTGCAGCTGCTCTATCTGCTTCTGTGCCCTTGAAGAGCAAATGAAGAAACCTTTGTTGTAGAAAACCTCACTGTCTGTGTGGCAAACACTCAAGACACTAAAAGGGAGGGGAAAAAAAAGAAAAATGAAGTCAATCCACCTTTTACCAAGGGAAAGAGCCTGATGATATCTGTAGGAAACCCTTAGAGGTCTCCCTGAAAGGCAGCCAAGTAATGACGTTAAAAATCCCTTTTCTGCCCACCACTGTGCTGACATTATTTCCTTAAGTGCCCTCTCGCCTTTGCTCTTTTCAAGCTGTTTCTTCAGAACCACCTCTCCAATATTTACAGCTCTTTGGAAAAGAAACACAAGATTTCTGTCTTTGAGTAGCGATGGCTTAATAATATTAAGCCCAGCTAAGGACCAGTCCTGGGGTGAGCATTAGTATGGATTTCCACTAAGTGTATTAAAATTCAGTGGAAAAAATCCTCAGTATCAAAAAAAAAAAAGTTATGATTTAAAAACCACTGACTACAGACTCACAAGAAGGTCTTGACCCGTGGCAGCAGAGCCTGACCCAGCCTGCAGGGCTCATGATAGTCATTCTCCCCTTTGATTCCTCCCAGACTGAAAGTAAAGCTGACAAGTGAGCCACCTTCTCAGCCTCTCCTTGAGAAAAAACACCAAAACTAAATAAAGTAGTGACTTAAAAAAGCATTTCTGGATGTATTTCAGCACCCTAATTTAAAAGAATTGGTTGTTTGATGAGGATGCGACTGCACAGGAGTACATGACCCAGGGCACTGAAAACCTTGGCCTCCCAGGGTCTCCAGACCCATGTTATCCCACTTGCCATGTTGAGCTCCACCAGTTCCGAGCCAGTGCTTGATGTTCACTGACACGTGACTTTTCCCAAATCCAGGGCTAGGTAAATTCAGTGCTGACTGAAAATACTAGACAGCAAACAGGGATGGTGATGGTGGCAGAAGCTGCAGAGGACTAGGGTGGCACGACCATCCTCTCGGCATTCTTTCTCACCTCCCTGCTGTGGTCTGACCTGGGAAACCATTTCTGAAGAGCAGAAAGGAGCTCACTCCTTTGTCTATGGAGCCAGCAGTAAAAGGGACCAGTTGTACCAGTGAGTGATGTCTGGATCTCTCTGCTACTGACTTCTGTGCTTTCCCTACAGCCAAGTGACAATTTTTGTGCGTAGATCTGTAAAAAACTTCCCACCAGGACAAGTGAAAGTCATTGCCTGCATTTTGACATGACAACGAGTCAAATTCTCTGCAGCCTGTCCCTAATCCTCCACGTCAGTCTTAGAACTTCTGTGATTCCCTTCATTTTCATGAGGAGATGCTGCTACACCTCAGGGATGCCCCATGAAGCCCACCAAGCTCCATCATCGCTGTGTCAAATGGGTCCTTTAGCACTGACAACCTTTGAAGGGATTAAGAGAAAGCTCTCTGGCTGTAGCTGCTGGGTTTAGGACTTACATAACTTGTGAAAATCCTCTCTTCGGGTCTGATGTGTCTCCGGATTTCACATTCATTTGGCTGGAGGACGGTGATCCCATCATCAGAGAAGACATAGAACATATTCCCAACACTCAAGCCTTGAAGGGGGATAAAGCAAAAGGAGTAGGATGGGTACGAATCCATAGCTCTTTGGACTTTCTTGAAAAGAATTCTCCCTCCTCCCCCAACAAACAAACTCTGCCTTACATAAAAGTTGGTCGTTTGGATGCAGTCGGTGCATTCACAAAATCAAATCTCATGTCACAACGAGGGCTTCAAGGAGTGAAGAGGTACAGACACGTTCAAAAATGCATTGCCTTGGTGGCAGTGGCCGTTTGCAAAGAGCTACGCTCAGGTCTTGGGCTGAGGTACCAAAGTGGGATTTGAGCACGAGAAGCCTTTCATTAATGCCCTCAGATCATGACTTTCTTTTTCACTTTCATTCATAAAATAGCTTGCTAAGAATTTGAGAACTGAGGGAGAGGCTTTAGTTAAAATTAATCTGAAAGTTGTCCCGTTACAGGTAACTTGACTTCTTGTAGCTGTGATGGAAAATGGAAGTGCTTAATATCTGTTCCAGGAATGAAAATACAAATACATTGCTCTATTTGCTCAGACTATCTGGATGAACTAACAACAGCCACCAAAACAACTACATTTTTGACATCTTGCAAACTGTAATTCACAAATGTGGAGTAGTTCAGCATCGCAACAGCACTCATTTATCCAACTGGGGCATTCCAGGAGATTTGGAAAACTGGCTGGGGGTCATTGCTTTGCTGTTAAGAGGTCGTATTTTCTATCATTTCTGACATGCAGAAATGCCTTAAAACCACTGAAAATTTAGTTGTTCTTTGTCTACATGCAATTGCAGTTAACGAGCATCGTTAAGAAATGGTCAGGATCTTTTCAATTGCTCTGGGTCGAAAGATCCAAGCAGCTTTTTCATACCACCCCCCGACAAGTGTTTGCAATGACCACTGTCACCCCTGCTCACGTTGCTAGTGTACTTATCTGCCCACCCTACGGTGACGTGATCATTGGTAATCTTTAATTAATTACATGTTACCCATGGAGGAATAAGGTCCTGGTCCTACAGATCTGAAGGACGTTCAGCGTTACATTTCCCTCGGCTGCTCCCGCGGTGGCAGCTCTGGAACACTGCTCACCCCTACTGAGTGTCTCACATCTCTTAAGTGTTTGCAGGATCGAGGTCTAAATCATCCCAGGAGAACTTCACGGTAAAAAAAAACCCCAAACCCTCTGTAATTTGGATCAAATTTTGTAAAAGGCGTGGTATTTAGGAAGGCTAGAAGGGGTTTGGTTTTTTTGGTGCTAAAACCCCCTCTTTTTGTGCCAAATAAGTGGCTTTGGAGCACAGTGCCTCAGCACTGGTGTTTGCTGTGCTGACAACGTTCAAGTTCTCTCTCTCTAAACCATACCACAGAAATACCCCAGTTAGGGCATCAGGCGGGTACAGGAGCTGTGATCCTTGAATGTGATGCCACAGTGAGGGATCATGCATGTAGGAAAAAAGCTACCCAACTTCCACCGAGAACTACGTTATCTTGATGGGCTAAGGGCTAATTTTCTCTGAGTATATTGTTAAAACATTTCATTTCAGGTGCTTTGGACCAAAATCTGCGCTCACAGCGTGCACGCAACTCCCACCGGCTTCGGTGGGATTTGAGTGAAGACATCAGAGGGCAGAATTTGACCCTGGCTGGAATGAGTGCACATATTGTCATGAGTAAAGGATTGTCATCCTAAGAAGTGGAAACAGGCAGGCAACAAATTATGACCATTGTGAAAATGCTTATTATTATTTTCATGCACGGTAGTAGCGTGATTTTGTCTGATGACCCTGGTTCAATGAGGGCGTTTTCCAGGACTAAGGCTTTAATTAGTCACAAAAATACTTTGGTGATAATTTTACCACAGTGGGTTTAGAGTTAGGAGCTTGGCAAGTCCCACTTATATTACAGGAAAATCAGTGCAAAGTGTTCTGCTGCCTGGTTAGAAGATGATGCAGATGACTAGCAGCATTCAGGCACTCTCTTCTTAAAGAAAGTTTACCAATATAAAATAAAATCATTTTTCAGAGAGTTATCTTCACACTGATTTAGACAGAGAAGGTTTTCACTGGGCAAACGAGGTGTTTTGCTGTGACTGCCAAAGTATTTTCCAAGTCTTGATTGGGGTAGATCTCTAAACAATCCATGGGCATTGGTAAATTGGTCCCTGCTCTTGATGCTGCTGCTGCAGCTCCTGGGTCTGGGGAATGATTTCAGTGCAGAGGTGGGCAATGGAGAGTTGTTTATACTAATGAGGCAGGTACTACCTTGGGAACTGGGGGACTAATGAGGAGGGTGTTTCTGTTTTCCCCTTTTTAATTGAAGATGTTTCAGGTTAGATGACACAACTAGTTCCAAAACTAAAGGCTTTATTAAAGGCAATGCACCTTATCTGTAGAACAAAGAAACTTGTCAGTAGAACAAACCCTCTCTGAAGAATGGGGGGGGCCTCCTAAGCATAACAGTTCTATTCCAGGTGAAGCTGACTCTGTCAGCTCTGCTTTTTAACCCCCCCAAGAGGACACCTGATGACAACAAGAGTTTTCTTTGTTTGAGGAATACAGTCCCCACCTGAGTGTACATTTGTGTTCTTCTCCTTGGGGCTCAAAGGGCAAATTGTTAATGTGGAAAACCAGACAAGGCTCTAGTTGAGGATGTCCCTGCTCACTGCAGGGGGGTTGGACCAGGTGACCTTTGCAGGTCCCTTCCAACCTGGGGCATTCTAAGAATACTCTGATCTGCTACTTGAGTAACTTCCCTCAATTTAATCGAAATATTTGGCAGTATTTTAGAACTTATTTGGTAACACAAAGGCTTTCAGCCTTTAAGTGTTGATGTAAGTGATAACTGCCTGCTGGCAGGACATGCTCCCTTTAGCCAGGTATAAAGAAAGCAACACTGCAGAAACGAACACTGGCCTGGAAACGAATCTCCACCTGACATTTGGGCTACTCCTCCTTTTCTCTGTACAAAATCAAAACCTAATTTGTACCTTGAGTGAATACTACACGTGCTTCCAGTTCCACGGTTGGCTGGCTGGCCATGCTATGTGCACTCATTTCTGGAGGTTTTACTTGGGCAAGGTCTGTGAAAGGTTTTGAGAGCAGACTGATAGACTTGGCTTTTAAAATGACCAACTACTAGTGTTAAAACTTGGACCTGCAGCAAAAGCTCATTGTATAAAATAGTCAGCCCAGGCATTTTCCCCATGGCTTTAGTTACAACAGGCCTTGTGGACGTGAGGACTTGATCATTTTAAAGGAGCTCATCTACCAATCCACTGTGACTCACACGTAAGTTTTCACTTTAATGAAACTGAAAGAATACATAAAAATGGGAAAACAAAACTACCATCCATCTCTTCCACCTTTCTCTGTGCCAAGACTTTATATGCTAAAGTACATTCGATGGATTCATTGTCCAGAATGAATGTGCTGATCAAATACTATAGACCAACACAGGCAGGGGAATAAACCTGCTCTAAAGATAGCAAATTGTTTAGGAACATCAATAGTGAATCTGCTTTTTCTGCCTGTGTTTTCCCTGTGCGTTGCTCAGGCTTTTGTTTAGAATGTGCAAGGCTGGTAAGCAGTCAGTCCATACTGTTTAGCAGAATTATAAGAACTTTCTGCAACTAACTTCTTGATCTTTCAATACTACTCTACTCCTAACAGCTGGCAGGGTTATCCAGCTACTTTCTTTAAGAAGGAGCCTAAGGGGTGGAGTATAAACAGCCACCCAGCAGCATGCAGATGATGCTGGACTGATTAGATGCACTAGAGATTTTGCTTCCAAGCAGAAGGGAAATATCAATTCCCAGTGCCCTTAATGCCATTGATAGGAATATTGGCAGTGGAGAGACACTCTTCCCTGCCGTGCACCAGGCACTTGCAGGTGGTATTTGGGAATAAGTGTTGGAAAGCTCTCTTAGGTGGCTCTGCCACATCTCATGCCCTCCAGCCAGTTGCATTTGCTGCCCCTACATGTCTGTAGCTGACAGCAGGTTTGCATCGGGTGCTTGCACAGCATCCTTCTCTAAGGGCTGCCACTTTCCTTCTGCCCCTAGAATCCCTTGGGCCAAGTCACAACAATCCAGAAAGCTCCAAGCCAAGGGCGTGAAGCACTGCTGTCTTTTGGGTACCTGGAGGCACTGCTTAGGAAAGGCTCTTTGCACCTTCCAAAGGCAGCTTGAGCGTGAAGCCCTTCCTGGAGGAACTTTGGGAGGGAAGGATGTTTGCAGGGGCAGGGGATGTGCTCAAGAGCAATTTGTAAGTGCACAGATATCTCCTCCAGTAGGCTGGAAGGACACCAAGGTCTCAGCTTCCTCATATGCAACTGGCAGCTGTGAGAACTGGCTTATGCCTGGACTTCAACCCAATGACATCCTCCAGTGAGCAGAGCTCAGAGCACCCCAGGAGCCTGCAGCTGGGAGGCTCCTCATCCGTGCAACTGGGCACCACACCTACAGAGGCCGGTGGGTGAGCTGCTCCAGAGCTCCTTGAGCCCTTGCATGATGCATCTTACTGTGCCTTTCAGAAATTCTGACAGCACAAGCACACGTAAAAGCAAATAAATTTTCATTTCAAGTGCCTCCGTTATATCTTTTGAGTCAATTAGCTGGTTAGGATGGGTTTCTTTTTCTGATTTGGCTGCCAAGACACACTGATGGTGACCTTGTGGAGGGCACATTATAAATCTGATCAAACTAGAGATCTTTACTGACAATTAAAACAAGGAGAAATGGGGCAACCTTTGCCCTGCATCGATTTAAAGAATAGAGGGAAGCAAAACCTGTTGTGGCTTTTTTTTTCCCGCTCTGCCTAACAGTCAAGACCACAATTTTTGTTGCTCACCTAGCAAACATCAATACCCAATCCTGAGGAGGAAGAGCTTGAATTGCTTGCTTAAAAATGCAGTGTATTGAATTTATGTCTTCCTTGGTCAATTATGATAATTCGGGAGCACTTCTGACACTCGTGCAATTGTTAATGCAGCTGGAGGATCTCAGGCTCCTCACAACTGGTGGCAGTTTATCTCAAATTCACATTTTTATATATTTTATGGTCATCTATTATTTCATAGTGGGAAAACGTAAGAAGTTATAGGTATGATTTATATTACAAGAGTGACAGCTCTTATTGGAATAGTTTAGCTTTTAAATGTCTGGTCTGTACTTAATCTAGGAACTGTGAAAGTTGATAGAGTTAGTGGCAAGTCAGTGGAGAATGGCCCATCATGGAATTATTAAAGCAGACAAGCACATTATCACTACGACAAAAGAACTTTACTGCAGTACCTTCCTCTCGCCACAGTATGTTTGCAACTGCAGCATCAGAAAATTGGGAAAGCCAGAAAATAACCAGGAAAAGAAAACAAACAAACAAAAAAAAACAAAACACAACAAAACAATGTCAAAATTTTCATCGTAGCAAGTAACTGAATTAGTAACTCATGTTTACAAGAACTGATTACTGGGTGAAAACTTTGTAACATTCATTCAACTGTAATACCAGGAAAGTGGAGATCCTTCTAAATGCATTTGCTCCTTCTAGAGACAATCCTGACACTCTGATGTGGGAAAACCCCTCCCTGAAACGAAGCCAAATTCAGCCTGTGCAAAGACCAAGGTCTCAGTAAAGAGAAGGCGTCACCTTTAAATGCAATGGTTGACAGGGGACAGGCTGTGATTTTCTGTCCAGGTTCAATCAGAAGCCTGAGACTGGGCAGTTACAGCACCCACACATTTTGCTCTATTCCTTCTTGGAATTTCAGGCCACTACGTTTTCTTTTAGGATTCAAATAACTCTTTGAAAGCACATCTGCATTTGAATTTCTGTTTAAGATACATCCAATTATTTCTCAACACACTGCAATTTCCCTTGCTTGAGTATTCAAGGGAAAACGACCAATATTAACAAGAGTACATCAATCTATTTAATGAGGAATGGGATACATTTCCCAAAGAATCGCCACGAGAGCGCAGATTTACGGCTAACTTTATTTGCAATTCTTCCTCTGTATTAACAACCAGAAAAACAGCAAAAATCCCATTTGCACCTGGACTTTTCCTATCACCATAAAGCCAGAGCAATCTCCCAAGGAGTTAAACCAGCAGAATTGGGAAGGAACAGGCCTCTGGGAGCTTTTCCACTGGGACAACTAATCATCTCCTTCGTTAATTGTGTTTTGGGGACGGCGCGGTCAAGATACCGTTGCCGCATCCTACGGGAGACATTCAGCTAAGAGAGGCTGGGAGAATATTTGTCTTTGAAGTGGAAGATAATTTCACACTGAAGGAAACCTATTTTGCTAGCTAGTGATGTAAATATAGGTAAAATAAATAATTCACTCAGAACATCTCTCAAGCAGGTAAATATTTGAGAGCTTCGACTCATAACTGGCTTTAAAAGAAGAAGTCTTTTCCAGAAATCAATGAAATTTATTTTCTGAAACTGCATATAATTCGACCAAATATTAACTTTGGGATTCTCTGATACCTGAAACTATCACCCATTTGTTCACTCGGTGAAGATGTTACTCCTTCCATACCCAGCTGGCACACAAAAAGCACCCTTATCCTGGAGGAGGAGATTTTTACCTTCCCCACACGGCTCCTTCCCAAAGCAGCAAACAATCCTCTGATCAATGAGCAGACAAAACTGTCACCACCTTACCAGTCCAACCTACTGCACGCAACGGGCTGAACTATTCCCCTGCATCATTACTCACACCCTCCTTAAAGAAATAAATACATGGAAAAGGAAGCTTACGGGTCTTTCGTGCCGAATCCTCTATGAAAAGTGAAGAAATGTCCTCGTCCACTCCCACCTCATTCTTAGCAATGCAGGTGTAGGCACCAGTGTCTTCATATCGAACGCTACTGATATGAAGCTCACTTCCGTTTGCTGTAAGAAAGACACCCATGAACAGTGTTCCTCACTGCTGCTAATTGCTTCTACTGCCCTTAATCGCCTTCCGATGGCTCGACGGGGGTGGCTTCACCGCGCAATGTGTCCCCACCACTAGAGGTATTTGGGGCATTCCCAAGAGAGCTGATGTTTTGCTTCTTTCCATCAGGGCAGACACGCTCTGCGCCAGAAATGAACAGAGAACAATCTCAAGGGGAAACAATAAATCACATTTCATTTATTTCTTCTTGTTAAAAAAAAACAAAACAAAACAAAACACAATGATTTGGTTATAGTCGGGAAAAAAGAAATAACTTCAATTTTGCAAACTGGTTTTTGGCAAAAGCTGGGGTTTGGGAGGGGATTCTCTGTGGGTCCTCCTAACATTTTGCTTTCTGGAGTGGGACCATTGACTACATCATAGAATCACAGAATTTAGAGGTTGGAAGGGACCTCAGGGTCACCCAGGGCAGCCCACACAGGAACAGAGCCGGGGGGCTGGAAAGTCTCCAGAGCAGGAGACTCCACAGCCTCTCTGGGCAGCCTGGGCCAGGCTCTGTCACCCTCACAGTACAGAAGTTCCTCCTCATGTTGAGGTGGAACCTTCTCTGCTCAAGTTCACACCCTTTGTTCCTTATCCTATTGCTGGGCACTACAGAAAAGAGCCTGGCCCCTTCCACTTGCCACCCACCCCTCAGATATTTATAGACTTTGTTAACATCCCCTCTCAACCTTCTCCTCTCAAGACTGAGCATCCTTTGGAAGGTTTTGAGATAACACACCCTACCACGCAGGGTGGCGTTGCCAGCACTGGTTGAAGGCTGCAGTATACCACAGCCAGACTGGGGAGCCAGACTGTGCTATAGAAGCCTCCCCAGCAGGGAGAGGTTTTTAATCTTTTTGAAATAAATATTATTGACTTTCACTGTGTCTGGTGCTTCCTCATTTGAAGAAGGACCATCAGGAGCCAAGAGCCTGATCCCCTCTGCAGAGCAGGCGAAAGGAGCGAGGTGAAGCACAGCCTGATTCTCAGCTGACCCGAGGCCAGGGGAGTGCTTAGACCTGAACAAATAAATCACTGCATTTCTCTTCTGACTGTCACGGCCACGCACAGGAGGCGAGGCTCTGAACAGCACGCTGCCTCTATCAGTCTGTGCTGCATTCCCCGAGACAGTCACAGGAGAAAAAGAGAAAGCAAGCAAGAACATGGTGTTCGCAACACGATTTCCAACTGCGGCTTAACGCAACTACAAGAACTTCTGCTTTAAAGCACAAAATAATCCTCCTTAATCCCCGTCTACAATACTTTAATTAATCAAAATTCCCTTCTTACCTAGGAGCGTCAGTTGTTTGGAGAGTTTTGGGGCCATATCGACGCCGTTCTTCAGCCAGGTAATTCGGGGATTAGGGATGCCTTCCGCGTGGCATCGGAGGCTGGCCGACACGCCGGGCTCCTGCGCCTGCGTTTCGGGGTAGACGCGAATCACCGGCGGCACTGCGGGAGACAAGGAGTTGGCGACTTTAAACTCCCCCAACGGGTGCCAGCCCTTGCTGCCAGCTACAGAAAGAGGTGAGCCCAGAGCTGGGGAGATGAGCCACAGCCTGGCAAGCTACAGGAATCATGGAGTGGTGGGGTTGGGAGGGACCTCTGGAGATCATCGGGTCCAACCCCGCTGCCAGAGCAGGGTCACCCAGGGCAGGTCGCACAGGAACTGTGGGGCTGGAAAGCTCTGTCACTTTCACAGGAACAAAGTTTTTCCTCATGTTGAGGTGTTTCCCCTTGCTACCACCTTCTCTCATCCTATCCCAGGTCACCACTGACAAGAGCCTGGCCCCTTCTTGCCCCCCACCCTGCAGATACCTGTAACCATTCCTCAGCTCCCCTCTCAGGCTGCTCTTCTCCAGGCTGAACAGCCCCAGGGCTCTCAGCCTTTCCTCACCAGAGATGTTCCAGTCCCTTCAGCATCTTTGTAGCCTCTGTTGGACTCTCTCCAGTATTTCCCTGTCCCTCTTGAACTGGGGAGCCCAGAGCTGGACACAACACTCCAGCTGTGGCCTCACCAGTGCAGAGCAGAGGGGAAGCAGAACCTCCCTCGCCCTGCTGCCCACACTCTTCTTCATACCCCCCAAGAGACCATTTGCTTTCAGAGCCACAAGGGCATGGCTGTCCCATGGAGAACTTACTGTCCACCACAATTCTACAGCTCAGCTTTGGAGAACAGAAAATAGTAACACGAAAGAGTAAACTAATAAATCAACACCAGGGAGCAACCTCAGTGTCTGGTTTTGAATTAAGACCTCTCTTGCTTGTGCTCCCTTTCTTTCGTTGCATGTCCAACTGAACTCGAGTTGCAGTAAAACCTAAGGCAGGTAATCACAGATTTAAAACTTAATGTATAAACTCCAAACCTTCACTTCATCAAGTTAGGAAAGAATTGGGAGTTCTTGCCTATTAGAAGTAGCATGAGTCAACATTTAAATTAAATATCTACCGGGAATGGGCTGTACACTCACCTCCTGCTATTCTGAACAAATAAAGTGTTTAGAAATTACTTCTCTCTTTTTTTTTTTCTGAGAGGCTTTCAGACAGTGACTTACCTTGTTTCAGGAAGGCCCCTCTGAACTATTTAATGCACTCAATTGGCAGAACTTCTAATTATATTACAATTTCCAACAAGATTATCGATTTTCAATCACGTTGCCTTCATTGCTCAAATCAACAAGGTTTAATACCACCCATTAACTATTTCTTAACAATTTCCTCACATACCTTAAAGAGAATTTGCAATATTGTGCCATCAGTGAGAAAATATCAGTGGGACCCTCCTTCCTTTCTCCTCAGGGGACATAATGAGAGCAAACGTGAGGATGTGTTGGATTGTGGCTGAAGGAACTTGAAGGGTGGTCATGGGCTGCTGCATTTCATAACTGGATGGTCAACTTTTTGACCAGATTAGGAGATTTTGGGACTCACGAATGGTGTTAAGTTTTGTAAAACCACAGCCAGAGTTAAATGGGAATGGGATATGTGGGGGCTCAACTTCTTCCTCAAGGAAAAGGAATAATCTCTGCTGGCAGTAGTAGAGGACTGAGAAATAATTGGGCTTTTTTTTAAGGAAAGCCTGAGTTAATAACAACTTCTACTGGAAATCACTGGCTTAAGGTACCAAACCCAGCGCTATGCTTTTATACAGTCCATCATTAGGTTCCAGGGCTGGTGAAATTAAATTGCTTTAACAGTTGCTTTAGAACAAAATGAAATCTCTTGTTTGCAGCTCACTTTGTGCCTATAGATGCAGATGGGGATATTTTAAGTAATCACATTCACTGGCATGCACTTCCCATCTTCCTAGTTCTACTTTTTTATTGGTCTTACCAGAGAGAGATGTATTTTATATGTGTCTTACCTACCAGCTGCCAAGTACTAACCAGAGCTGAGTCATCAGCTGGGAAGGAAATCAGCCACAACAGAAAGCCCTCAAGTCTCCTTGGTTTTTATGGCTTTAAAAGAGAGAGATTGTTTGAGTCTAATCAGAGAGGAAATGCCAAGGGGCAAATGGAAAGACCAAAAAACGGGGACTTCTAGCAAGGGAATGGCTTTAAACTCCACCTCCACCCTGGATGTCTTGAGTTTACAACCTCATCTTCTATATCCTTCAACTGAGAAGAAAATGTGTTGGAAGACGCAGGGCAGTGAGTAAAACACTACCCAAGAGCTTTTTAATCAGGAGGTCACCGAAAAGACAAGGTTTGGTTGATTAAATTGAGGTTTTGGCTTTTAAATAAAAGCGTTTACTGGCTTTTTATCTTCTCTTCTTCCCTTCACTGTCAAAGTGGCAGCTCCTCCTGACTCCAGGAGGTGCCGGAGCAAGAGGAAGGTGAGGAAAGGAAGCGATCTGCTCTTGGGAAGGGCTGGCAGCTGTCAGAGCCAGCCCTGCAGTTATTTAAGAGACAGTGCCCAAGCAATTCAGGGGAATGATGCTGTGAGTCAGGAGCATCTCATTCCGTCTGTACCTTGAAAAATTAATTTGAATTTCTCTGAGTCGGTGTCTCCAGGTGCACGAGGATAAAGATAGTAATTTTAGTCCACTTTGACAGAATTTTATGAAGGCTTTGCACTCAGTGCTTGTCTCACCTATGATTTGCTTGCTACTATTAAGGTTTGTAGAACAAAATGATTTAGGAACTGAGGTCCATTGAAAGCCTATGTGATTTATTGAGACTCATAGATGAGAGGTGGCTCATCTCTGACAAATTCATAGGAAAAAAATTTACAATACCCAAGAAGGTTAGATGCCCAAATCCTGGTGAAGTCAACTGAGACTGGTAATTAATGTCATAGAAATACAGAATCTTTTCAGTTGGAAAAAACCTTTAAGATCATCAAGTCCAACTGTTAACCCAGCACTGTCGAATCCACAGCTAAACCACGTCCCTCAGCACCACAGCTCCACAGCTTAGAAACCCCTCCAGCACTCCACCACTGCCCTGGGCAGCTGGGCCAGATCTTGACAACCCTCGAGGGACTCCACCTGATCCTCATGTCCAACCTCAACCTCCCCTGGGGCAACCTGAGGCTGGTTCCTCTTGTCCAGTCCCTTGTTCCTTGTTCCTTGGGAGCAGAGCCCGACCCTCCCTGGCTCCAGCCTCCTGTCAGGAGCTGGCAGAGCCAGAAGGGCTCCCCTGAGCCTCCTTCTCTCCAGGCTCAACAAGCCCAGGTACCTCTACTGCTCCTCACCAGATTTGTGCCCTAGACCCTTCACCAGCTTCCTTGCCTTCCTCTGGATGCTCCAGGTCCCAATCCTCCAGAAGGCACAACCTGCCTCCTCCAGGCCACAGGCAATGCTGACCTTCTCTGCCTGGGACTTTGCCTGCCCAGCCTCCTGCAGACAGACTCGTGTGCCCATGCTTGCAGCCAGACGGAAACCAGCTCCGGAGGAAAGTCTGTGAGGTCTCATGCAGAGCTCTGCTCCTGCCAGGACATGGCCACCTGCCTGTGCTTGCCCGGGAGATTCTCCAGCCTAGCTCAAGCCCTTCTCTAACACATCCCAAACAACCACAGGCTCCAGAGCAATTTTACTCCAAGCTGAACACTTTTTCTCCCCCACCAGCTCTTAAAGGAGATAAATCCCATCCCAGGCATCTCCTATTTAATGCTCTCAAAACCTACGTGGGTTGATGTGTTCTTATAATGGTTTACTTCAGGCTTTCCTCTTCCTAGGGGCACTCGTGGCAGCACTCCCACCGACTGCTGGAGTGACCACGCTCCCTACCAACAGGGCACTCCTGCACAAAGCAGAGTGTTCTTGCATCTCTGCGTTTCTCACCACACACCGTGTTAGTCTTTAGTCTGCCTGTGAGTAATCCACGTATTTTTACCTGCAGAGCTGAAAACACAGCAGATTTATTCTGCAGAAGGAAGCTCAAGGGTCCCAGACACCGGATCAATGTTCTGCACGAAAATTAGCTTAACCTAAAATTATAGCAAGGTGTCTTTTCAAGAGTGATTAATAAGGAAACTGCTCGTTTTCACCTACAAAAATATGTGTTGCACCTCCATTCCTGCTCTCTTATCATCTTTCTTGCTCCTTCCATATTTAAACTTTTTATTTCTTCTCCCTTGTCTTAAATAATTCATTGCACAGGTAAATTACTGCATGCAACTGCCTTGTGATAACAGCAAACCACAGAATGCATTTTTATTGTCCTGGCTACAAATTAATACATTCCAAGTAAGCACATTTTACTTTAAACTTGCAAAGATTTCAGCTCCAGACTTTGGAATATATGGATTATCTTTTGCTATTTCCCTTGGTGAATATATATCATTGCTAACCATTACTACGTCTGCAGCCAAGGGCAATATAAAAATGCTATTATCTTAAGCAAAGCAGGAAAAAACCAGAGGCATTCAAACAAGTACAAGATGGGGTAGATTGCCTACTGCTGCATACTGAGCAGCACCTTCCTCGTGAGCAGACCGATTCATCCCAATAAAAGAGCTCAGGTGATAAAACACAGGATGAGCACAGATGGTTGAGTCGAGCTCTGAAGATGTACATTGCTGCTGTAGGACCTATATGCTCTGGGGCTTAGTAATAATGAAGAGATTAATCATTTCCTTGAGATGTTTTAATCTTTCCATTTATGATTTGAAAGCAGTTTGCAGCAGTACACGTTTTCTCTTGAAAAAGCCACATTAACACAACATCCATGCTCAAACCATCTCTCTGTTACTGGAAAAACGGGTCCTATTGGGCCCTTGTAATTGGGCTGAGAATCGAACGGCTTTTAAAACCTGTTTTCAAGGAATACAATATTCTGATTTATGCTGATGTCTGTTCCAGAGTGCAAGGACCAAAGAAAATGATGCCCTACACTCAGCAGTCTCTTGATTTGCAAACTATCAATTTTCATAGTTGATTACAATTTTATGAGATTCTTTATCCTCAGCAACTCTTTTTTTCCCCTCGAACGTGATAAATTGCTTTTCCTCCCTACAGTTAGTGCATGCTGTACACATTCCCTAAGCAATACCCATATGTACAAGACAACATCATTTTCCTACTGTTCTTAGCTTCTCCTGATCAAAGATACCAGCACTCAAGATGAATTCTTCACTCTTAAACTCTGTGCTGCCTTTCAGTGAGTTCTCTTCTTCCCCAGACATTAAAGGCCAGTTGTATAAATACACTGACTTAAATTTCACCACTGCTGCGAGTCCTCAGATTGCTGAGCTCAGCCCAAACCAAACGGCACACGTCGGCCACATTTCACACCTCTCTTTTATGCTTCTTGCCCAGATGTGAGCCAGTCTGAGGCATTCATTTGGTGGTCTTCATATCTTTTGCCTAACAGGATTCTCATCTCTGCTGGTCAAGTCAAGCAGCTCGATCTGCCCATGTTCTTTGTGATATCCCAAATGAGCCGAGGTAAAGGGAAGAGCTGCCCAGCATTCAGCAGTCAAGCAAACACCAAACCTCTTCTTTAGTTTCCCAGAGAGGTGGGGGAAGCCCCATCTCTGGAAGTTTTTAAGACCAGGGTGTACGGGGCTCTGAGCAGCCTGCTCCAGTGGGAGGGGGTTGGAACGGGATGAGCTTTAAGGTCCCTTCCAACCCTGATGATCCTATGATTCTCAGAAAGGCCCCTTGGAGAGGATCTGCAAGCAAGCCCAGACTGTGCAGTGCCTGATGCAGAGTCACACAACGTGGAGCTGCTCTTAGCTTGGCATCCCAGCCTGAGCCAGGAGCCCCAGCACAGGGCTGCAGGCACGTGGGGGGGTTGTGGGGCACAGGAAAAGCAACAAGCATCAGCCAGGACACTGCTCACCTGCTGTGGACAAGTGCGTGCCCCTGCTTGACTGCAATGAAGTGAATTTACTGTCCTTGGGCAAGAAAAGGAACAACTCTGACAATTATATTGGGCTGAAAGCAAGGCTTTCTATGGGGAAAGCTAAATTGTGTTAGTCTGTAATACATTCAGACAGAGCTCTGAATTCCAGAAACTTTTAACTTTGCTGAAATTGGGCTCCAGGCTTACTAGTTAAGCTTGTACCTCTGAGTTTTCCATCACCTAATCAATGAGCTGTTACAAGCCAGTGTTATGGTCTAAAAAGGCAAAGGAGAAAGATAGAGAGCTTATAATGTGTCGGATAAAAGTCTGTGAAGACAGAGGGTGCACATAACTAGGAATAGATTCTTTTAAGGAGAAAAAGGCAGTAAAAGGAAAATATTTTGTAAGCTGGACTGATGGGTCTCAGTGGGAGCAGTAACCCAGGGGGTACCTAAAGGACTGAAAACAATGAATTAACTTAAATGCAACCTAGAAGTTGGGACCTGAGGTACAGGCACAGTGAGGGTGGGGAGGGTTGGGAATAAACCTTTTTACTTCCAGTTAGTTGTTCTTTCTCTACTCTTTGTTAACAGAGAAATTTTGAGTTTTCACTATTAAAAAGAAAACAAAAGAAAAAAAACCATAAAATTCTGATCATTCCCATCAAATAAACCCACCTTTTGATGTTAACAGTGCACCAGTCCCTCCCTGGAGGAGACAGGTGAGCAGATACACCTGAGTTCTGGCTGACTCGGTTCTGTCACATTCTCTTACCATTTTAGTCCAATACAGAGAAGCAACAAAACCCCTCCCCTGTTGAAGATGGAGTTTTCAGCTTGATACAGACAGACAGAGACAATCCCCAGTGCTGAACAGCACCCATCAACTCTACTTAGATTCTCAGCATCTTCACTCAATTCAGCCTGGCTTGGTTTCTTCCCTCTACTCCCGTCAAGAGAAATTCCTCCGTTTGTCCTTTAAGTTACTAAAACCCCAGAAGGATTTCCTGAGAAAATCCTTCTGCCTCGGGAACCCCATCATGCAGATGAAGGTAAGCAACGTGGTCCTGTCATCAGGATGTTGCCCCAACATCCCTTGCTGGCAGAAGCCATGACATAGGCAGGAAAGAAAAGAATTTAGTGATGGGGGCAGCCAGCCAGCCACGTCTAGAACTGCAAAAACCAGGCTTGGCAAAGCCTAATGGCTCACTTGGGAATATTGGATACTGCAAGACAAAAATTTCAAGACTTTGCAGTGTTTACCTGGGTTGATACCAGAATGTGTGGCTCTTTTTTTTTTCCTCCAGTATTTAGTGACTACATAGCAACATTAAAAAGCCAACACGGATAGCAGGGGATTTTTTTGTACAACAGTAAGGAAAAACCACATGCAGCTGTGCTGTGAAACTTCCATTTAAAATAAAATACAATAAAAAGGGATCTTTCAACAAGAAATTAAACTTAAGTGGCAGGCACGAACACGAAACCAAACACCCCCTCCCCACACCCACCCAGCTTTCCTCTCATTCTGGGTTTAGTTTCAAAGCCTTTGGGCCTTACACTCTCAGCGATGATAAAGTCTGCATTGTTGTCTGCCAGCTCAACTCCATTCAAACCTCATAATATATCACATAATATACACGGGATTAAGTTGTTAGCCCGCTTTTCTTTCAACTGCCATTCATCAACCAAATAGCACTTGGAGGAAGGAAACCTATTTTCCCAGCTGCAGCGTGCACAATCTAGTTATCCACATTGCCGAGCCGTCGTGCTTTCCTGTCTCCAAAGATGACAAATTATTATGGGGAAACATTAACTCAGTTTTCACTCAAATCAACTGGCTGCTTCCTCCTCTCCTCCAGGTACTCGCTGGGGGTGGGGAGCGCTCGCACGCGTCCGGAAGACCCGAGCTGCGGTCAAACCCAAACCCTGTGGTCACTGTGGCACTTCTCAAAGTGCATAAATCTCCTTTTTTTTCACTGGTTCTCTTCGTGTCAGCCTCTCTCTGTTAACCTGTGTGTAGCTGTCTGCTCTCACCAGCTGAAAGCTCTCCTTTGCAGAGGTCTGCCCACATCTAGAAAGAGCTAGACATTAATTTTCCTCCTTGTATATCCCCTCTAACCAAGTTACTAAACTAAATAATTTTATAACAGAGTAGAATCATAATTATTTTGGTTGGAAAGGAGCTCTAGGATCTCCAAGTCCAACCTTCATCCCAACATCTCCCTCACCACTAGAGCACAGCCTCAGGTGCTCCATCTGCTGGGTTGTTCAACCCCTCCAGGGATGGGGACTCCACCATCTCCCTGGGCAGCCCGTTCAGTGCCCGGCCCCTCTCTCAGTAACAGATTCTTTCTAATACCCAAACACCCCCTGATGCAACTTGAGGCCAATAAGTATATCAAAATCCCACAGTGAGCAAGAGGTTAGTTACCCTGTCTCCTGTTCTGGAGACACTGATGCTCATCCCAGCACGTGTGAATATGGGGTTGAAGTTGGACAAGGATTGCTGCTGCAGAGGTGGATCCTCCATGGGCTAGTCCCTCAGTGAGATGCTGCTTTTAGCTAATGTAATTTTAAACTCAATCCAGCTGAGTTAGAGGTCAGAAGAAAGATAGCAAACACCTGACTAGAAGTTCCACCAGGTGCAAATGTGAACCACGGGATGGAGAAGAAGGGTGGAATTTGGCCCGTGTTGTTCTTTCACCTACAGAACGGTTCGCCCTCATCTTGCAACCCAGCTGGCCACATCTTCAGCCAACCTAAACAGCCCTCAGCGAACCAAGCTGACTACAACCAGGTAATAACAACCTGATTCCATAGCTGGGAGGTAGATAGCTGGTTTTGGAAACACTGTGCTGTATTTATTTAAATATCTTGGATGATTTCATGCAACAGAAATGATTTTCTGGAAGCGGAAATTACCGAAGCGACATTTCTGTCGACAAAAGCAGTAATTAATCTAAGAGACGGTTTGAAACACAGCTCTTCAACTGACTGAAATGTTCCTGACAGCTTGGTTTACAGTTAGGATACCTAGCTAACGACACATTTTCCCCCTTGGTACCCTGCTTTTTGATTGCCTGGGCGCTAGCAAAGCCCGAGCTGCGCTCACGCCCGTCCGCAGGCAGTTTGGGATAAACACGCGGCTTTCCTTCCGGGAACGTTTCGGTGGATTGACATCTATGCCATTTACTAACCATTCACCTGAAGGATGTGGGTCTGATACAGCTCTTCATAGCCGTAGGCATGACAGGTGTAATTGCCCATGTGAATAGTTGTTACCTTGGAGATGTAGAGGGAATCGTCTTCTCCAAAATCCTGTAGGTAACAAAAGAGAGGAAAGGTGCCTTATTATTTAGTAAAAATACTTTGAACACCCACCACATGAAGGGAGACTACCCGTTCAGTGGTTCTGATAGCTTGGGAACACAGCTTGAATTTCGAGCAGTAAGTTTTCAAGTGCATAAATCAACACGCGGGGGAGAAAATGAGCGGCAATTTAAGAGGAAGGCAAAGGAACTCATCTGAGAACATGAACTTTTGTGCTGGTTGCTAACAAGGTGCTCTTTGCACATCAAAAAGATGGCAATCGCCAGCTGTTTAATTTATGGAGGAGCTTAAAATCTGCTCGTTAACCTCAGATGCATAAAATGCCAACTTCTGGGTGGGTTGAGGCTTCCTGTAACAGTGCTGGTTCTTAGAAAATGCACTGTCACCTTGAGACTTGATGAGAAAGAAGTGAAACTGTTTGTCACTTATCTCACACAATATCCCAGGCAGGAGACGAGGAAGAAGACAAAAAGCATTTTTTCAAAGAAACTCGTTTTGATCTGTAACTGCTTGACAAGTATTTTTCTTTCTCCCCTTCATCTTCCCCGATCTGCTCTTGCATTACTTCAGTTTTTGATTAGGGATGGGGAGAACGTGAGTTAGCAGAGAGGTTCTGACACTGTGGTGTGTTGAACTGTGCCCTGCTTAGGAGCTTATTTCAAATTGTAGTTAACAGAATCGCAGCACTGATGGGTGTGGGAAGCAGCTTCTCTTGGTACTCTCTGAATGTTGAGACTTCTGCAGTTCCAGAATATTTCTACTCCTATGCAAACCCAGAAGGATACATTTTAAAATCAGTTCATGAGATTAAAGAATAATTTATTTTTAATTAGCTCTGTGTGTGAAGCATGCTGGGGGTGTTCAGCCTGGAGAAGTGAAAGCTCCAGGTCCCTTTTAGAACCTCAAGGAACCTGTCAGAAAGATGGGGACAGACTTCTGAGCAGGGCCTGTGGGGACAGGACAAGGGGGGATGGGTTTAAGCTAAAAGAGGGAGATTTAGACTGGAGAGGAGGGGAAATTGTTGGTGCTGAGGGTGGTGGGAGCCTGGCCCAGGCTGACCAGAGAGGTGGTGGCTGCCCCATCCCTGTCCCCATCCCAGGGGAGGTGGCCGGGGCTCTGAGCACCCTGCTCTGGGTGCAGATGGCCCTGCTCCCTGCAGGGGTTGGACTGGATGACCTTGAAAGGTCCCTTCCCACCCAAACCATTCTCTGATTCCATGCTAAACTAAATTCTTTCCAAAAGTGTGGTAAAATTGTGGTGTGGTGCAAACTCACAGCCAGGGATTTCCAGCACAACCTGATTGAACCCACCAGGGTCTACAGCATGAAACAGGAACACAAATTTACTGGCTGGAAGTCAAGAACTTTGGTCCCAATTTCTTTGTGATCCACGCACAGAGGTGCTGCTGCTGCTCCCTCTCCCTGCTGTGCCCAAGGCAGGTCCAATGCTACAATCCCCATCCCTGCTGTGACTGCCAACCCTCCTGCCAGGTGCTCAGAAATCCCAAGCAAGAGTTGTTTGATCATCGGATGGGCTGCTTCCTAAACCAAAACCTCTCAGGGCTCCTTAGAGTTCACATTTCCTGCCTCTTCAGGAAGCATCTGCTTTACAGATCGAAGTTTCCTTTCCAGCCAGGACATTTCAAACAATTTTGGAAGGATGCTGCGATTCTGAGGCAGTCATGCAATGCCAGCTGGCGGCCTTAAAGAAAAGCACAAAGTAGCCCATCTCTTGTGGAATGGGATTGATCTGGCACTACTTCTGCTGGCTCTTGAAGCTTCTCCCATCACTTCTGCCTGGCACCAGTGAAATGTCTTCATACCCTTCCTCTCAGTGGCCAGCCAGCAGGGGAAGGGGGGAAAGGAAAGTTTAGGAACTTGCCTGATTTTTAGATAAATTACAAGGCAGACTGAGAGTGAGCACTGAGAAATGAAGAGTTTACAGACAGGACAAAAAACCCTTGCCAAGGCAGAGAGCTTGGCTTGGGAGGGGACAGAGATAACCAGCCAGATTCTGCTATCTGCTACCCATAGGCATGTGCTGCCCTGAAGTTCCTGAACAATTAGAAAGAGTAAATCCACAGATGAAGATCACGCTGACATTCCTCATCTGTCACCAAAAGCATCTGGGATATTGCTGTCACCTTGGCTGCCAGGCAGATCTGGCACCTCCACCATGGGCTAAGGGGGTTAAACTACCCAACACATTATTACAAATTCCCACTGACAAAATCCCATTTCAAGCATTTGTCTGTTTTCTGGTCAGCTGGAAAGCACAGATGCGTGAGGGACTGCAAATAGAAAAGACACCAACCCTGTTCAAACAACATTTGCATGAGATGGAGAAAATGCTTGCAGCAGAGGGGACTTCATAACAGCTTTTAAAGTTAATCCCAAAGCAACTCGAGCTGACTGTAGATCAATAAAAGCAGGATGGCTACTTTTATGGGATGATTTAGAAGGAGTTGTGGAAAAACAGGATGATAAAATCTCTCTGATTTAAGTACGTCGCTTCCTTTAAGATATCTCAGCAAAATACTATCAATGCTTGGTTTGTGCTCTGTAATTGTCTTTTTATGGACAATCTGGTTTGGTTTTTTTATTTCCAATGCATGCAAATGTATTAATATAAGTAAAGACCCTTGCAAAAACAAACTGATGCATGATTATAGCATTATTCCCTTCTCCTCCAAATGCATCTTTTGTCGTAAAGAGAAGCTTATGTTGGTAAGAGCATGGTTTATGACTTTTAAAAACTGTTTTCTGGCTGCCAGCACTTAAAGAAGGTTACCAAAGATGTTTTAGGTTAACACCGGATGATTTATGTCAGGCGTAGAAGGAAATTATCCACTCTGTATTAGAACTGGTGCTCACCCAGTCAATTCACAGCACATTACAATGTTATTAACACTGACCAGTATTAGATGGAAGGAAAGGGGAAGGAAAAAGTGGTGAGGAAATTTAGGTTCAATACTGAACCTTTTGTTGCTACAAAAAAAGCAGAACAGTGAATTCTCCATCAAGTTAATGACTCTTTGGGTGTGTTTATTGCAGCTCATGCTTTCTCCTTGTGCTTCCCTGTGGATATAATTAGTACAATAGGATTTCACAGTCACACTTTATCTAGATGCACAGATTCTTATGCACAAGCACTTTCCATTTTGCTTGCAAAGCCAAGTTCCAAGTCTCCATGAGTCACAGGGAACCATAAACATCTGTAAAAGTGATGTAAGGTAATTCTCCCTACAGCTAGCTCATGTTTACAGCAGACATCTCAAGGCTGTCCAGGAATCTCAGCAGGTGCTGCAACCCCCCCCAGGAGCTGGGACTGCCCTACTCCTACCCCCAGCAATGCCCAGCAGTGAACTGGAAAGACATTTTTGTCTATCAACCCATGAAAAAGGATAAGTAAGCAGGAAAAGGGAAAAAAAACCCTGACTCCTGAGACATGGTTTTCCTCATTTACCACTGAAGGTGAATCTGCTGGTAAAGGAAAAAGAGAAGGGATGAAAATAGAGGCAGAAACCATTTTAACCCCACAAACTGATGAAGCAAAGTGGCCAGGTAAGGAGAGGGTGTTCATCACCTCTCATTCAGGAATTTCATTATAAAATAATATGTTCTGGTAAAAAAAAATAAAAACTTCAGCCAACTATGCTTCTAATTTCTTACAATTTATAAGATCAACTAGTGGCAGATGACTGATTGACTTCCCCAGCAGTTTGTCTCATATTTTCTCTCTTTTTCAAATAAAAAGTTCCCTGCCCTTTGTGAGCTGCTTTTATATCTTACAGTTACACCTCAAACTGATGAAGTGACTTCGGAATACGTTTTACCTATTCAAGATTAAAAAGTACACCAACTTGCATTTTAAATTGATAACATCTCAATAATCTAAAAAATAATTTCAAAAAGTTGCTAGTGGGCACAATCGATGAGAAAGCAGATCCTAGAAATGGGTAGGTACTGGTGCTTTTTGTATTGTATTTCCTTTCTGTCACTACTGATTACCCAAGGCATCCATCTCTCCAAACACCAGACTTTTCATATTTATTTATCCCATTCCTCCCTTCTAATGTGCTCCTTGCTCGTGCAATCTGCTGTGACTCGCAGGTGCCGTGCTTAGAAATGGGTAAAATACTGCACGTTGCTTCTAAATCTCCCTCACCTTCTGTCCCCAGTGAAATCCAGTGTGGGATGGCAATGCCACCCATCTCCCTGGACTCCCAGGGATGCGGCCGGAGCCCTCGGTGACACAGGGGGATGATGGAAGGTGCAGCCACCTCCCACCCGTCTCTTTTGCCCATTTCAGATGCTTTTTCCTGAAGCTGTCTAACTCATCTTGGGGTTGTTCCAACATGGAATGGAAATGCATTTAAAACCCTTTAGATTTTTGGCAAAGTCTGTTGTTTTCCAGGGATTTTGAAGACGAATCAGCATAGAGCAGATTCAGGTTTATTATTTTCTAGGACATCTTCCAGTAACTTGCCTTGTGGCTATAAATAGGAAGAAGGAAGAGAAAAACAAACCCCAGTGACACAAACCCAGATGAGCTCCCCATCTTGACTTTCCAGCCCCCCCTGGCTCTGTTCCTGTGTGGGCTGCCCTGGGTGCCCCTGCTCTGGCAGGGGGGTTGGACTCGATGGTCTCCAGAGGTCCCTCCCAACCCCACCATTCTGAATTCACTTCACTTCTACTCCCTTTACCTTTACCTAGACCTTTCCCTTTCAGCCCTTTCCAGCAAGCCCAGGCAAACTGGGAGCCTCCCCTGCATGGTTTCAGTGCTACTGGCAACACCAGTCCAGGCACTGGAGCTAGCTTGTTTCACTGGTTTTCCACTAGACAAAGAAAAACCCTACCGTGATTTCACAGTAACCAGCCCAGCAATACAAAGATATTAACTGGTCCACATTAAACAAGCTTGTGTGATGCTCAGAGTTGTAGAAATCTCTCTCTGATAATATTTACAGGATTTTAAAACAGAATGTACCCAAGCATTTAATGAGATGATTATTATGCAAAATCTCCAACAATGGCTCTCCCTTTGAAAATGATTTCTCCTCACTAATCAAACGTCTCTGATTTTTTTTTTTACAATAGATTCCTGAGTGATTCATATAAAAATAAGAAAAACTAAATTAGTCATGGGCTCTTAAATCACTTTCTTTGGTACTTTTAATAATTCATTTCCAGAGACAAGCTGAGAACTTATGCTTCATTAATATTATTTGTTCTTGGTTTTACACATGCTATCACTTTAGTAATTTACATGGAGAAAAATTCAGCCTTAAGCAAATGCCAGGAAAACTATTGCAAACACAGCCTGATGGGGTATTAATTTATCTCTTCTTCTTTTTTTTTCTGCTCAAAGAATTTAGCACAACATAAGACTTTGCTGGTGAGCCAAAAAAGTTTTGGGCTTGAATATATGGAAATGAGGTTTTTTGAGAGTTGTGCAATTCTAATATAGGTAAAAAAGGATGGATTGGATATCCTGAGAACCTCAGAGACAATACAGTGAGGGAAAGCAGTGGTAGGTGGTCTTGTTGGAAGGGAGGAATTAGCAAACCAGGGATTTAGTGAAATGTTTCTATTAATTGGATCTGGACATTTCAGAGAAGTGCAATAACCATGACTGAATGAAGGGGTGACTACTAATCTTGGGGGGAAATTACATTCACAAACTCCAACTTTATCCCGAGGTAGGTAACTGGGATTTGTGGATTTTGGTCTGTAGTTCAATTATCAGTTCCAACAGCCACAGTAGGTACAGGAGAGTCCAACAGATTTCAGAGTCCTAATTCATCTTGTTCTCATTTTTTTCCTAATGCCATTTGTTTAAGCTTGTCTGGTTACCTCAGTGCTTCACAGCAGATGGGCTCACTCCTTCCTACTTGCTCATTTTTAGAAGATTCACGTTGCATTCAGAGTTCTGCTTTTCTGCTGTCACACCCAGACTGAGGACATGCAATTCATCTGCAGGAAAGCTGCATCTAACATGGCAGGCTTCTCAAAAACTTCCCAAGCTCTCTGCCCTCTAAGCCTCTATAAATTGCAAGCAAAACAAAACCACCCCAGAGTAAGATGTTCCTCCACAAAAATGGCCTGTTTAGGAAGGAGATGATTAAACCTACACCAGCTACTTAGGACCAACTGCACAACTCCATTGCTTCCGTGAAGGAATTTCTGCATTTGCAATAATCAGCTACAAACTTTGGTCCCTGAGCCACAAATGGGCCAGTGAAGGCACAAACAGATCCAAGTCCCATGAGCTTCATTATAGCAAAGAGAGAGATGATACCTAACATGCTCTGGCTGATGTCAGGCTGTTGGGTCATAGGCTGGACTTGATGATCTTGGAGGTCTCAGAAATTCTGTGATATATTTTGAAAATGCTATTTTTTTTTCTGAGATAACTCTAAGCACCATGCAATTTCTTAAACTCTGATTTGAAGGAGAGAAAACTCAGCTCTAAACTTGCAAGTTCCTGTAATTTACTCCCATCAGAATCCAGGATGACACAGGGTTTGATCATTTTAATGGCTCAATTTCTATTAGCAGGGTGTTAAGTGGGGTTACTCACACCTGATCTTTTTTATTATTTAACAGTGAAACAACATTAAAAACATCAACAGGAAGATATCACCTTCATCCAGCCTGTTTAATGAGAAATCTCATCCAAGTGACTTGCATTTTAAGGGTTGGCCATTTGCTATGGGTTTCAAAAATTTAGAGGATTTCTAGGAATTTAGAGGAATATACAGAACATGGTTATCAAGGCAGGTAGGCTCTTGCAAGAGCCACGAGATGTACCTGGAGGTGAATCTTCCTGGGTGCACGGGGAGGTGTGGAATTTGAGCAATCAATGATTCAGAAAGTGGTGTGTGCTACCCCAGAGTCACTTCTGCCTCTTCCACGCACTCTTTACACCAGGGACCTGGCAGAGGTTTGGTGGGTAGAGAAAGAGGCAGGCTTGGATTTGGAAAAGCAATTTGGAGAAGAGAACCCCTCTTTCTCCTCCAAGCAGGGACTTACACCTCCAAGCTCAGCCTACTTATCTCGGCTGTGTCCAGGGTCCTGGGTGATGACAGGAACCCCAGCAGCAGCAGATCCCAGACTTTCCCTGCACGGCCTTGCTAAAGGCAAGAAAAGCTGAGAGTGGAAGTCTCTCCAGCTGAGTTTCCTTCCCCTGACAGGAGGCAGTGGCAGAGCAGACCCATGGGGACTGGGTGAGCCTTAGCAGGACACGCTGCCACACTCCCGCTGCTCAGCCACTTCCCAAACCAGGGGCTGAAGAGCTTCTCCTTGGGCTTGTTGGGTCATAGGCTGGGCCTGGGTGACAGCCTTTCAGCCTGTGTGACATGCTGATGCTGTAACACAATGTGTGACACAGGACAGGAACATTTAAAACGTGAGAGTGAGGCCTGGGTGACAGCCTCATGACATTTCTGGGTGTACTTTGTGCAAGATAAAGTGACAACAGCAAAAGGATGATCTACTGTGTTTTGCTAACTCCTGGGAGCATGCCCTTCAGGGCAGTTAGGGATTTTTCAGCAAATTAGGAGAAAGACAAGTCAAAAAGTAGGTGCAAAGCATTCTCACTCCCCCTGCCTTTAATCCTTGGTGGGCTTTCCACTATGTGGCACTCTGGAGCCTTGTGCTTGTCCCTGGATGGGATTTCTTGGGAGAGCAAGGACATGCTGTCCAACCTTTCCTCAGCAGAAAGGAATAAAGCTGAATTTCAACAACACGTTATGAAAAGTTTCTTTTTGACCTAGTGATCTAATGCAGATTTGAGTTCAAGGGTGTAGATCAATATGAACCATGTAATGAAAGATGCTCGTGGATTCATGTCACAGCTACCTGCACTACCCTTCAAAATTCACCACATTCTTACCTACCTCTACTCCACACCATTTTTATTCTATTTATTTATTTTTTATAGCACTATTCTCTGTTGTTTGTGTGTCTTCTCACCACGCTTCTGAAGGAATGCCTTTTGTTTATAAATTTGGCTTATAAATTTACGTGTGTTCCTCTGGAGATGATGTCAAATCATGTGAAACAACCTCCTATAAATATTGTATAAAGACATTTGACTCCACGAGGAGTTTATTACATTTTCAAATTGAGGAATGTTTTCATAATCGTATATTTGGGAAAACATGCTGCTTGTTCCTAGGGGGCAAAAGTATATTATTTTGAAAGATGACACATTTTAACCACTTCACTTATTTGTAGTCAGAAATCAATTTATAGCTATCACAATCTTATCACTTTCAGCTACATTATAGTTATTTTCTGCATGAGAAAAGTTGATGTGACTTTTTTGAAGTATAGCTGCAAAGGGACTTGTAATGGATAAATAATAGGGATGGGTAATTTATGGCTAAATAATATTTTTATGCTAAAAGCAATCTTAAATGTTTGCAAGAAAAATTGTTTAATTACATGTACCATTAAGATGGCTCTTTTGCAATAGCAATATGACAACTCATTAATAGAGTTCTTCCCAGACAGGACAAGACAAATTATTACTATGTTGCTTATGAAAGCTTCTGATTAAGAGAGCAATGAAAAATCATTAATATTTTGTTGCCAATCAAGATATCACATAAAAATGATTTAAGTAACTCACTTAAACAACTAGGCTTTATAGTCATCTTCAACCTTTCAGTTCTGCACAAATTTAGGATTATCTAGGTTTTTGTTGAGCAGTTTTGTCACTTCTGGTATTAATCTGGAACACAGTCAACCTTCTCCCATCTAATTTGTCAGGAATCTGGAGAGAATAAAGCCACACAGCACTTTTCAGCCCTGCCTCTCCTGTGCTGCTCTCATACCTTGTTGGAAGGATTCTGTTTTGGTTTTTTTTTCTTCTTCCAGAGTTGGGCTTCTATTTTCATCTGATTACTTGAATTAGCATTTAGAAGAGGAAGAGTTTAATTGAAATATAATACGAGGATTTTTCCAATCCTGTAGTTTTGTATGTGATTACCAGTGCGCCAGGAGCAGGCAGGATTTTCTTGAAGTTAAAAAGGTACAATTAATCTCCTGTTGCACTTCCAATTAGCCAAATTGCCAACCTTATTGTGAAAAGCAGAAACGCAATCGAGTTTCTGCTCGAGGCGTGCTAAAAGAAAACTGAAGTAATTTAATTAACTGACTTCAAGTATATTAAGAATCACGCTGCCTTTACTTTCCTGCTGTCGACGCCTCTAAAGAGATTATTGTTTAATGGGAGTTTCTCTACCCAGCAAAGGTTGAAGCTCTGAACTGTCTGCTGCCACCCATCCCGACCTGCGCCGTTGAGCATCCCACGGCTGCGCGCATCTTGGCACTCTAAACCTTGACATGGGTGTTGGGGTTACATCCATGCTGCACCCCAAACATAACGTGCTCATGAACGTGGCTTGTGCTCCACAGGACTTTTGGAACTTGTGATTAATCTAAATAGAAAGACTTGGTTGACCAGCTGAAGGAGCAGCTCTTCATCTCTGCCATGAACAGGTGCTTCAGACAGCTTAGAATGTTGGGAGGGAGCCTTAAAGCTCAGCTAGTCCAATGCTCCTGAAGGAAGCAGGGATGTAGAATCACAGAATGGTGGGGTTGGAAGGGACCTCTGGAGATTGAGTCCAACCCCCCTGCCAGAGCAGGGTCACCCAGGACAGGACACACAAGAAGAGAACCAGAAATGTTAAGGGTTGGAAGGGACCTCCAGGGATCATAAAGTCCAAACCCCCCCTTAAAAGTCTCCAGAGCAGGAGACTCCACAGCCTTTCTGGGCAGCCTGTTGCAGGCTCTGTCACTCTCACAGAGAAGTTTTTCCTCACGTTGAGGTGGAACTCCCTGTGTCTCACTTTGAGCAGGTTGCTCAAAGCCCTGACCAACTTCACCTGGAATGGTTCCAGGGATGGGGCATCCACAGCCTCTTTGAGCAACCCAGGCCAGTGTCTCACCACACTCACGTGTAGAACTTTTTTTCTTCTCTTTTTCCTTCTTCTACTCCAAATCTACCCTCCTTTGGTTTAAAACTAAAAACTAGTTTCAAACCATCCCCCCTTGTCCTGTCCCAACAGGCCCTGCTCAAAAGTCCCTCCCCATCTCTCTGCCAGGCCCCTTGAAGTCCTGAAAGGCCCCAGAAGGTCTCCCTGGACCATGCAGGTGTCCATCCTTAGTAACCAGAGAGATGACATTCCTGAGCTCAAGACTCCTACAGATTGCCCAGCATGATAAAAGGGACTATAAAAGATGGTAATCCCCAAACTGTGTCACCTCAAGTTGCCATCCCACAATACAGATGGAAGTGATATATACAGACCATAAAAAACCCTTTAGAGTTTAATTAAAGATGAAAAAGGTGTGGAGGTGCTTATTAGATTAAAAAAAAAGAAGAGCTGATGAGAGCTAGTAGCAGATGTTCTATGACAAGGTGACAGAGGTCATCAACTGACACGTGAAACATTAAAATGGAGCATAAATCCCATTTTTCCTCCTTGTAAGAATCTCCTTTGATATGGGTTCTCAGCAATATCCTGGTTCAAACTGATCAAGAGGTGATTTATTTCTTTTTTCTGCTGTATCGCATCGTATTGTCCTAGGGAATGTTCAATCACTCAGGAACCAGTTGCTTTATGTGCAAGACATAACTCTTCCTCTTAACATTTAATAACCAACGAGAAAGAGAATTACTTAAAAGTAAAGCACAAATCCACTTGGGCCAGTGCTGAGTCAGGGAGGAACTGGCTTTTCAGCCTGAAAAGGTACTCCTCAAAATCTTATTTAAAATAGGAGTTGCAAATGAAGCCTCACAACCATATGCTATCTCCTTCAAGGATATGTTTCTACTCCAGTTCCTGGACTGTCACTTTGTGTCCAGTTCATACATGAGTTTTAATAGCTTAAGATTAATGTGATCATAACCCAAGTTTTATAAAGGCAAGATAAATATCTGGAATTTTCATTAGTTTGGGCCAAAAAAATGTAAGAGCTCTCTCAAGATTGTAGCAACCAGGTTTCAGAACAGCTGAACTTCACTTCTATCCTGAGCTCCATCTTGAGTCCAACAAAATTGACCCTAAAACTACAATATCTCATATCCAGCTAGTGAAATCTGGTCAGCTTCACGGGCTTCGGGCTGTAGGCGCGATTCTGCACCGTCGGGGTTCCTGCTCCGAGCCTGCAGCCGAGTGTTTGCTCGTGTCGTGGTGCTTTTTGATGTCATGCTTCAAATGATGGCAAGAAATGCACTTTAAAGGGGTAACACTTGCTTTGATGAGAAGAAAAGAATGTTTAGATGGCCACAATTACTGAGGTTTTTTCTGCACACAGTAATCACCTGCACGTAGCGCACGTGATTCTCCTGCTAAGGTTGAGTCAACAAATCATGGACTGAGTTGCAGGGTGTATTTCTGTTCCTTGTGCTGTAGTTTTCATGTGTTAATGTATAAGATTAAAATACAGATTTCTCACATGTCAGCAATCCTGGCTACACAACAATTTAGGGAGCTACAGTATTGACGGCACCGACTGCGAACTGAGTGGTTATCAAATTAACAAGAGCTGAACAAAAATATAAATCAACTCTTGCTGTGGTGTAATTAAAATAAAACCTGATTTACTACGTACTTTAATGCAAAGAGAAATGAAATACAGACCATATTTTTGGTACACTACTTTCCACTCTATCCATAATTAAATGTTATTAAATCAATGAGTAAGTTTACAGCATTATTCAGGTATTGTCTTTACTACCAACTATGAGTCACACTTCAGACCAGTAGAGAGAATTAAAAGAGATTCCTCTTCCTTCCTGGGAGGCTATTGCTACACCCTGCTCAACAATCCCATCTTTTAAACCCTCATCAGAAACAGCAGCCGAGGAATGAGGTACAAGAATTGGCTGGTAGGCAAGTGAAACAGAAGGAACAGAGATAAAAACATATTATTTGATTTAGATAGAGGAGAGGTTTCACTGCCAGCCATAAATGCATTGTTCACGCTCTCGATTGAACCTATTTCTTTGTCCTAGGAAAGAGATCCCTGAGGAGCTGATGGTCTGTGGAGCTGGGGTTCCAGGGCTGTGGACCACAGCTTGTACCCATCTGAACAAGGAGAAGAGATGAAGCACCAGTGCTATTTAAGTGCTGGGTTATTACAGCACTGAGGTTTAATTTCCTAACAACATATCCCAAGACCCCTGCCTTCAGCTGCATGGATGTTATTTCACTTTTCTTCCTGAGACGTACCCACAGAAAACCAAAGTATCAGGCCAGCTTCTGGCTTTCCATAATAAAATAAAACTTGTTTCCTTAAAACTATCATCTGTTAGTCAAAGTCATTATTAAATGCCCTAAAAAGGAAATGCCAAGAGTAATTTGGGACTTACATTGATGTCCTCCAGGTCGAGGAAGTTGAGGATGACGCCGTTGCGCTTCCAGATGATGGGAGGCCGCAGCGCCCCGCGGATGCTGCACGTCAGGACGGTGCTGAGGCCAACGGTGATGGTGGTAACACTGATCTTCTGGTCCTCAGGCAGGGTCAGCTGAACAACCTCTGCAAAAGGCAGGAAAAACTTTGAAGGATTTTGGCCAGGAGATGGATTATTTGTGCTCTAACCCCTCCACTAAACAATAAAGCTAAGTAACAGACATCAGGCATCAAGCAGGAGTTGGGGATTAGGGCACTAAGAGGGATGTTCTGCAATGGTTAAGTCTACAAAGCAGTCAGCAGCAGGAGGACAAGCAAAGGCTCTGCTGCTTGAGACCACCTGGGTTTGTTTCTCTGCCAAGGTCCCTTGAAAAGGCCCAAGAACAAGTCAGGTTCTTCCCTTGAAGGAGTAGAATTAAGGTAAGATTGTTGTCACTGAAATACAAATAAATCCCATTTTAAATCACCCAAGTATTGGAAGTTGCCAAGCTCAAAAACTCCTTTATCAAATGCAGCCACGTATGGCATCTGAGATACAGATGTTCTACTAACTGAGAAGCTTTCTCATATTTTACTTAAAAAAAGGATATTATTTTGACATATGTAACACACAAGAGAAACATCTGAAGCATCAGACCTTACTGCAACCCACACTAACACCTCTCTGAAACCTCACCAGGCCACATCACTTCCTTCTGGCCAAGGCTCACAGGACACATCTGCATATTTTGCCCACGTGTGGGCACACAGACACTCAACACCAGGGTGACTGTGTGTGCAGCTTGTCATTAGGAAGCATTTCAGCAGCAGTGAGCCAGCACCGGGGCAATCAGGCCTCATTGTCAAAGCTGCCACATTCACAATTTTATCATTCGCGGGGTGGTTTTTTGCTTACTCTCATTGTCAACATGAAAGCCTTGAAACTATATTGCCTATAAATGCTGAAAATTGGTCTTTCAAGGTAATGGCCCGTTGAGATGAATGGGGAATGTTCACAGCACTTTGGTGTTAGCTCAGAAACTTGGGAGTGGGGAATGAAACACCCTCTCCTGGCCCCTCCTTTACATGTCCACCGGCATTAACAGCAGCAAAACAGGGATCAGAGAGAGTGATGCTGCCTCACCCAAAGCCATGTGCTTTGGGAAAAACCACTTTGAGCAGTGCTGACACTCTAAAGCGACGTATGGAGTCAGGTCTCTCCCTCCCATCATGTGGCCAAATTCCTCCTCCTCCTGCCTTCGCTGGCTTCTCACCTCTCACGACCGGCACTAGATCTGCGTATCACACACAGCACATCTGCTTGGGTGCCATCTAAGTGGTAGGTGCTCTTTCTTCCATCCCCTGCAAGAAGGGTTGACTTTCAGTGAATCCAAACGCTCCTTTTCATCCTGTCAGTTCACAGCTGAAGATGTAATTCTTGCCTTGAAAGTTCCTGGCTTTGGTGGGAAAATCCTTACCTCATTTATAGGGCTTGCACGATGGAAATGAATGGAATAAAAAAACCCAATAAACCCAGTATCTACTTTCACACGCATCGTCTTCCATCTCTTCACTTCCTTCTCTAATTGAAAAATTACTTTAACATCTCTCAAGTAGCAATTCAGTTAAATCTATCCACTAAAATATTCAGCCTACTTCAGCAGCCTTGAGAAGCCCGGCAGGACTCTCCTCACTCTACCAATTGAACAGAACTTGCTCAAATAGCAGGACCCTGCCAGCTCTGCCTCCATCCTCGTCCTGCTTCTTCCACCTGAGTGAGATGTTAATGGGATGTGCCACAAATTGTATTCACCACTGTACATCTGAAGCTGGCTTAGGGCTGCAAAGATCAATACAGCATCGGCTGTTAGTTGTTCTCCCACTTAATATTCCTGGTGCTATTTTAGAAAGACTACAAATTGCTTGAAAGAAACAGTACCTAGGGTTTTGATCTATGGTGAAGCAAAACTAGGAATGTTTGACCAACTTACTGCTATTATTTGGCTTGTGGTGGATCCCAGAGGCGTTACATGAGAAGAGGGGCTGCTGCAGTCAGACCATCAAGCACATTCTGCACTTGAAACTTTTAAATGCGAATGGGGAGATGGAGGAAGAGTGGGAAGGGAAGGAGAATATGACCCACCCAAGGTCACTGAGCAGATTAGTGGCAAGGTTTTGGGTCCCTCGCTCCCAGCAGGACATTGAGGGGCTGGAGCGTGGCCAGAGAAGGGCAACGGAGCTGGGGAAGGGGCTGGAGCACAAGGGGGGTGAGGAGCAGCTGAGGGCCCTGGGCTTGTGGAGCCTGGAGAGAAGGAGGCTCAGGGGAGCCCTTCTGGCTCTGACAGCTCCTGACAGGAGGCTGGAGCCAGGGGGTCGGGCTCTGCTCCCAGGGGACAAGCGACAAGACAATAGGAAATGGGCTCAAATTTCTCCAGGGAAGGGTTAGGTTGGACATTAGGAAAAGTTTCTTCCCCAAAACGGTTGCCCAGTCCTGGCTCAGGGCAATGGTGGATTCCCCATGATCCCCGGATGGGTTTCCAAGACCCCGTGGAGCTGTGGTGCTGAGGCCCAAGGGTCAGTGGTGCCCTGGCAGTGCTGGGGGATGGTTGGACTCAATGATCCAAAAGGTCTCTGCCAACCCAAGTGATTCTATGATTCCATGATTCTACCTGCTGGAGCAGAGCAGAGGTGCTGCCATGGAGGACCAGGGTCAGTGGCCCACAGGAGTGGTGATGTCTGAACCCACCACCCTCACCCAACTGCCTGAAGCACATCAGCAGCACATAGGGGCTACCAACGTGGTTATTTTCTGCATAAAAGAGAGTTCCTTTTTATGAATAAAATATTTGGAGTGCACTTGACAGGATAAAGAACTGGTAATTACAATAATTTGTAGCACGCAGTAGGGCTAATGAGGACATCTTTTCTTGAGGAGAAATGAAATAGAGGGTCATTCATTTCTGAGAGAATTGGTTTTTTCATCTTGCTGCAGTTTTTCTTAATTCCATCTGCTTTTCCTCACTCTCCCTTGAGTTCCCTGGCTCACGCTGGGCTCCCATCAGCTCCTTCTTCAGCAACAATTTTTAAGTGTTTTGTTGCAGTAGAATTCAACTCTCCCTGACCATCTTCCAAAGGACAGCTAAAGAGGTTTTGGATTTACATTTTAGAAGCACGCTAATGAAAAATACATTAACTTTTAATTAAGAAACACCTTGCATAGCTGCCGTTCTTGGCCAAGAGATGACTTTTTCTGGTAAAACATAATTAGGACAAAGCACTTTAAAAATGCCATCACACTCTGGTTTTGAGTATTTCGATGGAGTACGTTTGAGGGCATCACATTAACATTAAAAAGCCTCTCTACAAGATTATTTTCCGTGGCTTTAGTCATTGTTTTATTGCTAGTTTCTTACCCAACCAGGTGTCCTGGGGAGGAAACAAGATTCCCTAAGAGGACTTGAGGGTTGGGCTCTTAGAAAAGCTCAGAATCTTAAATTACTGAGCTTAGACACAACTGATGCTGGTTGGATTACACATAGAAATTATTCAAGTCACCATAATGATTTTGTGTACAGCCTCTAGATTAAATATTGAACACTGCTCACTTTTATTATTAAAAAACCTTTAGGAGACAAAAGGATTTTTACCACGCGGATAAAAGTGAAGAGAACAAATGGGTAATATCCAAAGTGTGCTCACGGGTGGAACACTGGCTGGAAAGGAATTTGGTGCTAAAATCAAAGAATTTTATGTTCATTTGGAAATTCTGCAGGATGATTCTTGCAGAATGGTTTTCTATATGCAATAGATTCAGGGAGGGTCAGTCCTGGCTGATCGTATTTATCAAGTGATGTCAAACCTGGTTACTCTTCTCTGGGATTTCAGTCGAAGCAATTCCTCAAGTCTGTTACAGCCAGAAATAACAAAAAAAAGGTTCCTGCCAACTCTGCATCAGAAATGGGATGCCATAACTATCGACTCACCTTTTAATAGTTCAAAGACAGGGGTAAAGCCTTCACAGTCATCCCCTGGAGAAAGGAATGGTTGTAGCTGTGCCTCTGTGTAGCAGAGGTCCAGTAGTAATCATGGAATCACAGAATTGTTTCTGTTGGAAAAGACCTTTAAGATCATGGAGTCCAAACCTTAACCCAGCACTGCCAGGGCACCACTGACCCCTGGCCCTTAACACCACAGCTCCACGGGGGGGCTTGGAAACNGTCCTTCTGAGAGTGAGGGGCCCAAAACTGAACCCAAGATTTGAGGTGTGGCTTCACCAGTGCCCATTCCAGAGGCACAAATCCACCACCAAGTACTGCACCAAATGCAGAACAAAATCAAGGATGGTATTGAGACTGCAAACCCTCCTTTGGTGACAGCAACAGCTCAGTGCCTGAAAACCGTGTGGCTTGAGGAATCAGGGCATTGCCATCTTCAAAGTTGTCTCTCTGTCGAGGAGGGTGCAGGATCTGGCAATCCCTGTGTGCCAGAGCTGGGTGCTGGGAGGTTACTGGATGAAGGATCTCTCTGCCCTGTCTCCCACTCCTTCCTCTGCACTATTATATTCATTCCGAGAGCTCTGCGGACCTTTGGTGACCCCGCTGTAGCCATTCTGATGTTCTTATGTTAAGTTTCTTGCAATACCAGGTCCCACGGCGATGCATTTGAGAACGTGAAGTCTTACTAATTCCTTTTCTTGTTAAAAACGTCAAGATATTGTCGAACATTTTCCTCAGCCCCTCTGCTCCAATCTCCTTTCTTGAGGCGCTAAGCTGGAGTTGCACTGCACCTTTGCAAGCTCCGCATACTAATGCGAGCAGGTATTGCTTGTTGTGCTGTTTTATCATGGAAATCTTTTCCTCCGCTGTCATTTGCTGCCCGCCAAAGGCAATCATAATTTCACAATGAAGACATGTATAATTGAGGTCATTATAGGGAGCAACCTGGAATGAGCATCTATAGAGGAAAAACTCATTGATTTAGCACCGCGCGGAGATAATTTACATAGCAAATGTTGGTTGCCTGCCTGCCTTTGCTCATGCTACACTACCTACGGAAACAGATTTCACACTTTAAAAAGTGTTTAATATCATTAATTAGATCTTTTCCTTTAAATCTAAAGAAAACGTATTTTTTTAATACATTGTTGCCACCTTTAATCATTGTTCCATTTGTTCACGGATATCTTGCTTTGCTACACAGAATGTGGAGCAACTCACTCCTATTGCTTAGGGGATGAGGCACTATCTTTGAAATCCTGTAACTTACCCTCCGTGGGGAGACAACGAACCCAAATGTAGCCTTGTTTGAAGCAACGGGAGGAAGACTTCAAAGAGATTCTTGCCCCCAAATGAATGCTCCTGAACAAAACGACCTTACTTTGCAGTGAACCGAAGCATGGGTGATACAGCCCAAAATGCATCATGTTTCTCCAGCAAGGGTTCAAGCCAGGATTGATTTAACGGGAAGAAAACTTTTGCCTCCACTCAATTCCCCAAGTCCTGCAGCTGTGTTCGTGCAGCACGTTGTGTAAGTAAAATCTGCTCATTGTTGGGTCTCGTGGCCCAACATTGCAGCACAAAGGTCAATAGTGACTTCAACATTTGTTTGAGAGTCTCCTCCGGCTGAATACGTTCTCAGGTGAGGAGCTGTCCTCTCTGTGGTCCAGAGTGAGGTGAGAGGAGCATCCATCACCCAGCCTCAGTAGAAAACCCCATTTTCTGAACACCATCTTAGACCTACAGGAGAGCCAGTCACGCTACTAAAAATGTTTATGTTATTCAGTAGACCTGTTAATGAACATGATTAAAGTTGTTCACAATTAATTAACCCAGAGAATTCCTACAGCTCCCACATTAGTTCAGAGCAGGTGACTGGGAGGAGGCTCCTGCCTTTATAACCTCTGAAAAAGACCCATCAAGAGCTGGCTCTGCCTTTGGTGTCACCCACCACAGCCCAGCTGGCCTCCATGAGATGCTGTAGGAGTTTGGATTCCCTCAAAAAGAGGTTCCACACCATTTAATTAATGCAAATAATAAAATGATTTCAAAAGCTAAGTAGAAATCTCTAGATCACAGCTTTATTTTGTAACTTCAATAATTCAAGTTCTTAATGTAATTTATAAATCCTCAGGACCTTGGGCGTTCTACTGCAGGAAATATTTTAGTGTAAATTCTCTACTAAATTAGTAATGCTGTTTTCCAAGTCATAAAAAGGCACACTCGTATTTCTAGCAGTATGAAAGAATTTAGTACCTTGACCCCTCTCCTGTCATTACTCTTGAAGGCCACAGGCTATGGCTCCCTGAGGTAGGTCCCAGCCTTGCACTGAAAGCTCAAACTTGTCTTGTTGTGGAATTCAGAATAAATGTGTGGTGGAATTCCCAAGAAATGTGTGGTGGAATTCAGAAGAGATGTGTGGTGGAATTCAGAAGAAATGTGTGCAAATGTCCAGCAATATTCAGCTCTGGCGTGGCGCTGGAGGACAAGGCCCCGTCTCTCACCCCTGTCAAGTTGAACAACTCTTCTAAGTCTGCGTGACCCTGACTTTCAGATTAAATGTAAGAGAAAAAGCTGCTATTAAAAGAGCTGAAAATGACAACGCCCGTGCCTGTTCTTCAGCAGCTGAGATGTTTTGTCTGTTGGTAACAGACTGTCCCTGCCATATCGCAGACCGGGTTGGGTTGGAAGGGGCCTTCACAGATCCAACCCCGTGCCATGGGCAGGGCCATCTACAAACTCTGGTTCTTCTAAGTAGTTATTTAGAGAATGAAAAGAGGCAGAATAAAAGAAAGCTTAACTCGAAGAGGAAGAAAAAAGATCTCATGCCAGAGTCTGGTCCAGCTTCTAACAGGGATTAAGACTTCACATGCAGACCAAGATGCCCTTGCTCCTGGGGAACACCTGAATATAGCCCTGAACCCTCTGGAGAGTGAAGAAATGCCCTCTGGGGAGGACGACTGTCCTTTCAACTGCTGCATTTCAGAGCACCCAAGGGCATTTCTTTCCCAGCTTTGTGCAAGGGGATTCAGCTCTCCTGAACTTCAGAGATCTGGAGGCTCATACCATCTCTGAACTAGTGTCTCAATCCCTTCCAAAGCCCACGTGGGGCCTTGGGTCACCATGCCTGGCTTGGCCATGCCACGGGATGGGCTCTTTGCTCACAGTGAAGGCCAGTTCCTCACACTCACTGTAGAGAACAGCAGGTGAGTAACTCCACAGAGCCACCTGCACTGGAAACGTCTACATCTGGCAAGGCAAACTCTGTTCAAACAGCTGCAGAGATTTTTAGCTAAATTACACACAAATTCCTTCAAAAAAAAAATCATTCACATGCAAGAAAAACAAGCTCAGCTTTCCCATATGAATTTGTATTTAGAACTCTCACGCAGCTAATAAATTTGCTAAAAATGACTTATATTGACTTCTAATCAAAAGCAGCTTCTTTATGTACTACAGCCTAAAGATCAATTATGTATTTTCTTGGTTTTTTTTTGTTTTAAAGGAAACAAGCAACACGGTTTTCATCACAAAATCCCATCACTGCCCTCCTGTTACTAATCAGGAGAACATTTCGTTTGTGCGGAAAGGGATAATTCATTCATTCTTGAAAGTACATGAATAAATATAAGTTGTTCAGCGCTTAATTATCTAATCTCCTGAGGGTGATAAGTGATGGATTCATTATGTAAATAGGCATAAGTAGTCTATTTTAGAGAACAGTTTACACAAACGCATTTGTTTTTATTTGAAATTCCTATTTCCCGCAGATTGAGAGCAATGTTGATATGATTAATTTTTGATAATGCTATTCCCATGTTGTGTCAACAGTGGCCTGCCCGGATTGTGGCGTAGCCACGCATTTTTCCCAGTCAATTTATTCACTTGAAAAGTAAAATTGCTAATGGTCTAATAGCTTTTCCTGATTACCTGGGGTAGTCACACCAGTTAAACACGGGACTCAAAAGACTTGTCTCTTTTTCTTAAGTCAAAACCATACTGCATTAAAAAATAATATACATATCCACTATAGCAGACATACTTTTTGAATAACTATGGGAGTATTAAAATCTCTCATTAAACCTAAAAAAAATAATAGACTATGATGGGGTTTTGGGGACAGATGGGAGGCGTTACAGCCGCGCTCTGTGTTTCACGCTCTCTATTTTTTTGGAGTGGAAAGAAAGAATTGGTTGTTTCACCACCAAAAAAGCAACAGTTGTACCTTGTAAAGGGTTTATTTCAGTCCTCCAGAAACGCCTTAGCTTTGAAAGGGAGATCTCTGCAGCACGGGTGGGTTCTTTCAAAGCAACGAAGCTTCGAAGAACAGCCCCTATCTATATTCAAACCGCTGTACCGCAGAGTTTCCGAGGACCAGAAAAGCATATGAAACTGCTCAACTCTTTGTATAAGTTCTGTAAGTTACAGCAGCTGAACTGATTTATACCTGATTTAAGGCAGAAAAAGATAGCTTCTGGTGCAGGCTGTGGCACGCCAAGTTTCTCCCTGGAGTGAATTTTTATGGCTGCTCTATAAACCCCTAGGGTTTATCATGGAAATACTGTCAGACCATTAAGTCCGGCATGACTTGTGGGAACTGCTGTAATGGGTACGTAAATTACTTGGAAAATAGAACCAAGTCAGGCCATGGGGTATTTGGGGTTCAAGAAGCATTCGCATATAGTTCAAAACCACTGAGACATCAAAAGTGGCTGCAGCAAACTGCTCCAATCTCTCACCCTCTCTTCGTTTCTCTTGGAATTCTTGGCCAGCGTTACGAGACTGAACGCGACACGCTGAAAAAGGCACGAAGCAGGAAACAAGGAGCCTTGGAAAAAAAAAAACCCACGCTGCTTCTAAACCTCAGATTAAGGGTTTGTAAGAAAAATCTCAAGCATTTCAAAAGCAGGTGTATTTCCATCTTTCATATTCCCATGTTTCCAGTGCTGGTAAACAACCAAAGTGGTGACGGCACAGCTTTTGAGATGTAAATAAGCTTAGTAATATTTTTTTTTCATGGAGCTTTCAGTGCTCTTTCTAGGGATGACTGGAAATTTAGCTGTGGTGATTATATAGATTTTGCAGCTTTTTGGACTGCAGCTACGGTCAGGATACTTAATAAATGCAAGGTCTCTCTTGTGCTCACACCATCCCAAGCCAGCAGTTGAGCTATTTCATCCCCTGCCTTCACCTTCCACTCACCAGCCACTGCCCAGTTGGGTTTTGCCTCATTAACATCAGAGTTCAGCCTCTCTCCAAGGCTTCTGGTCATTTTCCTTACAACACCTTCTGGGGTCCCAGGCCCCCCAGTATAAAACCAGAACACGCTTCCTTTTTAAATTATAGTTGCATAAGCAGGAACAACAAGCAGTGCAATAAAAAGCGAGTGGCTGTAAGGCATGCTCAGATATTTACGCCATGCACCCTGGGCTGGGCATGGGACTTGCATAATATCATTCAGAATCTCAGACTGGTTTGGATGGGAAG
>VWZY01000764.1:240-108128 GCA_013399075.1 Chloroceryle aenea | reverse complement strand
GGCTGCCTCTGCCCCGGCGCTTCGGGTAACGGGCTGGAAAGGAGGCGTCTCCGCCCGGGCTGTGTCCCGCGGAGCAGGGGCGCCGGGGGATTTCAGCCTGAGATTGCCGGTGCGGGTCGCGGCATCTCGCTCCTTGCGGCGTTTAAAATCGGGTCCGCTCCTCTTCGGAGCCTCGTGAACCGCCCCGCGGGGGGGCGAACAGTTTCACCCGGGACGTTAGTGGGCAAGTACTCTAAAGAGCTCGAGTACCTGCCACCTTTATGGCCTCCTGCCAAAAAAAACCTAAGCGAAAGCCGAGAAAAAACAGAATTTGCTGCTAGGAATTTCCCTGTGTGGTGTTTGAAAGGATAAACGGAGACTTTCCTGTGTGCCCAAGGTTCTTAACAGCCAGCTAAAAAAAAATGTATTCGATCTTATTTTTTATCTTAAACTTTGATGAAAAATTATGCCGGTGTTGAAGAGGAATCAGTGGAAAATGTGCTGGAACTTTAAAACGTTTTCAGGTAATCGGTGGAAAAAGCAGAATCTGTATGTTAGCTTTGAACTAGTGATTAGCTGCTTGCTGAATTATTTATTAGTGAAACAATTGCTGCCAAAGCAATGAAGTCATAGTGATACTCCATGATATCACTTACCACAGCTATACTACATGGTACAGCAGGGTTTGTGGGGTTTTGGGTTTGCTCTAGTTTTTTTTTTAAAGTTTTATTATTATTATTTTGGTTTAGGGGGGAGGTCGGTTGGTTTGGGGGTTTTTTTGTGGTTTGTTTTTTTCTTTTGGTAATAGAATTGTGAAAGAGCACAGTATTGTGCCTGTGGTCTTGAATATATAACACACTCATGGATTCTTCCTCACTAAATTCATCAAAAAGATTTTAAAGAAAGAAAAATAGTTGCTATCTTGTGGCTTGAAACCAATGCTGTTGCTTCTAATTGGATTAGTTCAGCACTCTGGACAAGTCAAGCATTTAATCAGAAAAGGAGAAGGCATCACCAGTAGCAGGTGCAAATATCTTTTAAGCATCTTGGTTCATCACATTTAATTTGGGGAGATGTAGGATTAATTCAGTTGCACTGGCATAAACCATTTTTGAAAACACACAGTGAAAACTGTAGCCAAGAGAGAGGTGGCACTGAAGTGAGCAATGCAGGAATTAAAAGTGATTGATTTAGCTCCAAAGGTCTTCCCTTAAATATTTTCTCGATGGCAGAAAAGCAGCGGCGGGATTCTACCTAGAGTGAGTTTCTGCTGAAATTATCTTATTATATATAGTTAATGCCACTCTTGGAAACGTGTCACAATTTTCATTCATTAGGTATTAAAAATGCACTGGGTTTTTTCTGCTGCAAAACTTTCCTCCCTTACCTTTTTCTCACATAAGGACGCTAATGTACACTGGGTTGGAGCATGATTTGCAATGCGTGTTTCCATTTAGATCACCTTAACTAGATCAAAGAGGAAGGTACGAAATCGTATGATGTGGATATTCAGCAAATGTGGTTGTGATCCCAGCAAATTGCTGCGTCCTGCAGTGATTCTTTCCTTGCCGAGAACCATTCTACACTTTTTGACAGACTTTTGATGTCTGAAGCTAGATTTTAAAAGGAGTGGTAAAGTTGGCATTGAGCCAACTTTAGAGACCGGGTTTTGAGTTAAATTGCAAATCACATGCAAAGTTTCCAGGGTTGAGAGATGCTGTTTCACTCTGTTCTTTCTTTCCCGTGACCACTGGACTCATTCCATACCATGGGCAAGTTTCATCATTCATTTCTTTGTTCTTCTCTTAAACTCACCCTTTGCTTCCTTCAGATCCAGACCCTACCGTTCCTCATTAGATCCACCCCTTTGCATCCTACCCACAATGTGATCTATACCCTCCTCACAAAACCATTCATTTTCTGTAGTCATCCTACACATGGAATTTATCCCCTAGCCATCATGGACAAAGCATTGTAAATGCAGTTTCATTTTCTGCAACTGATGAACAGACAAAAGATTTTGTTGAGTCCAGTAGAGCCCGGTTTTCAGCAAGTTCTTTTTCTTTTTGCTCTTTGGAGGAGGGTCTCAATTTCCCTCCTCATGGGCCTTTCTCTGTTTGAAGGAGGCAGAAGTCTGGTGTCTCTCCTCCTTGCCCTGATGGTGTTCTCTTTCCTTCCATGGGGGGAGCAGGGCTGAGTGGCTCAAGCAAGTACTTTGCCCAGCAGACATTTAGCAAGCAAAACACAGGGTGTTTCTGGGACTGTTCCTTTTCATGCACAGTGTACGTCTTTGCCAGGCAGAGCACAAGCCATTGAAGTGGAAGCAGCATTACCTCTCTAATTTATCTCCCAGGGTTTATTGTAGTGCCCATTGCTGCAGTATCAAAACTCAGTTAATACTTCACTAGCCAGAACTGCTGAAGAATATTGTCAATAGAAAGTAATAACATGTTCACAGCCTCTATTGACTGCAGCCTCAAGCTAATGCTAAAGATATGACAAGAAGATTTCTTTCTGTGTGCTTGAGTTTTGGTATGCTAGAGACAAGAAGCTATAACCAAATTGGAGTAAGGTCCAGATAGAGTTTATACTGTTTGTACTGAATACTTTCTAAAGAATGCAAAGAAGATAAATGTCAAAATTATTGAGAGTCACTTCAGTGTTAAAAAGTTGGAAAGGTGGTAGCCTGTGTTGTTTCCTGCACTACAGGAACATCAGTGTCAGAAGAAAATTTGGCCTAGAAATACTGACGACAGCATTTCCTCTGCTCTTAATTTAGCTGCTGTTCCTGTATATGGCTGGTCTTCGGTCCAAGCTCTGGCACAGACAGTGTCAGGGAAGAAGGCTGGGCCAGCCTCTCTGTTTATGCTGTGGACAGGGCTCCTGAGAGAACGGTCTGGCATTGGTTTTTCACTGGTAGGTGCATCAAAAACAGACCCAAAAACTGCGTGTCAACTACTACAAGCAGCAGCAAACCAAAGACTCAAATCTTGGGAGCCAAAAGGACCAGAATAGCAGAAGGGAGCTAATAGTAGGAACCCTTTGCAGCTGTACCCTATTTCATCTAAAGATATTACACTGCTTTACGAGTATTACTTGGGCCTCACAATACATTGGTAACTTACACACGTGTAATTATACACATTATGCAGCAAAGATTTAATGTGACTAAAGAAACCCAGACAGCCAGAGCAGAAACTTCGACTTGATTACTATCCATCTTCTCTGACCCATGTGGCAATCTTTGAGAGCAAGGTCTTGCATGGGTCAGTCTCTGCTCCGGAAGAGGCCTTTCTGTGCTCCTGCCTCTAAGTCATCTCACCTTAGGGTGGAGTCTATAGCTAACTGCGTGTGGCCATGAGAGTTTCCAAATTGGAGTGTGAAAAAAAATTATATACTAGTGGATATTTGCCTTTGATTTGAGATGCAGGTGGTAAAAGATCAATGAATGCGAGGATTGAAGGGTATCATATGTAAATGCCTTCTGACACATGTACGTTTCAAAGTCAAAATGTAATTCAGTCCAAAAAATGACCCTCTATATGGCGACATCCTTTTCTCACTAAATCCACACCTGATATCCTCCAATTACAACTACAAGCATGCTTTTCTCAAGGCATTTTCCAGCAAACTCGGTCTGGGCAACCAAACTCCTGTTTGGTTTGCACATCATTATGAATAACCAAACTCTGGAGGGCAGGTTGGACCCATGGTTATCTCTGCAATCTGATTAACCTTTGCCAGTACAGGTGTTACTTTGAGAAAAATGTGGCTCCTCAGGCCCTTGTCATAAAAGCATTCAGTGTTTTCAGAAACACTTGCCTGAGGAGAGTCTGTCCCACTTGCTTTCAGAAGGTTTGCGTTCCTGTGTCCCTTTAGAGTATCTCTGTGTTGCAGCTGGAGTTTCCTAACTGTGGATATGAGCACACATACCCAAGCCACCTTTAGTCTAGCTGTCTTGACTGTTATAAAACCATGGAGTCATATAATAAATAATTCAAGTGGGAAGGTACTTCATGAAGTTTCTAGTACATTCGCTAGGTTATTGATGAATACATTAAATGCAACAAGTCTGGTTCCAAGACAAGCTGTCACAGTATTCCACTTGTTACTGGCCTCCAGGTAGAGTATAATCCATAACCACTCCCTCTGAACCCAGCAATCCATCCAATTTCTTAACCATCTGCTTGTCCACCCATCCAGTCCATGACATCCCATCTGGGTTACGAGAATGTTGTGGGATACTATGTTGAAAACCTTGCTAGATTTAAGGTAAAAGTCATCCACTGCTCCACAAGTCCAGTCATTTAATCCTAGCAGGCAGCTAGGTTTGTCAGGCATGATTTGGCTCTGGTAAATCCATGCTAACTGTTGCCAGTCACCTTTTCCTTAGGTGCCCAGAAATGTCTTACAAGAGGATTTGCTCCTTTTTTTTTGTCCCAGCCTCCCAGGAACCAAAGTGAGGTTTGTTGGCTTGTAATTCCTCAAATCATCATTTTGGCCTGGTGGAGAATTTGCCTTTCTTCAGTTATTGGGGAATTCTCAATCTCCGTGACTTTTCTAGGATGATAGAGTGCAGCAAGGACATCAGATATTTTAAATCTGGTAGATGTATTGAGTCAATCATTTCAGTTTATGGGAAGGGCAGCTGATTTGTGGAGTTAAAAGTCTGAAGTCTACTTTGCCCTCTTGGCCATGTGAACTGGCCTCACTGAAAGAACTGCCTTTAATGCCACACACTCGGTGAAGAACTGATTGATAATGAAGAATGTCTCTGTTTCTGTGTCCCCCGTGACCCTCCATGGATTAACAGAGAATTGCCAGAGGCTGACAGCTGGGGCACAGGCTGGAGGGGAGATATCTGAAGAGTCTTATGAATTATTTCCTGAACTTTAGCAGGAAGAATTGGTACATGCAGGTGAAAGAGACTTGTGTAAGCTGAATAGATGATATTTGTCTTCAGTAAAGTTGCTTGTATTTCATACTAAAAGACTGGACTTAACTTTGCCTGGTTGTCCTACCAGAGAAATGTCAGCAAGCATACAGGTTTTATTAGAGATGCATTTATTTATGCATTGGAATGATTTGATTTGGTTTGCAAACATCATTAATGTAGGCTGGCTTTTGAACTGTAAACATGCAACCAAGTTATCTGACTTTAAATGGGCTACATAACTCTAGTAACTCATTGCAGCTGGATTCTGCTTGCTTTTTGACTTTCCTGCATTCCCCCTGCTTTTGCTTCCAGTAGCACCCTCAGAGCCTGACCCCCACACAGGGCTGCCTTCCCCTCTCGCCCACCCCTCCTGCTGCCTCCAGCATTGCTGCAACCCCACAGCCTCTGCCTTATCCCCATACTGGGCACGCTGGCAGCTTGGTGAGGCTGCAGGGAGGAGAGTCACTGGCCCTGTGCTGTGGAGAGGTTGTGCTCTCGCCGGAGTCCGTGCTGCCCGGTCGCAGCCTCGGCTAGCGCAGCCTCGCAGAGCCCAGAGCTCCAGGGCTGATCCTGCGTGCTCTCACCTTGCCTTTCAAAGTAAAAACACCAGGAAAGGGGGACACAGGTTGGTTCATTTGGGTGCCTTTTGTTAGTTGGAGTCACGTATCAATTGCTGGTCTTAAATAAGTCATGCATAAGTCTGTGCCGTGGTTCTGGGACTCTGATGTTAGTAACCTATTGCTGCAGCTCAGATATGTCACCACCATAACAGGGTTAAGTGGGTTGAAGCAGGCTGAAAGCAGTCAATGAGCCTGATGTTTTTCACTTTTGGGTGTCTGAATCCAAATCCCAGTGAGACTGAATGTATTTCACTGAGCAGTTGCTGTTGAGAAAGGTAGTCCCATATATCATTACCTGATAACTACATTACAACTTCAGAGATAGATTAGTATACTTGCCCTAGTGAATATGAAGAGTGGATTCGTTCTCGTGATACTCGCAGAGCTTCTGCTAATCTTGTTTAAAATACAAGGTTTTATGTTCTGTCCAGGTAGACTCAAATTGGCACTTCATGTAGGTAAGCATTTAAGGCCTGCAAGATCTGACTTATGGATGAGAGCAACACTTAATTATAAATGTTACTGAAGACAAGGCATAATTATCGTTGTCACTGCCTTTCAGTTCAGCTTAATAAAACCTCCTCTCGTGCACGTACCCAATGCGTGTGCATTAAGCTATGCCAAGCTCAAGTTAACTCTGTGGTTTTTAATTCCCTCTGTTGTCTGCCAGCTCTTTGCTTTAGTGGGAGAACAACAAAAGAAAAGATTAATGAAAGAAAATCTGCTGTAATTTTCTATTTGTTCTGCCATGATCTCAATGAAAAGCTCTGTCTTTTCTTTCCTCCCTATAGGACAATTTGCAAAGAGGAAGAAGACTTCACTTTGGTTCACAGTCTCCCTGCTGATAGTGTCTGTTTTCATACTGACCATAGGTCTGGCAGCTACCACAAGAACAGAAAACGTTACCGTGGGAGGCTACTACCCAGGCATCGTTGTGAGTAAAGAAACCTGGTTTTGATTATTAGGTGCATCCAGATAAATTATTATCAGCTGGATATGGGAAGCTCTGATTGATTTAAGAAATACTAGCAAACAAAAAGCAACTCAGTCCTGATGCATTTTACAGGAGAGAGCTGCCTCTTTGTTTTGATCAACGAAGTGTGTGATAAGGTAGGGGGGTAAACTCTGGGTTTCTGAAGTGCCCCAAGGGGGAGGCTGTCAGGGGGAGGAAGGGGGTCAAAGTTGCACTGCACAGCAGTTTTCTGGGCTCAGGGGACTATGTGAGAACCTGTGCTTGACTTCCCACTGGTCTTTATTAAATGTGGGCGTGTGAGTGACTGGACAGTAGACATGGGATAGATTTAAGTGACCCTTTGGATTTTTACTACTTTGATGGCAGGAGGAGCCACTCCACACTCATATCTGTGCACCAGGAATTCTGCTGGGTCCATTGCGGGGAAAGTCCTGTGGATAGGCTCATGGAATCTTCTCCCTGAAGCCTGCCTAACATCCTCTTGTGCACTCTTGCTGACAGCGTCTCATACGAGATCCCCTTCCAAAATCCTTAGTCTTGCTTTTTGCCTTGGCAACAGATGACTTGAACATGTTCCTGCACTGGGTACAAGCTTTGAGTTTCATCTACTTTGCCCTGCTGTGCCTCTGGAACTTCTGGGGCTGGGCAGCCCTCCCAGGCCTTTGCTCTTTTAACCCCCGTGGCTCTTTCTGATCTCAGAAGAAGGGTTTGATCTCATCCAAAAGTAAGGAAAGCCCTAGATTAAAAAACACAATTTCATACCTTGGCTGGGTTTTAAAACAGAGGACTATGGTCAGCAAATGGGGAAAAGCCACCTGTCTCATGTGGTCTCCCTGAGCGAGCCAAGAGGATGCAGAGGGTGCAAGGTGAAGAAAGAAACTCAGGTACTTACAGGTTAGGTACCTGCTTAGGTATGTGGCTCCACCACCACCAAAATGTGCTGTAAGGTCCTGTTATTTCTTGTGCCCTATGGAGTGAATTGCTGAGAGAAGAGGAATGTGTATCCTTTAATACTGTGCATACATTTTGCATTGCCATTAATAATTTGTGAGTCAGAGCTGTTCTTCCTAAGCAAGTCCTCTTACATCTTAGTGTCATGCTGAGAACAGGTCTTTCAGAAAGATAATTTGGAGATAATGATCTATAAGGAGTGGTGGTTTAAAAATAGAACAAAAAGTAGTTCTAAGAATAAAACCTTAAATGAATGAATCTTCCTTTCATTAAGCTAAAATAGATAGATTAATACTGCTAAGGGTCTCTTCATTTTCTATAATTTGAATTAAGGTCTTTAAGAAGACCAGATTATCTGCATTCATTCCCCAGAAAGAAGTTTCATTTTAAACTGTTGCCTTTAATAAGTGTAATAAGTAATAAACCCATCTGCTCAAAACAGGTTATTTCAGCATTTATTTTACTTTAGGAATAACACAATGTCTATTCACTCAGATGAATAATATAATCTACTAAAATATGAGGTTTTTAAGACTTAGAGTCATTAATAACCAAATAGAATAGCTACAGTTTATCAGACCACCTTCAATACAAACCATTTTATGAATAATTTCCCCTCTCAAAAGATTGTTGGAACTAAATAATTTTCATAAAATTCAGAATTCTTTTTGTGCACATGTGATGGGTTATTGATAACTGAGAAAGAGTCACGGGCAATTGTCAGTGTAAACTTCATTACTACACTAAATACTCCAAATGTTAGGCAAGAGTCAAAGGTGCTACCCACATCTTTCATGGTATCTCCCCCAAAGCCTAGCCCAGAGGTGTTTGACATCACTGCTGTGTTCCAGTGCAGTGTTGGCAGATGGCTATGGGGTGGCTACTCCAATGCTCAGCAAAGTCAGCCCCCTCTTTCAGAATGAGCCTACTAACCCTCAGAAGGTGCTTCTCTTCTCCGCTGACAGTAGAGGGAGCTTAGAAAGCCAGCACTGTACGGATCCCAAACTAAAGCTAGAAGAGTGAATTCCACACGACGTGTTTAGCTGTTGGGCTCAATGAAAAGAAAGATTATGAAGACAGGCAGTGTTAATTACAATTAGCAGTAAGGTCTAGTTATTCAGTAGTAAAATATTAACTTCCAGGCTAGTAGGCGAGATCTGAATCTCCACTGACCTTAGGTAAGGGATTTCGGTCTTCAGAACCATGCAGAATTAGGCCCTATCTTGCAAACACCTACAGATATGAATAAGAATATTCACTGCCCTAGATTTATTTACTTACATCTAGAAGCACTTGCAGAACAGGACTTTAGGGCTAGATCCATCATAAGATTTGGGCTTCTGATTAGCTTCCCTTGGCTTCAAGAAGAGGTAGATGCCTTAACTTGTCTGCATATGTGGACACTTGGCACTTATTTTGAAGAAGCTTTTCTATAAAGATATATTCATAGTGGCACGTGTTGTTTGCCTTTATACATTCAAAGTAATTTAACATAAAATATTTCAGTGTGTAGATGAGTTAGTGTAATGTTCCACTTTGGAAGGTGTCTGCATTCAGCAGATTACTGCTTGATCACCAGTTTGAGTTTAGGGCTGTCTTTATGGAACTGGATGCAAAGCCAGAGTTGGAGCTTCTTCAACCTCATTTCCTTATAAATGCTGTTTATTCTTAAATATTTAATGTCACTTCTCTATGACTACTGCTTATATTATTTTCATTTGCTATTTTTATAATCTTTCTACCAGGAGTCTGCACGGTCCCATTGTTCCAGTCACCATACTGAGCTGGATTCCCAGAGTTCCCAACCCAAACAGCCTATTGTCAGACAAAAAAACCCTAAACCAATCTCCTCAATGCTGTGGCTTACATCATGGTCTCTATCAGTGGTTCTGCTCCTTCTGATTGAATTGCCATTGTTCTCTATTTCCTCGTTTTTTCTTCACTACTCCACTCTGTGTCCCCTGCATCAGCTGAAAATGGGGTTTTATGGATTGTTCCCTTGGGATGAAAAATGGGGCTTGGAACCAGGTGTCATTTTGATGTAGTTGTATTAATTTACAAAGTTGCTGTCCCCTGAACAGAGTGTCCTTGCTCATGGTTCCAAGTCTCTCTCCTATTCAGCTGTCAGCATAGATGCACTTGCATACTCTTTCAGAATCTCTGCTTGTAGTCTTTGTGCCTCCCCTTCACATAAATCTTCCCAAAGCACTCTATAGCACATCTCCTTTCCTTACATTTGCTTTCTTGAGAGGGAGTGACAGATTCCTGTTGTGATACTGAGCGAGTAAAATGCTTTCAGGAGATTTGCTTTCTTCTGTGGCAGTTGTGCATAACAGCAAGGAGTTCGTGGGTATTGCTCAAGCCCTTGGCTGGGACACAAAGTCCTTAAAAACATAACCTGTGCTTGGAGGAGAGACTATGAACCAGATTCAGATACCTCATTCCAGTAAGAGGCTTAGAATCCTTAGCAGCAATGTCATGCCTCTTCCATGGGGTGAGTTGGATGGGAGCTGATGGGGTGACTGGGGGTGTATCTGGGAAGGCAGGAGTGTCAGTCTTAGTGAAGAGGGGAGCAAAGAGTGTTGTGACACTCTTTGACAGAGTGAGAGGCTTGAGACTGAAGTGACCTCAGGGCAGTATGCACCCAGGTAAGGCAAGGAGGGACCTCTATGGAAAGAACCTGTTGACACCTGCACTCCTGCTGTGGCTGCTTCTGAGTCTGTGGCCAGCTATGTCTCAAAGTGTGTGGCACCAAGGAGACCCCTTTTCTCCAAGCCCACATGAGCCTGGTGGGAGTCCTGACCACAGGAAGGTCTGATGAAAGTCTTGACTCACCTATTGCTGCTTTACCTTGTATTAGCCACTAATCCAAGGAGTTTCTACCTCTCCAAACTGTCATGGACCCATCATAAGGAGGGGGCTTTTCCTGCCACTGGTGTTGAAGCAGCACTGCTAGGCACAGTAAAGCCAGCTGAGTCCAGCATCCCTTCTTCCTCTCTCTCCTGTGGCTGCTGCTGATGCAGCTGTCCCACACTGAAACCGTACCGGTCCTTTTGGCATTTTAGCAAGGACTTTTTCTGGGATGTGTGGCTGTCTCTACTAATTAAAATCAAACCGATGCAACCCTAAGGGTCTGAACTTAGGTCACTTGTGTGGTAGCAACACATCCATTTTTTTTTGAGGAAAACTGTCCACAATTACTTAAAGCTTTGCAATTTTCCAGAATAATGATGTATGGGCTAAGTGTCCTTTTCTCCTGCTTGGCTTTATTTTAGCTTTCAAATGTGTAAAACTTTACATGACTATGTTAACAGTAGCCAGGTTACAGAAGTGTATTTCCTACATGACAAGTTTTACTCTGAAATATAAAAGAGATGCACTTCTGATCATTCCCCATTACGTTAAGTGATTTATGTCCAGCAGTAACTTCCACCCTTTCCCCTTACCCACCCCCATTAGCCCATTTGTATAATACATCAGCTCTGATACCACTGTAAAGCATTGCTATGTTGACCAAATAAGCTGACCTTGTGTTCCTGTTGGTTTTGTTCTTTGCCTTAGCTTGGCTTTGGATCTTTCCTAGGGATTGTTGGCATCCACCTGTTAGAAAACAGAAGACAAATGGTGAGTAACAGCCCTTTTTGTTTTGGTGGTTGTTGTTGTTGTTGTTTTGGTTTTGTGGTTTTGTTTGTTTGTTTCTTTTGTGTATCAGAATGTCTTAAAAACCACAAAAAGCAGAGATTTATAGTTGACTTAAAACTGCAGCATCTGCCTCAAAATGTTAGTAGCATGTTTCACCATTTCTGAGAAGTTTCAGAGAAACAGGAATTAGCCAGTGACTCCATCTGTACAAGGCAAGGGATGGTTTCACTTCTGACAGAAGCAGCCTGCTTTTTTCTACTGAATTACTTTCCTGCTAATTTAGTGAGTTGAATCAAACCAGAGCAGAATCAGATGAATACCAGAGCTTGGTCAGTACCATGTAGCTGGGAAAAGGATGGGGAGAGGGAAAAAATGCATCGATTGTGCCAGTTTGGGGAGCAATGAGCTACATGATCAACTCAAACATAACAGATGATCTCATCCTGTGCAAGAAGTTTTAAATCAGGAACACTTTCCCAAAGCTACATGTGTTAAAAAGAAGAAAAAAAAACCCAGAGCTCTTGCCATCAGGATTCCTTGTCTAGATCAGACAGGATCTGATGACACTGTGTGGTTTGGTTTTAGGTTTAGCTTGGTTTTGCAAACACCTTGCTTTTATTTGTGTGAGGAAGTCACTGAAAGTCCTTGGGGCACCCAGGTAAAGGAAAGTGTGTAGGACTGGATCTGTGGAAGGTCTTGCACTTTCCTTGCTCTTGGCAAAAAATAGCAGTGTCTTGGTTGAATAACAGCATGACCAATTTACCCCTGAGGATAGACTGATTATAGCCAAGCACCATGAAATACGATTAATGTCGTAATGCAGAGGGGTGTCAATGAAGAGTGATGTTAAGCTCAGAGGAGGAAATGGTGGCTTTACCTTGCTTTTTGCTAAGAAGTAACTACTTGACTTAGAAGTAGGCTGTTGTGCTTTCCTGTTTTCATCTTCCTAAATGCTGTCTTGTTCTCACTCTTTGTAGCCAGACTTCTTTCATAACATCACTTCTTTGCTTAGCCTTTGAGTTTCAGTGATGTATTTGCAACTATTCCCCTGCTTTAAACTTTCATTTCTAGCTGAGTTTCCCAAAGGAATCAGATTTATAAAGCCATGATGTTTGTCTGCGTCTTTCTCTGTTCCTCATTCAATTTTTGGAATGTATTGACCAATTTCAGGCGAATTCAGCAGGGAGGTAGAGAGTTCAAAGGTGTGCAAGTCCTTCAAGTTTCATGAAAATTCACAGGTGGGTGGAGGAGAGAATTGTGAATTAGTTCCCCCATGGTGGTAAAGGCTCCAGTGTCAGCTCACCTCTTATTTATTTAACACTAAAGGATCCAAATGGGACGGGACCTGTGAAACAGAAACGTTCAGCTGGCCAGGCCTCATTAACTTTGCTACTAATAAAATAGTTTAATTGTTTTTAACAACTGTTGCCCTTGAATTTTGCATCAGAGACCAGGGTGAACAGCAGGTTCCAAGTTGCAGACTCAGTGGTGGGCAGATAAAAACAGCTTTGTCTTCCACAGTATTCCTGTTGCTTTACTACAGGCATAACATTTTAGGCTTGTTTCATCTTTCAGTTTTCCTCGAACCCGCCTCTTTATTTCAGGGCTGAGGTTCTTGTTTTCAAATGTTACAGAAACGAGGTTGAAAGCATTTATGTCATACTACAGTTTAGGGCAGTAATTATTCCCTGGGGTGTAACTGAGTATATTCGATTGAAAGGGTTTAGGGTAGCTTTTAAGGTGAGGTTGGAAAGACTGATAGAAGCATAGAAATGTAACAGAAATGTCTGTAACAGAAATGTCATATTCCTGTAACTAAAAATTATATGCATTGCAGCAGGACCAAAAGGAAAAGAAATTGTTTTACTGAGTTGCTTCTGTTATATCTGGTCTTCCTTTGAGCAGTTATTGCAGTGTAGTTTGAATTTAACCCAGTGTAGCTCTAACAATTGTCTGGACCTTGTAATGACTCAATACTTCACCATTTTGTTTTGTTAAATTGAAAATGAATGTAGATTCTGTAACACTAGAAAAAAAATCTATTTGAAATTGACCTTTTCTCTGTAAATCTCTTTCTTTTTGTCTTGAAGTTCTGTTTCCTTGTGACCTGTCTTCTGTAAGTCCAGCTTTATCCATGGTTGATGAAATGCTAAGTGCAATATGAAATATGTAATCATTAGCAGAACAAGTATGGCAAACCCCCAGCACTCCATAAATGTGAGCACAGGGTTTTGAGAAAGAACAAAAGCACAGTTAGGCAGAATGGACAACGGTTTGTTCTTAAAACACTACATTAATAATGTTGCACCTCTTTGACCTTATTCTTGGCATCCCAGGGCCCACAGTGGGACTTCAATGTGCTGACCAAGGTATAACCTTTAATTCAAAGGAACTGCTGCTTGCAGAAGCAGGCTCTGCCTCATTGAATAGCATGATTTCACTCCAGCTCTTCATACTCGTGTTTGGCTCTGCTATGCAGAACTCGACACCAGCAGAACAAAATTTCCCTTTGACTAAAGGTTTGCACTGATTTGGGATGTTCCTACCTGGCAAACAGAAATGGAAGAATAACACGTGTAAAAGGTTTCTCCTCAGATAAATGTGGAGGTGGCATGAGCTAGCACCCAGAAATGCAGCACTCTTCAATGTGTGATGTTGGTAAGACACCATGCGTGTGGTTTTAGCTAACCCGACGGATGAACTGAGCACTGGCTCACAGTTTCCACTCACACATCTCTCCAATGCCAGCCTCATCAAGCTGTACTGTTCACAAGGCTGAAAATGAGCATGCTGAAACTGCAGCGCCTGCAAGAGGGATTGGGAGATGCAAGGGCTCCATATGACTCAGGGGTCTGAACATTTGCATTATCACAACGCTGCCTGCAAGAGCTCTCAGCAGGGTTGTGGGAGTCACCCTGACAGCAGAGCAGCTCTGGCAGAGGGCAGCCAAGGCAGGAGGATGATAGGAGGTACAGGGGCATAAAGGACAGAGAGGGGACAGGGAGGGGTCAGAGAGTCAGGAGTGACCCCCTCGGAAGGTGTGAGATAATGCAGACCTCACTACTACTTAAAATGGTAAATCTTCCTGCTTTCCTGTGCCCAGCTCTTAGAGCTCTGTAATGAGGTGCCCTCTGGAGGCATCTCGTTCTCTCCTTAGGTTCTGGAAGGAACCTTGAAGGATGATTTAGACTAGACTCTGGAGTTTTAGAAAGCTAAGGTGTGCGAAGAAGAATCCCATGTTAAGTGACAAAAGGTGTCATGCTATAACTCTGCCCAGTTTGGAGTTTAGAGCAAAGCATCCTGTGGATAGAATGTCCAGTCTCCTGTTGTGCTATAAGCATGGTGCAGTCTTGGGTGTTAGCTGCCTTATTTGGCAGGAATCAGCTTTTTTTCCCCTTTTTCATCTGTTTTGGGAAGGATTTTGAGTGTGATTTATTCATGGTTGGTCTGGGAAATTTGTGTTACCCCATAATATGCAGGAGAATACACACCAGAGTCATGGGTAGAAGTGAGATGAATAGCCTGAGATGCTTTGAAGGCTCAAGATTTGCAGGTTATTTCAGCTAAAGAGGAGGAGGAAGACAGGTGTATGCATATGGGTATGAAAGCACCATCCAAAGTGAAGGCAAGTAAAAGTGAAGGCAAGTAGAAATAAAAGGAGAAAGTTTGAAGGGCAATAAAAATGTAAATTGTTAAAATGTTGTTTATAATTACTTTTTATTTAGTATAATATTATGAGAGATAATTTGCTTTTATTAATATTATATATTCCATGAATTGAAGGACTGAGTAAAATATTTGGGATTTTTTTTTCATGCAGTTCTTCGACCTTGTGCATTTAAAGTGAGGATTTTCAATTTATAATAAATATAAATATCCACTGACACAGAGAGGTCTTCCTTTCTCCTCTTCCCTCTTTTCCTCCTTCCTCTATCTTGCCAGCTCTTTCTTCTCCTTTTCTTTACACCGGCCAAAAATAGTTTCCACGGGATTTGTGAGTTAAAAGGTTCATAGCCAAGTGAGCAGCAGACATAGCAAATGTAACTGGTGGGGCTGTATAGCTGAGTGGAGAGGAGTCTGTGCATAGAGGGAACAGGAATTGTCCCTTTTGCTAGGAATAAAGTGTTGTATCCACTCACTGTGCTGTGAAACCATCATCTAAGTGCTGCCAGTGAGTTAAATGCCTGAAGTTAGATGATATAAATTTCCCCACAGTGGCTTGCAAACTTTGAAGTTCAGGGATTGAAAGACAAAAATAGATGCTCTCACTGTGTGAATTACCAAAAGAAGTGTGGGGAATGTTTCAGTTTTTCTCTGCCTAGTTCCGTATGGATGAGTGTTTAATGTATCTACAGGTCTATGCTTTCAGATTTTATCAGTGCAGATTTATCAGCTAATCATGCAAATATTTACTTATATGTAAAAATTACAACACATAAATGTATGATAACAATATAATGTGCAACATGTAATATATTTTCACACCTTTATGTGTACGTATTTACAGCTGGTATGTATTTATGCTGGCAAATACCTGGCATAATGACAAAAAAATTCTATGCCAATATACCACTGACACTGTGTCTTTATTGTGCAAAGTGCTTTTTGCACTCTTTAGAGATGTGTCTGCCAGGATGGTTTAGCTAGTGAAGCTGTAATGGGAAGTACAGTCAGGTCTGTAGTAACCTCTCTGTTCCATCATCAGGCTGTGTATCTCTGACATGCCTAGAGAGATGCCACCACCAGGGACATCCAGCTGCAGCCCAGCACAGGGGTTCTTTCCCTCACATACAGCCCTGTGCTGGTCTGTTGGCTGTACCAGTCCCAGGTTTTACCTGCCCCAGGTTCCCCAGCTTGTGACCCAACATAGCATTAGCTCAGGATCAGATAAGAAACTACCATATTGTCACTGTTATTAGAAAGAAAGAGAAAAATATTATAAAGGGAAAATTTGGAAAGAGAGACTTTGGCTTCTATTTGGAGAGCTTTCTTGGCAACCAGAATGGCTTCAGTTTGTTTCTGGAAGCTGAAATGGTATAGAAACAGAAGGGAGATACGTACATACAAATCTATATGTATGAAAATATACATACACCAGCATAGCTTATTTTCAACACTTCCTTCTTTAAAGGCTGACATTAATCTTCTGAGTCAGAGGCTCAAGCCAGCAATTCAGTTTAAGTTCTCCATCTTACTAAGAGGAGGTCTTTGTGGATGTGGTTCCTTTAAGATCTGGGCTTGAGAACAGCACACAGAATGAAGTGCATAATAGGACACTTTGAAACCACCAGTTTTATTTTTTTCTTATGTTGTTTACATAATGAAAGCATTACTGTCACACAGCTCAAAACAAAAGTAAACTTTATGACCCATCAAATGTCTGTATGGAACAATTAAGAAATTAATTACTCTCACTAGCAAGCAGGAGCAGGAGATAAAAACCCTCAGTAAATAATCTGGGTGAAGTGCTCGTGTGTACCTGGTGGAGAAGGTGACGTGGGCTGTGGCCTGAGAAGAGGTTGTAATTTAATTGTGAGGACTTTCTGATAAAGAATGTGTGTGTCTTGAGAAACCAATGCACTCACAGTAACATGAAAGATTTGTAAAGACCCTAACAGACAGAACAGCTACCTCTTTTTAAGGGATGAAATGAGATCCTTCCATTTTAATCAAGAAAAGAGCATCCATGAAAGGAAGTATGTGATGGATTCCTATAATGCCTGCACTGCTGATCAGTGAATCTAAATTTATGTTTCAATTTTGTCCCATTTCCTTTTACTGCATATTTATTTTTTGCTTCTGGACTGTATTTGATATCCTTAAACTCTATTTGTTTTTAACCATTCTTAGATAAGTACTTTTGCTGATGTTTGCAAGGTGGAATTCTTACCAGTTTGAAGTGCCCACTGGACTTAGGCTTGCTTAGGCTGGTTCCAAAACCATTAGCATTTAGCCAGTTGTGAAATCCATCTGTTGGTTTTGTTTTTTTTTTTCCTTTTCCATATAACATCATCTTCAATCTCAGGCATTCTTCTCTCTTTCCACCTTACTCCCCTCCCTCCACAGACACTTCCTCATCTAGGTTTCCTCTATAGCCAGTGGAAAAAAAAAAAGACAGATAACATCAGAAAGTAATTAATCTTGTTCTACAGTAGGTGTAGAAGGTATCTGGAAGTGTCTGGCTCTCCACTGATTACAGAGGAGGACAGATAATCACTACCTGAGACCAATAACTGTATCTTAAGTAGCTGGAGCTACATATGATGAAATCTGCCCCTTAGAAAAAAATACTTAATAGCCTTACCACACAGAAAACACCACAATTGATACCACCCAGCAGCCTGGATAGGAGCTACTGCTTCATTTTGGATGGAGTACTGCAACATTTCCATTTCAGAAATACATACTGAGGCTTCACACCCTGTATTCCTACTGAGCAGAGCCGAGCTGGTTCCTGGCTCCAGGCCCATGGCTTTGTGAAGGTGTGCTGTTCCCATTCTTGGTGTCCCCCAGTCTGTACTTAGAGCTGCACAAGTGAACCGAGTCATCAGGTTATATAACACCAACTGCTCCAATACCTTGGTCTCAAAAGTCATCTGGAATATGGCAACAACCCCTATGAAATAAAAAGCTAAAACCCATACAGATGTAAAAAATGAAAATTAATTTAAAAGTCCATTGACAAAAAGACATCTCTAGAAACAAAATAATAATTTAGGGGTGCCCTTCTACCAAGCAGTAAGAAGCTGAAACAAGGGGAAGGGATTTGATCATATAGTCAGCAGTCTATTTAATGGGCTGAAAGAAAAGTAGAGCAGCTACTTAAACCTCTTTAAAAGCAGCTAAAGCATGGGTGGAGCAGAGCTAAGTGTTGCACCTGCTTGAACTAGAGAGGGTCGATCACTGGAGTCGTGTCAGCTCAGACTGGGGAGAAAATACAGCAGTACTGTGTGAACGAGCTGAGCTGAAGCTGGGATGTGCTGCTAGAAGGAAATCAGTAACTATGGTAATGGTTACTGAGGTATCAACAGGGTTCTCAGAAGCTGTGGGGGTTTAAAAGATCACCAGTACTAAAACTAACACTGCCCCAGGAAGTTTAAAAAAAAAAATTTACTTAGGTTGCCTTCTGTTTCTTGTCTTGGAAAATGTGAACCAGGTACAGTCCAGTCTTTCTTCTGACAGTGTTCTAGTAACATCTGCTGGACTCTAGTGCCTGGAACTCTTTAAGAGTCTCCCAGACTCACAGGAGACTTGATAGTGCATCATCAGTGGTGACATTTTATCTAAGTCTAGACAAGCATTTACTCATGGGTGAATAAATTTTCTTGAATTCAATATGTCTTCATTTACACATATATCAAATTTATTTTCTGATTGCAATGTAATTGTGACTCCATTTTTGAAGTCTTAAGTGCACAGAAACTGCTTGATAGCTGTTATTTATTTCAGTATATTGGTCATTCTAGTAAAGATTTGCTTGTAAAACAATTTGAAATAATTTCCTGGCTGTTTTGGGTAAGGTTTTGTAGTTAACATTAGATTATGAGAGAAGAAAGAATATATTAATAGGGTACCCCTTCTCAATGACTATATTTCATGTTTCATAATGGCTATTGATTTAATTCCCACCATTCTTTCATCGCCTGAAGATAAAAATACAGGAAAAGTCATCTTAATTCCATATAGCATCCTTCACAGAAACTGTATCTCCAGATGCTTTAGCAGGTTAGAAGAAAAGATAATAGAAATTACAGAAAGAGTAGTTCAAAGTGGATTGGTAGAAGTGAAAGATTAATGCTCAAGAGAGCGTTTCTAGAGGGTGACATCTACTGAGACTAGGGGACTGTCAGAGTTAGCATGCAGGGTTTTTATTTGGACAGCACAATGTCAAGGCAAAATGTTTCCATGCCACTTTGCTATATAACTGGAGTTGCAGAAGAGTTAAGCTGCTGTACTCAACACCAGTGAGAATGGCACAGCCCTTGCTGGCTGATAGGCAGCAGGGAAGGTTGATGGGAGAGATGCTCTGTGTGTGGATGGCTGGGGAAGCCTTGTGAGGATTCTAACAGTGGTACTAAAGGGCAGTTTCAAACCATGGGCTTTCATGCCCTAGAGAGAACTGGCAAGCAAAGATGACTGTGTGGGCCACCTTCTGTCTTGGGACCCAGCACACCCAGCACACAACCCGTGGTGTATGTCAATGGGATCAGATGCCAGTTTCCCCCATCTCCATAACTAGCTGCCCCAGAAAATGGCTCAAGTAAAGTTACCAGTAACTCAAGAAATCTGTTTACCTGACCAGTAAAGAAACAGTCCCTGTCCTAAAGAGCTCCACACGTGCCTGGAGGAGCTGGAGTAAGCAGACTCAGAACCTATGTTCCATTTCTAGTCTTACTCAACTGTGCTGCATAAGCCTCTTGGACTGGGGGACAGCTGGGCCCATTACTTCACCTTGCTGCACATTTGCCATCCGTGGGTGCTTTTGTGCTCCTCTGCTCTTGTGAGCAGCCTAACTGATGAATTCCCTGCAAAAGTTGTGCCTTGACACCACTGGATGTGACCGAAGATATTACAAATTTTGCTTTTGACTCTTCTGCCCTTCAGGATGTGGGGCAAGTTAAAAAGAGAGATTTCCTGAATGGAAATGCTACCTTTATTTTGAAAGTGCATTTTGATCTTGTTGGTTTTTTTCTCCTTGGCAGAATAATTGATACCTCTCATGTGGTTTCTGTATTCTTCCTCAACATTTGTTTATCTAATTAATTCTGTCTTTTTATGCATGTGTGGCTGCTTATATTTCTCATGGGACCTCTCTCCTGCCTGTGTTATACCAACTGGCCTTTTCATGTTGTGATTTTTCCTAATTATTCCTGACACAATACTGGAAAAGAGCAGACTTCTTCACAGGAAGTAAACCAAAGTCTCCTTGACCACAAACAGCAAAATATCCCCAGTTCATACCATTTCTTCATTGCAGATAAACCCCAGATCTTACTTTGATAATCTCTAGGAGTGCAAATTACATGAAATAGGTGAGACAACTTAATAGATGCTGCCAGGACTTCCACCTCCTTCCTTCTGCCTTGGTAATGTGGTCTTGCCCTCTCATTTTGCTCTCTCCTTACAGTTATCTGATTTAGCTCATTTGTAGGAACAAAGACTTTTCTGCCTCGTGAGTGAATTGCAGCAGCTTGCTGTGCATTTGGGCAAGCATGGGAGCTGGCACACAGGCACATACATCTTTGGGAGAGAAAGAAGACTGGACAGCAGGGAACCAGACCAAGGACAGGAGAGCAAGAGCTGTTTCAGGTGGCAGCGAGCAGTCACATTGGCTCAGCTTTATGCCCTGAGGGGCTACTAACAACCACGAGGGGCAAGAAAATCCAGTCAGAGGTCTGTGTTGTTGCTGGTAATATTCATCAAGATCTGGGCAGGCTGGAGGGTTGGGTGGGAAGAAATCTGATGAAGTTCAACAAGGCCAAGTGTAGAGTCTGGCACCTGGGGAAGAACAGCCCCAGGTACCAGGACAGGCTGGGGACTGACCTGTTGGAAGGCAGCAAAGGGGAAAAGGACCTGGGGGTCCTGTTTGATGGGAAGCTGACCATGAGTCAGCAATGTGTTCTTGTGGCCAAGAGGGCCAGTGCCATTCTGGGGTGTATCAGAAGTGGGGTGGCCAGTAGGCCGAGAGAGGTTCTCCTGCTCCTCTACTCTGCCCTGGTGAAACAGCATCTGGAGTATTGTGTCCAGTTCTGGGCCCCCCAGTTCAAGAGGGACATAGAACTGCTTGAGAGGGTCCAGCACAGGGCCACAAAGATGATGAAGGGAATGGAACATCTCTCTTATGAGGAAAGACTGAGGGAGCTGGGGCTTTTTAGCCTGGAGAAAAGGAGGCTGAGGGGTGATTTGATCAATGTTTATAAATATACAAAGGGTGAGTGCCGGGAGGATGGAGCCAGGCTCTTCTCGGTGACGCCTGATGATAGGACAAGGGGCAATGGGTGGAAGCTGAGGCACAGGAAGTTTCACAGAAACATAAGGAGAAATTTCTTCACGGTGAGGGTGACAGACACTGGAACAGGCTGCCCAGGGGGGTTGTGGAGTCTCCCTCTCTGGAGATGTGCAAGACCCGCCTGGATGCATTCCTGTGTGACCTGGTGTAGGTGACCTTTCGAGATCCTTTCCAGCCCTTAACATTCTATGATTCTGTGATTCTATGATCTGAATGCAAGACTTGATCTAAACACCTGACAACATCATGCATTTCTGCCTGTGTGGTAATACAGGCATCTGCTGTGGGCATTGGCTATGTTATTAGGTGTATTACAGTCAGAAGAGAGTTATGTATTTTTGCCTGGGATCCCAGCCCCAATCCTTTTCTTCCTGAACTGTACAAAACTGGTGCTCTTAAAAGCAAGAAATGTTTTACATTTATTTTTCTCTCCTCCTTCATCTGAAAGCCAGTCTAGGACGTGAGTTGGGCAGTCATAAAAGTCCTATGAGTTTGTGCCATTGTAAATAGTTCTATGACTGGAATTGGCATTAATGAATAATGAACACGACAAAATCCTGTCTCCTGTGGTGTGACAACCCACCAACAGAGCCCAAATTCCAGTGCTGTTACTAAAGAACCCACCTTTGGAAAGAATAAGTTGGCAGGACATAAACTGTGAAGCACATTACCTGGTGTAGCGAGAAACATCCTGATTAACCCCATTGTGAAAAACAACGGAGTAGGAGCCTTGTCTGAGCTTAATTTTCATCACAGCATCAAAACTTCTGTCCCAAGTGCAGGGGGAAAAAGCGGCCATTGTGGGAGGAGAAGCGGCCACACAGGAGAGGACTTTCCACATTAGAGAAAATTATCTCACAATTAGAAGTACTTTTACACTGTCCCCCTTCACAAGATAGTGTTTAGTTGGTAGCAGCACCTGAAATGCAATGCAATGAATTTAACTATCTGAGTTTTGTATGTTGTTATTATTCTACAGCCCTGCTGAGGTGACACAGTGGCAGATGCAGCCCCTGGTTGAGATTGTGCCAGGGGTGAGAAGTCATTCTCTGTTTTGGGATTTGTGATAGAGTCTTTGTAAACTTCTCTTACATCTTCATCCTCAGTGTACTGGAAAAGTGCAGCAGATTTATTTAAGCCTGTTTTAAGTTCCAAGCTTGGAGACATTGGGAAATCAAACCAGTAAAAAGGCCCACTGAATTAAACTGTATTTTGGAAGATATAACATTAGAGGGAGCCTACAACAAATTGCCCCTTGGGTTTCTTTTCCAAATACGTTTGCTTGAACCAGTATGGGGATAAAAAGGGCTTTACAAACCTGTGGCATAACATTTACACAGCCTTTTGCAAAGCCTTCTCTTTCCAGAGCAAAAAGTATTGGATGACAGTGTTTCTCTATTTATATTGATGAAGGTAATTGTGATTCTTCCTCTGCCTGGAAAAAAATCCCAGAGAGAATTGAAGAACAGCACAATGCTTGGAGACATTGGAGGCTGTGCAATGCAGAATTAGCCATTTAGCATGAGCAAAGCGAATCTATTAGATATAATGTAATTTATATCTGATCCTGAGGTGATTTCAAATCCAAAAATCCATGTATTTTCCAAAGTCTCAGACCTACTTAGTCTAAACTGAGAGAATGAGACATCTCACGCAGCATCTAGTGCTAGAAATAGCTGTCATTATCTGAGCCTTTGTGCCTTTGGACTGAGAACAGGTAAGGGCTAAATGAGAGCGATGAGGAAACCAGACACGTGTGAGAACGGAGACCTGGAGCCCTGTGAGGCTCTCGGAGGTGTTTCACAGGGATTTTGGAAGCAGCCAGTGAGGTACCAGCGTGTAGCAAGCGGGTCTTTGTGCTGGGGAGCAATGTGATCTTGTGTGTGTCTGCTGGCACATGTTGGCTGCATGTCTCTGAACATCACACAGTGGGGACCGGGTGCCAGTAGTGTGAATTCAGCACACAAAGTGCCTGGTGACCTGAGCGTGTGTGGTGGCGATGAGTCTGCAGCCAGGCTGGCTGCATCAAACTCCCTGTTGGGTCTGGTCTGTGGTCAACTCTTAACTCCAAAACCATGCCTGGAAATTACTGTGGGAGGCTGTTGGTTGACAAGTACCCACGCCACGTGCATTTCTTACAGCTGAACCGTGTCTGTGACCAGCTTCCATGGCTGCAGGGGATTCCTTGACTCTCTTGCCTTCACTAGGCTCTCTTGCATGGGAGGGTGACATGGTGCAGCCAGTGTCACAGTGCTGTATGCCTGCTGGAGGACAGGAGGCTGTCCAAGACAGCAATATTCTGTCCAATTCTGCAATAAAGTGCATGCCTTTTCTGCAAGAAGGCAGCATGCAAGAATTTAGCAGTCCAGCTTTTAGCTAGTTTTGCATTTTAGAGAGTTTTCTGTAACATGAATGAAGATAGGTAACAGCTCTTCAGCTAATACTGCCTGCAGAAGTCCTTCACTCCAAGTGCAATTTTGCTCTCCCTTTGCTAAAACACCTCTGTTAAACAACTGGTGTTTTGGGTTTGATTGTTAGGCCCACACAGTACAGTTTTCCATATGTAACAACTGGCTTCATGGTTCCCTTGTAAATAACCAAATGACTGTATTCGTAGCAGAACCAGGGGTAAACATGTTCTACAGAGAAGTCGTGCTGCACAGCAGTGGACCAGTAAGAGCAAAACTGTTTCTTGAATAACTATTAAAATGTGTTGTTATAAATAGTGAATAGTTTTCCTTACAAAACAGTGCCATTAAAAATGGACATAGGGATGATATGATGGATCAGTACTTATTTAAGTGCTATTTCTTTTCCCTGTTCAGGAAGAAATCTTAATCTTTAAGTGAATTGCAATGCTTTTCCTTCTTGACAGTAGTAGGCTCATGAACTTGTAACTGCAGTGATCACCTACCACTCAGGAAAATTAACTTTTGAATTTACAACAGCACTTCAGTTGGCTGTCTTGGCTGCAATTTTTGCAAGTAATTAATTATGTACTTTGTTTATGTTTCTCACATTATGAATAAGCCATGGGAGGTTTGAGAAAGAATATATATCTGTAATTCTAAGGGTTTTTTGTGTGTTGCTCTTGTATTATTACTTCTTTTATCATTTGAATACATATATGAGGCAATTTAAGTCATAAGAACTTCTGAGCATCACATTCTGTCACTTCATCTTTGTAACAACTATAACTTCAGTCAGTAAATGGTCCACTTAATTTCAAAGGGACTACTCACTGAAGTAGTTGCTAGTAGATGTGGATAAGAACAGCAGACTCTGACAAACTCTGACTTGCACACAGCTCCTTGGACCAACATGACTGAAGAGTGCAAAGCCAACTCCATAGCTCCTGTCTGTACTACAATTTAGTGTGCACCTTTATATGCAATTTCTTACAGCTATGTGGTGAAACTGAAAGGCCAGCATACTTATTAGGTGATTTAAGCTATCTCCATGAGTGGAAATGTTGATTTGGGGGTTGTAGATCATCAATAAGTTGCTCATGTGTGAAATGGAAAGCCACCTTGAGGTCAGCTTCCAGTCAATTCATCCTGAGCTCAGGCAATTTGGAAACACCCGGCTAAGCCTGCTGATTATTTGATCGACTGCTATGACTTGAAAAACAAGATAGAGGTATCAGACAATAATGACTTCATCTGAACTTTTAAACACTGCTGCTTTTTCAGATAAAGAGATCAGGGTCTGTAGCAAACGTAGCTGCCACAAGGCAGCACAAGCCCACTGGTCTGCAGTGTTAGTAACTCTACAAGGAGCCCACAGCTTCTTGATCTGATGAGCTGCATGCCAAGATCTTTAGACAACCAGATTTGTGAGATGGGACCCTCACTGCTGAGGAGACCAGCTTCAGGGCAGATAAGTCTGCACTGGAGAAGGGACCTACAGCAAAAAAAAGGCCAACGAAAAACTCTTTTGGGGGGCTTTCTGAAGGCAAGAAAAGCCTCTAGCCTGTGCTGGGGGTCAGTCAGTCAGGTGGGTGGGCTGCTGAGAAGTGCCTGGGAGGAGCCAGCCCCACCCACTGTTAATCAGGCTACAAGAAGCCTCTGGGACTGGTCACAGCCCACACAGCACAGGGTGAGGAAATGCTGCTTGTGTTTGCCCAAGTGGTGCTGCAGCTGCTTACGGCTCGTTGGCAGCAAGCTGGGCCTCTTCTGCCTCACAAGGTAAGCTCACCAGTCAGTGACCAGCTCCTGTGTGTAAAACTGCCCAGACCAAGGGGTTCTAGTGCTGTTGTATCAGGGGAAACAGCTGTAGCCATCATGGTAAAGCAGCCCATGCTTAGCAGCTGGGCAACAAACAGAATAATAAGATAAATAAAGAACCTTAAAATAAAATGAGCTACTAACACCTACAATAAATCAATACTATCATCCTAGAATAATGGTCTCCATGAGGAAATGAAGGCTGTGCTCCTGACACCAGGCAGGATGGAGGTGGGAACTCAGACAGAGCTTCCACAGAAGAACAAAATGGTACAGGTCTCAGGCTGTGAGGAATGCCTCAGCCTCTCTATGCTAGCAGGGAGCTGTGNGAGACCAGCTTCAGGGCAGATAAGTCTGCACTGGAGAAGGGACCTACAGCAAAAAAAAGGCCAACGAAAAACTCTTTTGGGGGGCTTTCTGAAGGCAAGAAAAGCCTCTAGCCTGTGCTGGGGGTCAGTCAGTCAGGTGGGTGGGCTGCTGAGAAGTGCCTGGGAGGAGCCAGCCCCACCCACTGTTAATCAGGCTACAAGAAGCCTCTGGGACTGGTCACAGCCCACACAGCACAGGGTGAGGAAATGCTGCTTGTGTTTGCCCAAGTGGTGCTGCAGCTGCTTACGGCTCGTTGGCAGCAAGCTGGGCCTCTTCTGCCTCACAAGGTAAGCTCACCAGTCAGTGACCAGCTCCTGTGTGTAAAACTGCCCAGACCAAGGGGTTCTAGTGCTGTTGTATCAGGGGAAACAGCTGTAGCCATCATGGTAAAGCAGCCCATGCTTAGCAGCTGGGCAACAAACAGAATAATAAGATAAATAAAGAACCTTAAAATAAAATGAGCTACTAACACCTACAATAAATCAATACTATCATCCTAGAATAATGGTCTCCATGNTGCCACAAGGCAGCACAAGCCCACTGGTCTGCAGTGTTAGTAACTCTACAAGGAGCCCACAGCTTCTTGATCTGATGAGCTGCATGCCAAGATCTTTAGACAACCAGATTTGTGAGATGGGACCCTCACTGCTGAGGAGACCAGCTTCAGGGCAGATAAGTCTGCACTGGAGAAGGGACCTACAGCAAAAAAAAGGCCAACGAAAAACTCTTTTGGGGGGCTTTCTGAAGGCAAGAAAAGCCTCTAGCCTGTGCTGGGGGTCAGTCAGTCAGGTGGGTGGGCTGCTGAGAAGTGCCTGGGAGGAGCCAGCCCCACCCACTGTTAATCAGGCTACAAGAAGCCTCTGGGACTGGTCACAGCCCACACAGCACAGGGTGAGGAAATGCTGCTTGTGTTTGCCCAAGTGGTGCTGCAGCTGCTTACGGCTCGTTGGCAGCAAGCTGGGCCTCTTCTGCCTCACAAGGTAAGCTCACCAGTCAGTGACCAGCTCCTGTGTGTAAAACTGCCCAGACCAAGGGGTTCTAGTGCTGTTGTATCAGGGGAAACAGCTGTAGCCATCATGGTAAAGCAGCCCATGCTTAGCAGCTGGGCAACAAACAGAATAATAAGATAAATAAAGAACCTTAAAATAAAATGAGCTACTAACACCTACAATAAATCAATACTATCATCCTAGAATAATGGTCTCCATGAGGAAATGAAGGCTGTGCTCCTGACACCAGGCAGGATGGAGGTGGGAACTCAGACAGAGCTTCCACAGAAGAACAAAATGGTACAGGTCTCAGGCTGTGAGGAATGCCTCAGCCTCTCTATGCTAGCAGGGAGCTGTGCACTGTGTGAGCAGGCTGATGATCTGCTCAGCCAAGCAGCATGGCTACAAGGGGAGGTTGAAAGCCTGCAAGCTGAAGTAGAAAGGCTTAGGAGGTGATTGATCAGGGAGTCTGAGCAAGTGATTGACTGGTGGAGCCAGGCTCTGCCCTCTCTGAAACTCAAACAAGAACGGGAGCACCTGCCACAAACCTCCCAGGAGCAGGGGCCTCCGGACCATCCCTGAGGCAGGTTCATTGGGAGACACATCAGCATTGTACCAACCGAAAAGCCCATGGTCAAGCACACCCAGACCTTCCAGAGGTAGCAGTCATCTGAGTCTCTTTTTTGTTGTGATGTAAGTTATCAGAAGCTAGTTGGAATGATAAAAGCTTTCTTAGAGTTCACGGGCTATCTATTAACTTACTACAATGTCTTTATCAGTATACGTGAGCTACTACTGCTGGGGAGAAGCTCCAGAGGTTGATGTGAGCCAATGGGAATGTGGCTTTTTACCATGCTCCCTGTGGACACCGCTGTTGTTTTATTAAATAAGTTGGTTTAGAAGAAATCACCACTGAATTTAATAACTCTTTCAGCTGACCTAATTTTCTCTAGAAAGATTAAAGCTCTTCTCATATGTCAACTCAGCATCAAGCTCTGCCTTCTTTCTAGTGCTTGACTGGCATCCTGCCACACTGATCTCAGGTGAATTACAGCAGGGGGAACCAGCGTTTTAAGAATACTAGAAAAATGAGTGTAATTGTTTTACTTCAAGAATTACATTGAAAACATTACTCAGTCTGTTTTTCTCTTCTCAGTTAGTAGCCTCCATCGTGTTCATCAGCTTTGGCGTGGTGGCAGCGTTCTGTTGTGCAATAGTTGATGGAGTGTTTGCAGCACGACACATAGTAAGTACAGTGCTTTTCTGTCCTCTTTCACTTTGGATTACTTATGGCATTTCTAGCAGGAAAACATTTTCTTTTGGTTTGTGTCTAGCAGTATATTTTCTTTTTGATAGTTCTTGTTGGAGAAATGTCTTTTGGTAAAAAATGGACAGGGAAGCCCATCATGGCCATACCCAGAGATGTTGCCAACTGCTTATGTCTCAGGAAGTTCCAAATGCAGAGTCAATGTAAAATGATGTAATGACAAGTGTGCTAAAATGCATAGGAAGTGTCTTCCCTTTCCTGATTAGGGAGGCACATCAGCCACCAGCAGCATTTGTTTCCTTTTGCACAAGGGCTTTGTGAGCGCAGTAAGGATTTGGAATGCACCAGATGCTGATGAGCACCAGAAGTCTCCATGGAATCTTTAGAGGGAGGTGGATTGCAGCAGCACAAAGGGAGAATTTTGTTGGAGCAGAGGAAATGTCAGGCTTTGGTCAGACTTAGTGTGAAGAGGGATCCTACCGAGTACCCAAAATTCACCATCCACCTGCCATTGAAGGGTGGGGTCATTTAACCAGAGCAACTCGTATTTCCAGTGGGTCTTCAAAACCCAGTCCTCCTTCTTCTCCCAAGCCTGTTGCCATCTCTGCTTCAAATGCTATAAGCATTCACAGTACTCCAGTTGCAGTACAGTTACTAGTAGTTCAGTGCTGTCTATGAGCACCTAGGAGTCTTTCTCATGAGCTTCTTGTGTGAGCACTAAACAAACTTAGAACAAAATGTGTGTTGTTTATTTATTTAGACTCATGGAGTTAAAATGAAAATGGTAGACAAAAGGGATCAATAGAAGAACAAGACAGACTGGGTTGTAGAGTCACATGTATGCCAGTTTACAGGTTTAGCATGTGCTTGCTAATGTATCTTTTGCACCACAATATCTAAAAATCATTCTAAACCAAACCCTTTAATTGCACTTTGATATCCAAAATCATCAGGAAAGAATTACATGTTTTAATAGGCACAAAAACTCAGGTGCAGTGTGCTACATAATGCAGCAAGTATCTTTCTGCTAAGTTCATGGAGGGGCAGTGTAACACCACTGGCATCAGTAGAAGTCAACTTAAGTTTCTGTTAACAAGTGCATCAGAATAAGTAGGATTTGGATCACTTGGAGCATAAAGCTGTGAAGTGGTTTATTTTTGACTGTTATTGATGAGAAATTTAAATCAAATGTGGGCTTCAGAACCTCATGTGCCTTGCAGAAGGAAGGAGATGTTTATTGGTATAAACATCTGAGTTGTGCAATGTGAGCATGAATAAACACTCTGGATTGTAATCGTGTTTTGTGCTCTACTAGACCCTGCATGATGCTGAATTACTTGGATTTGCCCTGCTGTTGCTCTGGATATAACCTGATATAACTTTGTCTCTGATTAGAGTAAGCCCAGGGAGCCTTTCCATGGGAGCTGCTTAAAAGGGGAGGGGAGTAGCTTCCTATTTAGATTTTCTGCTCCTGCAAATCTGCTGGTTGTGCCCCAGAAAACCATTCCCACTTATTCAAATACTGGACCTGTCTCCTAATTTCCCAGGAGCCAGCTTTATTTTAATCCTGCTTTGATACAATCATTAACAGGTGTTCCAGTGGCACTTGCACAGTCTTACAGCTTATCACTGCAATGCAACCGTGCAGCCACAGGCCCCCACTGCTGAGATTAGATGTGGTGTCACCTTCTCTTGAGAGGAGTCACCATGTCAGAGGACACTGTGTGTGCTCAATCTCTAATGCAGGGACAGGTATCACTCCTGTCATCTTTCTAGGTCTTTCCTGTGTCCGTTTGTACTCTTTCAGCTTCAGGTTCCTTCCATGTATGTTACTTAGCTATTCCTATACAAATCAAACAACATTGTTATATTAGAATATTAATATGCCTTTTTATGTGAAAAAACAGTATCTCAATACCTAGAATTTATATTTGCCTCCTGTTTACTGTAGCATAAATAGCTGTGTGGCATTTCTTGCTGTCATGGCATGCCCTTGGTGTGTCGTTGGAGACTAAAAGTGATTCAGTTCATTGCAGTGCTCACCAGGGAGTGACTGCAGGACAGCACCAAGGCACAAAGTCATTGCACTCACCCAAGAAGGAAGCATCTTGCAGTCTTGGGTGCAGTTCTGTATGTGGTTAAATCAGTGACTGAGTTTGACTGCATGGTCCGTGTAGAACTGGAGACTGGAAAGGAATGGTTGCCATCCACCCATCCCTCAGAGGGCTGGAGATGTACAACCCCGTGACATTAACCTGCTTCTGTCATGGCATGGCACGCTTCATGGAAATCCTTTTCCAGCTGTTTGTGTTTGGCCAAGTTTTGTTTATCACATCCATCCCTTCGGGTCTCCTTCACATATTACAGAATAAAGAAGTGCTTAGTAGTACCATTTGCTGGAAAAATATTTGGCATGTCAACACAGTCACACTCGACTTCATCTCATTCTCCTCCTCTGTTTAGTAAGGAGCTCAGCAGAGTCTGGTGAAATAAAGGTGCACTTCACCTCATTTCTCTGACTAACAGACCTGGGGAAATCTGTAGGGGTGGAAGTCTGAGTGCACTCCCAGTTTTACAGGAACAGTGGGGCCTTACCAAAAGGTGTGTCATGTAGACTATGGTGTCAGTGCCACTGCGTTGTGTCCTCGTTGCATCACAGCTGATTTCCTTTGGGGAGAGCAGTAACAACACGTTCAGTCCATTCCCCACAGGCCAGTGCCAGCCAGTTTCAGACCTGTGTTGTGCTGTTGCTACTTTGGTCACTGCCTTTGGGGTAACTGCTGGAGAAGCTGACTAGACTGTCCTCTGTTCAGGGAAAGGACAAACTCCTGGCAGTGTGGAGCAGCTATGCAGGTCTGCACTAAAGCCATGAATTTTTCCTGAAGGGGAGCTGGGCAGCATTTACTTTTCTGTCTCTAGTATCAGGGTGCTGATACCAAGGCTCCAGGTCTCTTTTCTTCTGAAGGGAGAAGTACTAGCTGAAGCCAGGCAGGCTTCAGACTGACAACAAATGCAGCATCCTTCCCATCAGTCTGGGCTAAGAAATGTCTCCTGGTTTCCATTTTATTTGTAACCTCAATCGAGTTGAGAGGGATGTGAAGAAGACAAATCACATTATTATAGATTTTTTTTCAGTGTATGCCTAATATTGTTGGAACAGAGAGTATTACTATTGCACATTTTCTCCTGCCCTTGTAAAACTGTGTATAGAATAATAAAATATTTTATCTGTTTTATTTTCTTCCCAAGAAGGCATAAATTGACAAAAATTCTTCCAGGAAAGGGTTGTATTTCAGAAAAGAGTTATTTAAATTATTTAAGACTCATTGTAAAACACTTTGCTTAATAGAAAGCTCTGGAGCACAGCACTTATAAAATTAAGAACACTGAAGGAAAAGTAGCTTGATTTAAAATAGCAGTAGCTTATTTTAAAACTAGTGCAGATGTAATTTACTGTGTAAAGTTAATTTCACCAGTGGTCCCTTCAGCTGCACTTTTCACCTTAAGAAAGAAAGAAAAAAAAAAAAAAGCCAGAATTAAATGAAACAAATCAAAACTGGAATTGATGTGCAGTGATGTGATTTCAGAAAAATACAGTGATCACAGGAATCTGTTACCTGCATTTGTGTGTGCTTGAGACATTTTGTTATTTACCAGATGAGAATAGCCCAGTTGTGCAACAGCTAATGGAGACCATTCAGCACACAGGGAGACCCCCTGTCCCACCTCACAGACACATGCTCTGCAGCACCTACTACCCTCCTGTCCGTGACTGCAAGCCTTGACCATTGCCACATGATCCTTATGAAGAAAGGAAATTGTCTGCAAGAGCTTCTTGAGGAGGTTAGGAAGATCAGAGGTAGCTAAAGCATTTTAAGCTGTGGAGTCAAATGCTTTGTATCTTTTCTCACATGCTCACCTGGGAATCGTGAAACATCAGTACTGACAAGGCCAGTAACCTTTTCCTGAAGTGTGGGATAAAAAGGGACTTGGACGTGACTGAAAGCTCAAAGAGAAATTAAAGGCTGAGGCTGGGGAAGTCCTTTCTGTTTGACTATAAGAATGGCTTTTTGATCTTGTTGCATAGAATTCACAGACCACATCCAGACAGATTTAATAGAGGGGATCCACTAAAAGGAAAAAGCAGAGCTGAAGAGCTTGGGATGATATCAGTGAGAACACCAGAAAAGACAGCAGTGAAAATGCAACTTGGGACTGTTGCCATTATTCTTTCCCTGCACACCTCATTGGCTTTGTCTCCTCTATAACAATTCAAGTAGTTCAACATGGCAATAAATGAGCCTTCCTTTCTCCTCATTGAACAAGCCCATTTCCTTCAACCCATCCTGGTACATCCCGTCCTTCAGTCTTCTGATCATTTAGTGGTCCTCCACTGGTCATGCTGTAATTTCTCAAGGACTTTCTTGTATTGGAGAGCAATTAAAAGTGAACACCATACTGAGAGGTGGCCTAATGAGCACTCAGCAAAAAGGAATTGCCACTTCCTCCAGCCTACTGGTGACAGTTTGCTAATGTAACCTGGTACACAGCTGGCCATCACTTCTGCAAAGAACCCTGCTAACATATGTTCAGCTTGTCTACAAACACATCCTGGTTTTCCTTTGCCAAGCTGCTACGTAGTCAGTTTGAACTGTTGCTTGGGGTTATCCAGCTCAGGTACTGCATCAGGAACTGAAACCTGAAATGGACTAGGCTAAGGGGAATAATGTTGTAAGAGTCTGAGGAGAAAAGCATCTTGCTCTGTTGTTTTGCAGTTTCATACCTCTGGTTTTATACAGAAAGACCCTAATCCGTGCAAGAGTTTTCTTAAGTGTCCACAAATAAGAAATTGAGAAAGTAGTGGAATGTGAAATGTTGGTAAAGCTGGTCCAGAGAAAGAAAAAACTCCATTTATTCATAAGAGTATCCTGCCCAAGATCGGTGGGGGTTTGCTTGTCTTGACTAGGAGGCACAAATACAAATGGTTGCTCTTTTTATGGAGATCTGGGGACTTTTCTTTTCTTGCTACAGACTGTCCTGGATCATAGTAGTGACATGGTGGAGGAATGAGAGGCCATCTGTAGGTTTTTTGGGATGTAGGATAATTCTGCAAGTGGTAGTTACTCTGAAGACAACTAGATCCCATCTGCAGTGCCTCTGGGATAAGAATGTGTTGCAGTGGCTTTGAAATCATTTATTGTATGGACACAATAAGGGATCTTATCTAGCTCAAGCATTTAAATGTGACTGCATATATGTAGAGGAGGGGCTTCTTGTTGCCTTAGGCATGACATCACTCCAAGCAAAGGTTCAAATCCCATCCTGCTTAAAAGCAGAGACAACACGTTTGATTCTGATTTACAATAGCAGATTCTCAAAAGCTGTTCTCAGCACCTCAGATGTGCAAGAATTGGAACAGAAAAAGAATCAGGCTCCAATTCTGGACTCTCATTTTGCACTCCTTCTGACTTTTATGTCTATGCATCAGCTTTACACTGATGACTGAAGTTATCAAAGCTCATGTAGATGTGAGAGGGATGTGTGTATAAGGAAAAGGAGAGTGCTGTAGAAAGACAGAGTTGCTTGTCCATCATGAGTTCTCAAACTCATCAAACTAGACAGTCTTAAGTTGTCCTTTGGATTCCTCTCCTCTTCTGTGTCACATTAATTTAATTTCATTTTCAGCTGATCTAGTTTCCTCCTCTTGATGGTGGTGGCTTAAGGAATTAATTAAAATAGAACATATAATCAGGCACTAAACCCTGAAATGAACCTGAGGACACTAAAACACCTCTGGCATGGGATCTTTACCTGTGTGGATCAAGTGAAGCTTGTGGACTGCTGCAGTGTATTGGGTGCATAGTTACCTGTAGATTTTGGAATTTAGAAACTAAATAGTTGAGATATTTGTCTTCTCTTTATGTATGTTAACCCAAAATACTGTTTAATAAGACAGGCGCTATATAAACTCACCTTCTGGGATGCATAGAAACCTGTCAGGGGGAAAAGAGAGTTGTTCATGAGGAAGATGCTAATGCAGATTGAGCTCTTGTTGCTAGAGCTCAAAAGCTGCTGTACTGAGTCTTCTCAAGATGGCAGCTCCCATCCAGTGTACAAATAACTACATTACAAAAGTGCAGTCCCAGCCAGCCCCAGCAAAAAGATCACATGAGTGGATGGGGGTTTGGCTCCTTCAGCTTGTCCACAGGATTTGGATCAGGGTTGTTTTGCATTGTTCCTTTCTGTGCTACAGAAACCAGATCAGAGAGCTGAGTGCTGCTTTTTTTTTCCTCACAGAAACCAATAGTAAAATACTCTTAGTTATGTCGTATTTTATGCCTTAGACTTAGAAGCTGCAAAATCACCATGGCCACTTAGTGCTATAGCTTCCCTTTCCAGGAGAGACTCTCCTGGGGAGAACAGAGGACCTGCATGAGCACTCTGAGCAAACATCAGAGCTGTCAGTGTCTCACGGGTTGCAAAGCACAGGTCAACTGTCCACAGTGAAAAAAATAGTTGTGGGACTTAAAACAAGGGTCATTGTCAGAAAGTGGCATCCTCCTTCCCTTCCCCAGTTTCATGATTCTGCCTCACCTCTTGTACTAAGGCACAGGAGCCTGCCTCGAGCAGACTGTGGGGAAAGCTAACCCAGTGTGCTTTTCCCACCCTGCTGAACTGGCTTCCAGTGGGATGGCTCCATATGGAGTATCTCGGATAGACAGACAGACAGCTGTTTGTGCCAGCCCAAGGTGAGTGGTGGGAAGGTGTAGCTGGGAACTAGAGGGAAGGCAGGACCAGGTCTTGGGGCTGCAGAGTTCACTTGGTTCAGCTGAAAGCCAGCTTGGAGCTGAGTTAGAAGCGGTAAATCCAGTGAGGACTGAAACAATCAAACATTGAGGCCTCTGCTCAGGCTGTTAGTGACTCGGAGAAGTACAGTCTGAAATGCCATGAAGATCTGATGATTGCTGCTGTAAGAGCAGGACCCCAGGCAGAGACACCCACCCAGCAGCGAGAGACAGGTGGTGCAGGGGCAGGTGGTGCGGGGGTGCGCTCAACAATCGATGGAACCATCTGGTGGTCGCACAGGAATGTCAAACCTCTTCCCATCTCTGAAGCTTCTTATGCAAATTACAGACACTCAGTCAAGAATTGCAGCAGGAGTGCCCAGCAGTTTCACTGACAGCCACTGCATTTTACTACAGGGTGTCTTTGCAAGCCCATGGCATGTAACATGGCTTTGCCATCACGTCTCAGAGACTTGCACGCTTCAGGCCAGACCTCCTGAGAAGCAATTTGAAAATGTTCTGAGCGAGCCCGTTGGCCTTTCCTTTGAAGGAGAAAACAAATAGTTGTATTCCATTGTCTAATGAAGTTGTTACCTTGACAACTAGTGGTAGAAAATACAGCTCAAAGAATAAGTAATTTCTCATTGCAATTAAGTTAGCTATCTTCTCTGGAGAAGAACACTAAATGCATTTCACTTTCTCCATGCTGCTACATGAGACGAAATTAGAGCTAATTATCCTTAATTCCATTTCCATCCTGTATGAGTCATTAATATAATAGCATGCCATAGAATATACCATAAAGAGGTTTGTTGTTTATTTTTTTAATCAGTGAGCACTAAACATTTATAACTGAAAACTAGCAGCAGTTCAGTAGTGATTTTTATCATGATTGTCCACCAAGGTGAAAAATGTTTTATTGAGTAATTTCTTAAATACTAAATGCTTAAGTCTGCAAAGGGTGCATTTTAAAGCCAATAGTCAACTATCCCACAGCATTACTACTAGTATTAGACCTTGCATCTGACATTGAGATGGGAGGCATGGGCTGCATTCCTACAGTACCAATTAATTACAAGGGGAGATTGATTCTTTTTTTGTGAACTTAATTGAAGGGCTGGACCAAAGTAGGACTCTTGCAACCAGTTTAAGCCCATCTCCCAAGGTTTCTGGTTTTGTACCCCATTCCTGTGACGGTTACGTTCACGCATCCAAATGTTGTTGAATACATTTTAAATCAAAGGACAAAACTCTGCTTTGAACATCCAATCAACATCCAACAATCCAGATGGTAGAAGAGCTCCTTAGTGCTAGGCAGGTCTCCAGCCTCACTGAGAGCCCTGGAATGAGTTGCAGGTATCTACAGACGTCTGGTGCTTCCAGCCACATCACAGCCTGAAAGCTCTGCATCGCTTGTCTGCTCTGCCACCCACTGAAAATCCCCTCCTTTCACGTGAACATCTCCCCAGCAGTAACCACATGTTGGTGCTGTTGTAAGTTACTGTATTTTTGCCAGAAGAAGCTTCCTGGGCCAAAGAAGGGTTGTTTTGGCAGCCTTTTTTTGCCACACTGGTATTTGCAGCTGATGCATAAGGACCCGAGCAGAGAAAAAGGACATCCTATCTCTAGGATGAAGTCACTGTGTTTTGAAAAGCATCAAGTTTAAGGAGGGCTGAAACCTCAGTGTGGTAAAATGTACGAATGTAATCATGCAGGGAGACAGTGCACTTCCTTGAGCTGGCATAACCCATGAATTACTGGACAGTACTGCCTACAAACAAGATGAACCTGAGTTACCTATAATAGCAGCTATTTTGTAAGATATTAAAGGCCATGTTTACTCTGCTGCTGTGGAATAAACTGAAGCATTGGACCTCTGTCTGTTGGTTATCTGTCAGTCACCTCAGCTTAGTTTCAGACCACCCCACAAGCTCTCTTGAAAACAAATCTGAACTGGGGGGATAACACTAAGCCGTGTGGGGGTGATCAGCTGATCAGTGTGGATGAGACCACATGGCCTCAGGACTGGAGACTGGTCTCTGGCTTTTATTTGGATGCACAGCCTATGGGACCATTGCTAGATTACTGACTCCAGCTCTGATGTTTCTTTGTGCTTTGCAAAGGACATTATTATTGACCCAGAAGGCCGGTTGCATCCTGGGCTGCATCAAAAGGAGCGTGGCCAGCAGATGGAGAGAGGGGATTCTGCTGCTCTACTCTGCTCTGGTCAGACCTCCCCTGGAATGCTGCATCCAGCTCTGGAGCCCTCAGCACAGGAGGGACATGGACCTGATGGAGCGGGTCCAGAGGAGGCTACAAAGATGATCAGGGGGATGGAGCACCCCTCTTATGAGGACAGGCTGAGGGAGAAGGGATTGTTCAGCCTGGAGAAGAGAAGGTTCCAGGGAGACCCAACAGCCACCTTCCAGGACCTGAAGGGAGCTGATAAGAAACCTGGAGAGGGGCTGTTGGCAAAGGCCTGGAGTGAAAGGACGAGGGGCAATGGGTTTAAATTAGAAAGGAGTTGATTTAGATTGGATGTAAGGAGAAAGTTCTTTACTATAAGGGTGGTGGAGCACTGGAACAAGTTGTACAGCAGGTAGTTTTGGCCCCATCCATGGAGACATTTAAGGTGGGGCTTGAGGAAGCTCTGAGCACCCTGCTCTAGTTGAGGATGTCCCTGCTTTCAGCAAGGGGGTTGGACTGGATGACCTCTGGAGGTCCCTTCCAGCCCAGACATTTCTACGATTCTATGATTCTAAACTTGGAAGGAGTTCGGAGAAGAAAAAACTGAACATTAGAGACACCTTTTAGCAACAGGACTCCGAAGTTTGATTTAGGTTATCAAAGAAAAGGCCGAGAGGTGAATTGATCTTGGCCTCTATAAGGTATCTACATAATCAAAGGTTATCTAATCACAGAGGGCTTTTAGTGTCTCACACAAAAGCACAATTAAGTGGAGTGGGTTGAAGTCAATGCTAAACAGATTCGAACCATGAAGCAGAAACAGTTTTGACAATGAATTATGGGAAGAGCTTTTTCAAGGTTATGGATGATTCTCCATCAATTTAAATACCGAGCTTCTTTTTACATGATATTATGAAGCTTATCCAGATGAAATTATTTAGTCTATGTTTTCCAGAAGTCTTTCTAGACCAGGGTCTTCAAAGAACGGTCCTGTGAACTATTTTTGTGATCAGGTGGAAACTCTAATGCCTCTTGTTAGCAGGTCTCTGTGTTATGACAGGACCTGTTTCCTGCTGGAAAATGTTTAGAGGTTTACAGATTAAAACCAATTGAAAACCATTTATCAAGATATCTGATCCAGGTTGGCTGGTGTCCAAGTCTGCAAAGGAGATACAATCTTTAACATGAGCATAACTGAAATAATGTCTCTTCTAAGAACACTGTTCCTTGGGTATTGGATGGCACACGAGACAACCCAATGATGATTATATTGGGTGCATCCAAGGGCTTGTCAGCAGAAGTGTCATCTTGCTAATGTTTTTTAGGCTAGAATGCAGAGACAGGGGAGGACTTAAAAGTATTTGACCCCGGGAATCTGCAATCTAATGTTTCTCTGCTTCCAGACAGTTAAGTACTATGCATACAGCCTGAATTTATTGACATTACTGAGGAGCTGGTAGGATGCTTTATTTTGATTGCCAGATATTTTTGAATAAGAAAAATAATGGCAAGTCCTTTTTGGAGAACCTCTTAAGATCCCCACTCCAGTTTGCAGAGCATCTCACCATTGGCAGGCACAAAGACCTCTAGTATAGTATATGCTCCTCTTTCTTTTTTTTTTTTTTTTTTCCCCACTGCAATTCTTTTCAGGTTTAGCTGAATTGCAAATTCTTTCAAATCCTTTTTTTAATTTCCTGCTGTGACTTGTTTTCCTGAGGAAAAAGGTCTGATGTTGTGCCAAACAAGCAGAAACATCTAAACCATTAGGCAGCACACCCATTGTGTTTGGATACCAAAGAGTAATTCGCCTGTTGCTGGGAAGGAAAAAAGGAGATTCCTGGTTCCTTTCCCAACAACATCTCTTTACATCTACCACATAGTCTCCTCATGCCATCCTGCAACCCCAGGACAGGATCAGAGATAAGGCTGCCTCAGGCCATCCTGGCTCTTCATCTGCACCACTGTGTAGGACAAAAGCTGGCAGAATGAAGAATCCTTTCAGCTTCCCCTGGCCTTGTGACACCAGCATTGGTCCATTGGCTTCCCTTATTGAGACGTGGCAGCCTACCTTGTGATCCCTCATTAATGCCATCACTTTGGTCCTTCAAGCTGCAGTAGTACAGCTTTGAGTTAAAAATTCCTTGAAGATGCAGTAAGGATATTGCACTACAGTATCAAGCAATGGAAAGGAGGACTACTCTTTTGGTTTACATTAGGAGTTTGTACCCTGAGAAAACATTAAGGGAATGGCCCACACATTGGAGTATCTAAAATCTAATGGTTCAATGCTGCTGCCATTTACTTCCATGATCCTGTCTCACAGAGAGCACAAGGTCAATGCACAACAGGGGAGAATTTTTAGTGCGTTGGGGTAATAGCAGATTTGGTACTTTCAATGTCTTTGGCTCTTTCTTTTTGCTTTGCTTCCAATGTAATCAGATAGGTGTGAAATCCCCTGAGTGTATTGTAAGTCAACTCCATTGATATAGAGGGAAATTCTACACATTTTGCTCACATTAATAATCCTATTATTAGTGTAAGAAATGATGAGGTGAGAAAGTGAGCAGGATTTGATCCGTGTTTAAAATGACACTGGTATTCTAATTTTCATAGATTATTATTCTATAATCCACTTCTGCTTCTGTAGATCAGAGTCTCCTGTATCTGTGTGGTTGTTATGCACCCAAAAATCAGGTGAGGGAGGGCTGCTGGTGGTGACTTTATTTAGCAATGTAGACTAGCAGCTTGGATTGGGGGAGATTTAGTGTCTGCTTCCATCTTTAACCTTATTTTACAAAGCACTAGCCAAAATGGAATTTATGCAAAGCATACAAAGCAAGTTAATTGCAGTTTAATCCTAAAAAAATTGGATGACTGGGACAAAGGGCTTGCAGTCTGCTCTGAAAAGCATAATCTACTTCCCTTTAATGTGCTGCCAGCAAAAGATAATTTCCCTCATTGTTTCCTATTCTCAGAAATGTTTCTAGACTATCAACAGATGTTTCAGTTCTGTGAAAAAAATTCAAAGCTGCTACACAGATACATAAGAGGAGAGAGGGAGTAACCACCTGCAGACTACAGCAAAAATACTTGGCATTTTTGTCCATCATTTGTCAGAGGAAAAACAGGATTCACATGGATCTAAATCAGCATAGCATGTACAAGTCCTCACATTCTACTGGTGTAAGAATTTAGGGTATTTAAATATGCTGCATTTTGCCCTAGCAAAAAGATTCAAAAAACCCTGAGGATTTTATTTGTTTCATCTTTAAGATGAAACCATGACTAGTATGAACAAATATACCATGCAGCAGGAACTTCTCTCTCTGTGGGTGGATGATTACTCACTGGCAAATAATGTCCATGAAAAGTATGTTCTCAGTTATTCTATAAAGTTTTGATAATTATTTATGTCTCTACTAAGAGCTTATTCAAATATGTGTTGTGCCAGCATTGATAGGTAATGCAAGTTTTAAAAAGTATGTTTTTAAATATCACCCTTAAAAAATTCTTGTTACTAAACCTGCCTAGAATTTCCTTGTCTCAGTGCAGTTCTCACCACACTCCCCTCCAGCTGTATATCTAGTGGCTATTTTGCCTCTGGAGCATTGCACACCATGATTTGAACATCTCTGATCTTCTGAAATACACATGAGCTTCAAAATGACAAGCCAGTGGAGACAGGGATACTTACTGTACCTGAGTCATCTTGGAATGCACAAATCATTTCACCAATTGTTTATACCAGCTTGATTTTATATCTCGTGTGGAGATACTCTTCTTGAGGTTTCTCTCATGGATTTTTTACTTTCTTATATTTTGGGTCCTAGTCCTGCAGTCCCTTCCATGTAGAAAAGCCCCTCGTCAGCCTGACTTCTGGTGTGCTGTGACGTGTTTCCATGGGGCTTCCCTTTAGAGGGATGACAGGGAGCTTTGATGGCAGATTGCTGGGCACACATACCTACTTTCTGTGTGTTTTCTGCTTGATACCCAACATAAAAAAAATTCATCCATAAAGTTGTTGCTACATTACTTAGATTATAATTGGAACATTGAAAGGCCCCCGTCGGTTGTGTGCCGTGCCCTGAAAATTAAAATCAACACTGCAAAATTAACTAAACCTCTAAACCATTTTATTTCTATAGGTAGATATTCAATATGTATTGCTCAACAAGATGAATTTAATGCAGCCTCTTTTCCTTCTATTTAATGTAAAATAAATCCCAAAGAACCCTAAAAATGTAATCCCCATACATTTCAGTCAGCAGGATGATCAGTATTTCAGGTGTGTAGAAGTTAGTGTCTTGCAAAATGACATTTCTTACAGTAGTATACTTAGAGACATATATTTCATACATATTCTGATAGCATTAAGGCAAAAGGGAGGCGATGGATTGCCTTTCATGTGAGTTACATTGCCAGAAACAGAATAAACAGTTCTTGCATTCTTGTGGAAAAGTTAATTACTCACATGGCACAACATCATTATAATCAAGACAGAGTAATCAGTTCATATAACAAACTCTATAATCAAGGTAATGTAATCAATGTAAGTAATCAACTATAATAAGCAATTAAATATCTAGCTGCATCAAGCAATAACTAAAATTACAGCCTTGAATAATAACAGCTAATTGCATCATTAGAAAGTTGTGTAAAAGCCAGCAGTAAATCTAAGTTTTTAACTACACAGAATAGCTGTTGCAGGTATCATGGGAAGGTCTACAGCCTCATCCCGAGAGACATTAGCTAGCAAAACGTGACTAAAGAAAAACAGTGATATTCCAGTGCCAGGCTTGGATGTGCCAGAAGCCTGGGGTATTCAGGCAGGAGTAGAGCTTCTGAGTGTTGTGTGGCCCCAGCTCTTCAGTACAGCCAGAGCAACTGCCTCCGATGACAGACTGGCTTGCAGCACAGCAGTCCTGAGCAGACAGGCACGATGTCACCCAGCAGCTCTGCACACACCTCTTTTCTTCCTGCCACCACCTGCTCCTGCATCAGCTGAAGACACCAGGGCTGCTGAACTGCCAGGAGGATGTGCAGGGGACTCAGCTGCCACTTTTTATACTTCTCCCACTGCACTGCATATGCTGGTGAAGGTTGATGAGCTCCTCCTTTCACCTTCATGACAGGGAGAGTGTGGCCAAAAGCCAGTGGAAGAAAAAACCCAACCATTTGAAGAGGATTTAACCTCTCCTAATAGAACTATATCCATCTGAGAACAGATCTGTCAGCTCACATCATCTAGCAAGGGGGCAGCACCAACACCTGGAGGATTTTCATTTGACTGTAGTAGTACTACCAGCCCAGAAATCTTCCCCAAATAAAGGAGAGTGAGACTGAGGCTACTGCTACAAAATATCTTAAATAGAATAAAATTAAATGAGGAAATGCAAAGTCAGATGGATCCATGGATGTGTGGTTTTCAGCCATGACAGTACACAGGTAGTCTGAGTATTTGCCAGTTTGAAAGACCTGAAATGAGTATCTACTGCTCCCAATCATCAAGAGAAGAAGATTCTGTAGGTTCTGATCTTTCAAATTAAATAGAAAATCTCAGAAGAACCTCTGGAAAGCACAGTGTGAAATAAAGCTAGTTTGTGAGAGTGAAGTGTTTGAGCCACACCAGCTGCTTTTCCTGTGTTCAGCACTGGAGTTGGGTTATTTCAGCACAGCAGGTGAGACAGGCAGGGTCCCTAGGCTGGAACCCAGTGTTTCTGGAAGAAGATTAGCTCCTGAGTTACGTTCATAGAGGGCAGGTGGAGAAGCATGAGGACGGGTAAGTTCTGACTGTGCTCTAGAGTGAAACTCTCAGCATTGCTCTCATGGCATGACCTCACCCAACGCATTTAAACGTATCCTGGTGTAGCTGCCTCCTAAGAAAACAAAACTGAGAATGTATTATTTGCACCAGGGGATCACTAGTGTGTTGACATTACTGGAGGTGTACGGCATGGACGGAAGCTTCCCTTCTCTCTGGCCCACAATAGATCACTTTGGAGCATTTGTTCAGCTGTACATTTGGGAACCCTTGACTTTTAAGGCAGAGGAAACATGCATAGAAACACCCTCGTCACGTCTGCAGCACAGGTCAAAAATACACGTGGAAACCTAATTCTAGGGCTCATAGTTTCTTAATATAGCTTGCTAATTATTGGCTGAATTTGGAAAAAAATCTGAAAACATTCTGTTCCTGATGGCCAGATCAACTGCAGCCCTTGGCAGTAACATAACCTGAGGGCTAGGCTGCTGCACAGATGTAGGACTGTGGGAGTCCAGAGATGGCTTGCTCTTCTTCTTTTAGCACTCAGCCTTCCAAATCCCAGCCAGCATGCACTGTGCACTCCCTGTCAGCCCAGGACTTTCTGTGTGGTTAGTCAAGGCTGTGCTCTCAAGAGGACAAAACACAGAAGAAGTAGGAAACAAGCACTAGTATCACATGGGAGGAAAATTGCTGAAAGACAGAAATGTAAAGACTTGGAGGCCCCTCTGATAAAGTAAATAAAACTAAACTGTTGTTTGGATTCAGAAATGATAATGAACTTGGTGGCAATAAGATAAGAGCTGTTAACTCTAGAAAAGACTGTCTTGGTGCATAGTTGAAATGCCAGGCAGGTAGGAATTATCATTGAATCATAGAATCATTTAGGTTGGAAAAGACCTTTTAAGACCATCAAGTCCAACCATAAACTTAACTCTGCCAAGTGCACCAGTACAGTTCATTTTCTTCCCTTAACTGTACTTTCCCAGCTTCCTTAATTTCAAATCAAATTCAGTTTGGTTTACAGTTTCTGTCTTTCAGGGATCTCTACACAGTGTTGATGACTTTATTTTCTAGCATCTGGAGTTCCTTTCAGGGTCATAGTTTTTAAAAAACTGGGGATTTGTAGTAACCACAACATGCCAGGTTGCTGTCAGCCAAATGTTTGCTGCCTATTTATTATGTGTTTTGAGTTTCTTAGTGAATGAGAGAGGTGGAGATGCAGTGGTTCAAGTACCAGCTCCTTTAGCATCCCTGGCACTGACTGAACCACCCAGTTCAACCCAGTGCTGCAAAGGCCAGGAGCTGGTCCGGGGCACTCCCGTAAGAGCAATCCCTGACACTGAAGGGAGAGAAGTCCCCTGAGCCCCACATTGGTGGTGGGCACCCCCAGGGAACTGGCCTGTCCAAGGAGGCAGCTTTTCCTATGGGAGCACATGCTCCATCCTGCCCAGAGGCTCTTGCAGTTGAGCAGTGACCCCTCTCTGAAATGCAAAGGTTTTGAATATAAATATATTTACAGAAATAAAGTTAAATTCATACAAGGAATAGTAATTTAACAACTATCTGTAAACTAAGTGTACAAAAATTATACATCTCATCAGCTATGGGTAAGGCATTCTGTTAGTCTACCAGGGGTTAAAGAGTTTTATCAAGCACAAAAGAAGTTGTAAGTCTGTAAGAAACTAGCTGGTTTAAAATGGTTATTGTAATGAGTTTATTTTCTTTCCAGCAGTTGATGTGGTTCAGTATTTGGCAATGTTGAATTGGAGGATCTGGGGAGGTTATGGCTTCTGCTCTTTTCTTGAAATAGTGAAATTTTTCAAGATAAATTATTTTCTGAACGCCTCTTCTGTTTCAAAACTTAGAAACAAAACTGAATTGCATGTTTAGCTGCCAACAAGTAAAAGCCCAAAAGAGCTGTCAAAAAAACCCACCCGTGTTTCTGATTCCAGAAGGTATAATCATGTGCTGTGTGTGGGAGTTAAAAGGCTGGGGAGCAAACAGAAATATAAGATGTTTTGTTTCTTAAAGCTGATACCCCCTCACTGCAGTATGGAGGTTACTGACATGTGCCTTAGACTCAGACGTTCCTTAACACCCATCTTGTCACAGCCAACATGGAAGCTGTTCATAACTTCTTAAAATGCACCTTTTTGGGGGCAGAGGAGCTCTTGGTCAAGAGAGAGACAGGAATGGAAAAAGATGTGCAACATTTCCTCTCATTATCTGTGCAGAGTGGGATCCAGTCAGCTTTAGGTCAGGTCTCCAGACAGTGATCCAGTCTGCCTGCTTTCCCAGACTCCTAAGAGGTTGGGCACCTTCTTTCATAAGATTCTTCTGGCTTAGGTCTGAAAGCTCTCAGGTCTGCATGCTCCCATGTGCTCTCAGTTAGTCACTGTGAGACAGACACCAGTACCTGTGCTCCATCTAGCCCTCCAGAAAAGCATAGAAGCTATTTACTAATAATATCTGTTTGTTCATATTTGCATGCCTGCTTTCAGAAAGTTAGGAGAGAGCTTGATCTTGAAGGGTGTGATAATCTCCAGAGCACTCAGCTGTTGGCACAAGCGTGAGCTGGCACAGAAGGGTTATGTTTTGGTTTGCTTTTAGGATTAAACTTGACAAATCTTGGCAGTTCCCTCTCCTATTCATGGCTAGTTATGCTGTAGATGAAAAGGACCTACAAAAATGCAGGAAGAAACAGAAAATGAGAAACTTCAAGTTAATGACCCACTAAAAACATGAGTCTGGTTTTTGACTCCTCAATTTTGTCTATATTCATCTTTTCTATGTGCCCAGGACCATTCTGTGGTCCCCAGGCCAGCTGGCGTGGTGAAGCACACATCTTAAAGTCTCTTAGAGTCACAGGCAACATGGCAGTGTCCAAATTACTTACTGCGAATGGTTCTTGGCCATGCTAATTTCCAATCCATACCCAGAAATGATTTTGGAAGAGTGATAGTTCACCCAAGCCAAAGCCATCACAGGCCCAGTTCTAACTATTTAATGGGCTAGATGATCGAGTTTCAGGCTGGGAACATTCCCTGGCACTGATTAATCTATGCTTCTGTTGATTCAGCCATGGAAGCTAAGACTAAATAGATACTGTAATTGGAAAAAAATAGGCCTTGCTATATAATTATTTCAATAAATTATTAGTCAGGTTTTGTGTCTGTAAAGTATGTCATAAATTTCAGTCAATACAATTTATGCTCTATCACAGTTTTCAGAAAGTGGGCTTATACATAAGGGAGATGGAATTTTCCCTGTGTTACCCAAAATATATGTGTTCTCCAAGGAAACAGAAATTGGAATAGAAAAATCTACTTTCCATACCTCTGTTTGGAGCCATAGAATCTCCTCCCCACAGACATTGTATGAAATCCACCAAAGACACTGTTTGAAGAATACTTTCCTTACACAAATGTATTGCAGTGCACCCACCATCAAAGGGTTTTTTTTACCATATGCTCTTAAAAGAAAGCAAGCAACCAACCCACCCAGAATCCTCTATATTTGGACCAAATCTTCTCTTCATTGTCATAAAGCCTTCCCTCTCTGCTCTTTGTTCATCACTCACATTTTAATACATGCAAGAAAAATACTGAAATGAAACATGCAAGGTCAGGGAGAGCTACAGTGTGCTCTGTAGGGTTCAAGGCTGAGCACTTCTAGTTTGCCTGAAATTAAAGGGAATTACTGAGTGTCTAGACTTGGCTTCTAGACTTGGACTGATGGCAATCTGACTGTATCTGCCCAATATATACAAGCAAACTTACACATCATTAGCTAGGAAGTCATCTTTTCCAGTCCTCAGAAGGACTGACTAAAACCCATGCAGTTTTTCTTTACATCAATAGATAAACCCAAGCATGCAACTACATTTTTATACAGAATTCTTCCTCTTTTTTGCCAGCCTGCTGGTGTTTGTTCTCTGCGTGTATCAGCAGAGCTCTAACCAGCAGAACTTTCCCACCTGCCCATATCCAGTTAGAGAGTTACTCAAAGAAGCAGAGAAGGGGCATGAATTATTTTTTCTATATTAATATGTTAATATATTAATTAATTAATATTCTAATATTGCGTATTAGAGGGAGATATTGCATAGCTCTGTACCAATAACAGTGATTGAGGAAGTTCCTGGTATCAAAGGATATCAAATTAAACAGAATACTGTTGCTATAGATTTCAAAGCAACTTGCCCTATCATTGGACATTGCTGAGCAGAGCCTGGCTCCATCCTCCTGACACTCGCCCTTGACATATTTATAGACATTAATGAGCTCACCCCTCAGTCTCCTCTAAGCTAAGGAGCCCCATCTCCCTCAGCCTTTCCTCAGCAGGGAGATGTTCCACTCCCTTAACCATCTCTGTGGCTCTGCGCTGGCCTCTTGCGAGCAGTTCCCTGCCCTTCTTGAGCTGAGGAGCCCAGAACTGGACACAATATTCCAGATATAGCCTCACCAGGGCAGAGTAGAGGGGGAGGAGAACCTCTCTCAACCTACTAGCTACACCCCTTCTAATAACCCCGGGATGCCATTGCCCTTCCTGTCCACAGGGGCACATTGCTGGCTCATGGTCATCCTGCTGTCCACCAGGACCCCCAACACCCTTTCCCCTGTGCTACACTCTAGCAGGTCAGTCCCCAACCTGTACTGGTACCTGGGGTTGTTCTTCCCCAGCTGCCAGACTCTACACTTGCGCTTGTTACACTTCATTAAATTTCTCCCTGCCCAGCTCTCCAGCCTGTCCGGGTCTCTGAATGCCAGCACAGCCTTTGGGTCTGTCAGCCACTCCTCCCAGCTTGGTGTCATCAGCAAACCTGCTGACAGGGCACTCTGCTCCCTCATCCAGGTCGTTGACAAATACATTGAATAGTACTGGTCCCAGTACCAACCCTTGAAGGACTCCACTAGATACAGGCCTACACTCATACACAGTCTGCAGTGAGCAATATGAAAATATGAAGTATTTTTTGAACAGTCTGTCAGGAATATGTCTGTCAGCTTTGAAGCATGTCTCACTTGCCTGGCTTATTAGAGAGGCCTGTAAAATCCAGGGGGTGCAAATGCGGTGTGACATACTGCTGGATGATTATTAAACACTTCTTAATGTCTCTGCACTGCCTTATTCACATAAACACCTTAGCAGACAGACAGACCACAGCACCTCTGTGGCATGAAAATCTAATTCAAATGGAAGTTCTTACCAGTGCAACCTTCTGTTGTCTCCAGTGGACTGCTACTTAAAAGCTATGTGCTTTAGATGTTGAGTTCTGTGGGTATCTGGATATAGTCAATGTTACCTAATCTTTCTTATTTTATATACGTATTTATTTTGGTTTGGGGTTGCCAGACTGATTCCCTGTAGAAATGCATTCAGAAGAAAAGCCTGAGTGCAGAGAGCTGCAGCAGGCTTGCTTTGCAAAATGAGGTGTGTGAAGGAAAGGACCGTTTGCTGTGAGTGTGCACGCAATTGTGCTACCAGTATTTGCTGTGGTCCATTCCATGTCACAGCTCTGACCTTTTTGCTGCCCAGCCCTATAAAGCAATAATATCTGGGATGGATGGATGGATGGATGGATGGATCACCTCTCTCCCCAGGGAACGGTGCTGCTTCCAGTCACAAGCACACTTGAGTAAAAAGTGTGTTTGTCTTCCCCCTCAAAGACCAAACCAACACAACATAATGTTGCCCATCTTCTAATACTGACATACGAGCTCTCAGCTGGCTCTTCATCTGTCCCTAAGCAGAGCTCCAGGCATTCTTGATGCTTTCTCTCCTAAAGACCAACTCCCCTTTCCACCATCCCACAGGCCCTTCCCATCCATGTCAGCACTCCAGGCCTGGGAGCTATCTTACCACGCCTCTGATCCCAGTGAGATCCTCGCCTCGTGACTGCACACAGACCTCAACCTGTCTGTTGTCCATGCTGCGTGTGTTAGTGTACAGACACTTCAAAGAGTGCTGAGCATCCCAGAGGAGGGATGAGGCCTTTCCTTGTGTTCGTTGTGTGCGTGCCTTCTCATGTGCATGCTCTTGAAGTGGGCCCGATTTGGCTCTTTTGTGTTGACTATGAGATTTCTCTTGCCCACATCTCCCTGTTCACTTCATTTGTCTCTTTTGGTCCACTATTTCGTCACTTGTTCCTCATCTCCCTCCTCCGTTGTTCTGAATTTAAAGTTCTCATCACTAGTTAACTGGACTGTAGGCAAAATTGTCCAGATTAACCAGGTAGATCCCATCTCTTCCAAGAAGTCCTTGATCATGAAAGATGCTCTCTTGGTCATAGAAGCCAAATTCCTGTTGCTGACACCACCTGCACAGCCAGTTCTGGAACTGCTGGATCCATCCAACCCTCCTCAAGACATTTCTCCTCACCAGCAGGATTAAAAACACCACTTGGGCTCCATGCACCCTCTCCCAGGATCAAACTGAAACTTGTTATTGTTGTGAATGTGATGGATGGTGATTTTTCATGGATTTGCTCCTCCTGGCAGAAAAAGTCATTTCTACTACTAACTCCCCTTCTCTTTCATTTCATCCCCATGTAGTGGCTGAAATCAGGGGTGGAGTATGTTACTCTGTGAAACCAGAGCAGCACAGCCTTTGGCTGATACTATGCTTGCAGTGCTAGCAGAGAAACTACAATCCAGTTAGTCTTCCCAACCAGATCTGTCTTGTCTGGAAGTCATGGCTAAAGGCTAATGCTTTCCCAGGCCTATGGAAGAATGCTGTCCTAGTCCAAAACATGGCATGCTCTTTGTGTGGTATTTGCTTTTCCTCTAGAGAAAAAGAGTTACCAAAGCATTTTTTCTTACACTTGTGTAATATAAATAAATGTTTTTGGATGCAGGGAGCTAACCTTTCTCTAACCCTTGGGACCTGGTGTCCAAACTTCCTTGGGTTTGCCAGAGTAATCAGAAAGGCAAACAAGCTGATGAATGAACTTTTTTCATTGACCTGTCTGCATTCCTGCCTAGCTCTGCATGTTAACTGATTATGTATTTTGAGCCAGCAGATTTCTACAGTTCACACTTCATTATCCAACAAGTATAGAATACTCAGAAGTGATCCCAAGTAGTACAGACCTTTCTGAAAATTCTGGGTTATTTCTGAACGGATCATACAGCTTTAAAATGCAGTGGAAGTTAATCAGCACAAGTTTCTGCTAGCAACTTCAGTAGTCCTTTGCTTGTAAGTTAGCATGGAAAGAGGGGATGGCAGATAGTGGGTTTCCATCTTCTTTCTCAGAAGTGGTCTGACTGGCATACTGGGGAGCACTTGAGCACTTTTGAATCACAGATCAGGAGTAGATAAGTGACTGAAAGTTGGAAAAAAATTATTATTTTTTTTTCAATGTAAGCCATTCCCATACTTTGCTTTGGGGTAGACATCTGATCACGGAGGATACACAGTTGTCAAAGCCTCCCTTATGGTCCTGTCCTGAAAGTGACAGAGACACACTCCCTCTAGCCTTCAAAGTGGCCCTTTGCCAAGTTTGGAAACATGCATCTTCCATCTGGCCAAGGATATTTCATTGTGTTCTTCCTTTATCTCAGCTTGTGGGAACTGTTACAAGTGAAATATGAAATATGAGCAATGAATGCATCTTTTGCAATAGGCTTAAATGGAAAATAAGGCAAAACCAAACAGTGCAAATTCGTTGCCCTTTATACTTTCATTTCTTCATTATCCTGTGTTTTGCTTTTGGGGTTCGAAGTGTGTGTAAGTGGAATGCTCAAAGTATTATCTGGTTTACTTTATTTTCACTATGGACATTGTTGAAATCCTTTACAAAGGAAATCGCGTATCTTGAAGACAAACAGAAATAGAAAAGTAATTCTTTGTGCTAGGTGAGAAACTGTACCCAGAAAAAGAGTCACTGGACTATTCTGACAGAGGAGTGCTATTTGCCAACAAGCAAGGAAGTGGTTAAGTGCTAGGAGTGATGTCTTCCTAAAAGAGATGACTGGTAGAGAGAAAAAGAAACGATACTCGCATAGCTTAGTGTCAGAGTGAGAAAGGAAAATGTAACCCTGAGGAGAGTCATTCTGGAAAGAAAGACAACACAGAGGGGTGTAAGTGACTTACCCAAGTGTCTGCTTTGGCTTCAGCTCCATCTTTCATAGAGACAGGGCACCATCACACTTCTTCCAGACTGAGTGCTTTTCTGTCTGTTTTTCTTTTTATAGGAGCCCAGACCTTTGTATAACAAAAGATGCCAGTTCTATTCAAGTGGAATAGGATTCCTATATGATGCCTACCAGACAGAGGTAAACAAACTCATCTCATCACATGTTTGTTTCTGCTGTGCTTTGAGGGGCTGGGGAAGGGGGAGGCAAGTGTTTGAGAACATGTCTGTGCACATAGGTCACACATTGATAGAAACCCTACTGTTTTTTCTCCCACAAGTGACTCCCTGCCTGTCCAAGCCTCTTATGACTGCAACCAGTGAAGTTTTGAGTCATCATCAGTGTTTGTATCCAGTACATTACTCCGGGACTGGAATGATTCCTAGTCCATCTATACTGTGTAATAGCTGTCTGGAATGTATTTGTCACATTGGCATCTTTCTCTAAGGAGGTTTTTGTAGACTTCAAGTGGAATAGGAAATATCTAAATGAGTCCATTTGCACTGACTTCAAATCTTCTCTGTATTTATCCAGTACAGACCTAGAATGTCAGTGCTTTGAATGCAGATTTTTTTATTATCTCGATGACATTAACATGGTCGGAAAAGTGTCCATACCCAAATGGCTAGCATCCTGAGAAGTCCAGATTTAGTTTCTTTTCCTATGTTTCATTTTATTATTATAGTAAATTGATGAGAATGAAAAGAAAATCAAGCAGAGCAGGACTGAGAACAGCTAAACAGTGCTACAGCCTACAAAAAGCCAGATGTGCTTCATCACCATTCCTCCCATGGCTAAGAAAAAGTGTATGGGGAATATTACCATTAATAATTCTAGGCAGTTTAGCAAAGTATATTATCAGGTTAAGCAGTTAATACTCCTTAAATCCTACTGCTAGAAGCACCCCATTGTTGATTCCAGAAAACGTATGACAAAGATACTTCATTGACCTTCTTGCCTAAAGACCCAGACAAATTTATGTCTAATAAACAGCACCCTTTCCTGTAAGCATTACCCCATCCTCTTCTAAAGTGTGCATCACACTCAGACACAGACATGGCCCTAGAAATGCTTCTGGCTCCTGTAATAAGTGTGACGCTGGTGTCACACTGACCATAACTCCCTGCAGGTGACCCCAGCCTCAGGATTCTGGCCAGACACGTTTCCCCAGCTCTGCAGGTTCTGGGAATGTCTAAAGCTGGGCCACCCAGAGCTCCTTGCTCTATTTTGGCAAAACTCCCATGTCTTTTAAAAGTGTAGTTAGTTTGTAATAAGATTTTTGTCTAGTTGTCCACTGATCTAGAGTCAGCATGAGCTAATTCAGTGTTAATGATCTGTGGAATTTGAAACTGACTTTGCTTTTCCAAAGTTAGCCAGCTCGTGAGCAGGGGACATGCTCTGCGTGTCAGGTGAACACCTAACTGGGAAGACAGATTGTTTACTGACTGCAGCTTTCCTTTTGATTGCCATCTCTAGCCTGGGAATGATCTGCAGCTCACGTAGTTTGCCTGGTTTGGTTCTTCTCTTTGCTCAAAGCAGAAAGAATTTGATTTTCTTGCAATTACCGTGAAGTGAGAACATCTCATCTAGACAGGCACAAGCAGCCAGAACATGAAAAAGCTAAATGTCTGGTCACTGAGATGAAATAATAGGTCTTGACATTCAGAATACCCACAGATGGCCTGTTTCCACCACCCTTGCTCACACCACACAGTAATTTGTTTATTTTGGTTTATTCACTGTTCTCCTAAAAAGAAATGTCTTTGCATGGTTTCAAAATGCAGTGATAAAAATAGACAACTACAGTAACTGCCATGGCCAATAATATAATATATCTTGTATCCTAGAAGAAGTTAAAAACATGTTTAAGATCTTGTCAATCTGCCACTTTTGTACTTCTGTAAAAAAGGGACAAACTGGCCCTTTTGATGCCTGGAGAGGGGACAACTACTTTTATTTCCTATCAGAAGTGGTCCCCAAAGCCATTCATCAAAACAAACCACCTTGTTAGCCACCCTCTCCATCTTACAGAGCCCTCTGATCCCAATCATGCATGTCTAAGGGGGAAAGGGTATTTTATTTAACTGTGCATATCCTAGGCCATCTTGGCTGCATACAAGGGGTCAAAGGCAATGTCTTTAAGTTCCACTCAGTACAAAGCACTAGGGCGTCCCCCCACAATGGCTGTGGTAGTGGGTGTGTTGGCACACTCTGCTCCAGGGGCAGCTTTCAAACTGCTTTGAGAAGTAGCCAGGTGTGATGTTTCATTCACTTCTGAGCTGGATCTTGGTTAAGCTGATGCAGTTGTTGATGGTAGCGCTCTGCTCTTCCACAGCTGCTCAGGCTGAGGATGACTGCAGCTGAAAGTGACTTCAGGCCAACAAAGCCCTGATGTGAAATTCCAGCAAGTTCAGATAGAACAGAACAGGGTTGATGAAACAAGATCCTGTCAGGGTGAGATAACATTGTGACAAGTGGGATGTGTCCATATCAAGCTGTGAGCTCCATTTCCACACTGCAACCTGACCTTTTATAATCTAACTTCTATTTTGGCTGAGAAGAGCTGATTTGTATGAGACACTAACAACAGGTACCACCTTGTCCTGGGCAGCAGAGCAATCCCAGGGCATCATTTTGACTTCCATCCAACTTTAGCTTTGTCACCCAACTTCCATTGTTCAAGCAAATCCTGCTAAAGACAAGTGTGGCAATTCTGTGACCAGCTTCTCTGGTACTGAGTGTGTGCAAAAAGGATGCACAGATCCAGAACTCAGGAGCTGAGAAACACCCGGTTTCACATCTCCTGTGGACACTGTCCCACAGACTAATGCAGTCAAAGCTAAGCAGAACTGTCTGACAGAAGCTTTTCAAAAGCAGGCATGTGTTCCTAAGCATGCTCCTTCTACTTTTTCATTATGAGGAATTTTCCATTCAGTACTACATTTTATTTGCATTTTGCGAGTGAAATACTTCTCAGTGGTTACAAAGTGTGTTTTCTATCAAAATAAAAACTATAGAAAGTATGTCTTTTCTGACTTGCTAGCTTTTAAAACCTCAGAGTTCTCCAGGATTTCACAATCAATAAACTAAAGATCTCAGGGGAAAAAAAACACAACTATTTCAATTGGTCTGTAGTGCCAAATAGAATTGATTAATGCTTACCATGCTTAAGAAGTCATTAAGGTGATTTCTGAGCCAACCCTGCAATTCCTGCTCGCGTGAACAAACCTTTTCAGTTTTCTATTTAGGAGCCTTCAGTAAATTGCACTTATTTGCTGTAGTGCTTGGATCTTTTCTAGACAGTGGGTCTGGAGATTATTCTGCTTGTTCCCAATTATTTCCTTTTTCAGGAGAGCGTTACTGAAAGGAGAGAGCTCCCATTTATTGGAAGCTGTTGAGATATGTTGGCTTTTTTTCCCTTTTCCTCGCTCTAATGGAGTGGAATTCTTACCCACTTTTGTAGCTTGCTGTGGTGTGTCCCATGGTTCTGATATCACAGCCGTAGGGATCCGCATCTTGCAGCTGCACACTCTGGGTCTCAGCAAAATAGCACCAGGCAGTGCAGCAAAGTGCTTGAAACTCTGGCAGCTGTAGCTGCAGGTCGGTGCTGAGGGCTCTGGGCTCCATAGTGCAAATGTCCTGAGACTGTGGGGCTCATGTTCTGAATGAAACTTCTGGGATTTTGGGGATGGTTTCCTGCCCTGCAGTAGTGGATTTTGAAGCTCGGGATCTTTCTGCACAACAGGTAATAAAAACTCACGCTGCAGTAGCTGCCTCTTTGTGGTCAGTAGGATGATTCATATAAAACTGAAACACTGAGAATAAAAGTCAGTCTCTTCTTTTCTGGCAGGTGACATGTTACACCTTAAACAGCAAGTGCCAGCTGAAAGTAAAGAGTAATACATGCTATTGCTGTGACCTGTATAACTGTGAGAAGTAAGTACTTGTGTGCAGTCAATGGTCTCTGAGAAATCCTTGGTTGTTTGTCCCTGCTCTGAAATGATGAGGAAGCAGGATTGCCCTTAGGGCTGGAGAAGCAACACAAGGGGCTTATCTGTTGAGCAATCCAGTTCCTCTGCAATTGAGGTCCTCATGCCAGCAGAGAAGAGGTCATGGGTTGCATGTTAGTGTTGGCATTATTTCAGTTTCTTTTTTAAATAAGCTCTTTGCTGTGTGATGAAAATTGACCACTCAACTCATCACCCTGTCAGGATTTACTATTGATCTTGCAATGCAATTTTCACCATTAGATTTAATGAATCCTTCTTTTTTTCCTGCCAAACTGAAGAAAACAAAATGAATAGGAATATAGGTGTCCATGAGAAGAGCTCATGTTGTGGGCACATGCAGAGCTCTTTTGTTGGCAACAGCCTCTGTATGTGTGAGATTTTGCTAAATTGTCATAGGGTGGATCCAGAAGTTGTGTTTTCTGAAGCTGTCCATTTGACTTCAGCATTAGCAAAGTATGGGATGTCAGAAGATAAGAGGAATTGTCTGGATATGCTTAGGAAGATCAGCTGAAGGTTAGCACAGCATTGCCATACAGCAGTTTAAGAGGAATAAAAAAGGTGGGTAGGAAAGCTACATCACAGAAAAGGGTGTATAATGTGGAAGACAGATGAAATGAACTCACACAACTGACAGGCCACCCGGCACATAGAGATCTCAACTGCGAGCAGCATCATGTCTTGTCACATACAAGAAACTGGGGAGAATTTCCCAGACCAGAGGCTCTGCCTAACTCGCCCTCTGCACGTCTCGGTATCATCCTACCAGGCACTATCATGCAATCCTTGCAACCCTCTATAGTTCACCCAGACATGAACATTTTAGGTGCAGAGGAATGAGACTGGCACAATGAGCCTTCTACACAAGGATTTGGTAGAAATAGTAGCTCTTGCTCAGATCTTGACTCAACCAGAGAAGAAAAATGAAATCTGGCACTAGAGGGAAGTCATCTATGCATGTGTATTTGTCATGCACACAAGGAACACAGTGTGGGTGCCATTGTCAGCAATCCACAGTGGACAGCAAGAATTTTATGGCACTGGCATAGACAAATCCAGGGTAAAGAGGCTGTCTTGCTGCTCTACAGACTTAGCAATTCCAGTTCATAGAATTGCTACAGAGAAGTAGGAGGAGAAAGAGTCACACAGAGTGACTCGGTGTCAGCCATGCAACAGACACGGGCAGGATTGCAGTTTGGGTTTTCTCAGCCTCACAGCAGCTGAAGCTATAGTTTTATTTAGTTTAGCAGTGTCTGTGCTCATGGGAGGGCCCAGGTAAACTCAACAGTAGCACATCTGCAGTGCCAGAACCATACCACACAACAAATGATTGGACATTTCCAGCAACTACTGTGCTTGGCTTGGTTCTTCCCAAAACCATGAGTTTCTCCATGCTGATATCTTCCTCTGCAAAGCTTTTCCTAACCACCATTCCCACTGCTGCCCCATGTGCTGGGGATGGAGGAACAGAAGAGTGAGCACAAACTGCTCACTTCTGGTTTCCACCATAAGCTGATGGCAATTTCCTAACATTGCAAAAACAGTCTTATCATTTCAAACATCTTTTCAACTCCAATAGCTGCTCTAGGAGCTCATTAGTGGGCTAGCATTAAGGCAGGTACTGGAAAGAACTGCAGGAAACTGTGGTCAAATTTTGCAGTAGGTTGTTTCTGACTTTCAGCAAGACAATGAGGCTTGACTTCACAACATGCCTGATTTACAATAACCAGTGCAGCATAGAAATAGAAACAAACAAAGGTTTCTGGATAGTACAATCCACGGTGTAAAGGCACAACTTTATACTGTACTGTTGTGCATCTGTTAATTGGGAACTGCAGGCACTGTAAACGAATGTAGCCAGCTGGCAAAATCTCCCTTCCTGTGGTTGAATTAATGCTTAAGCAACTTCCCTTCCCCAGTTCCAGAGATGCCAGCAGATTTCCAGGTGAGCTGGGAAAAAAGCAGTGCTGGTAGCTAAATGACAAGGGCAGCATCCATATGCCAGGGCTATGCCTGTGTTCAGAGGAGACCCCGATCCAAAAAAAACCCAGAGTCCCTGCTGGTGCACAACACCAATGGGCCAAACTAGGGCTGGTGTTAGTTGGACCATGTTTTTAATGCTGCCATTAGCAGAGCCACTTTGTGTCTACGGTAGAGCTTCCTCCAGTTCATCTGAGCAGCGTTTGGTGGGAGTATGGGTGAAGTACTTGGCCCAAAAGCAAAGCAAGCAGGAGGGATTCGGATCCTCTGGTGCTGTGTATTATGTGCAGTGACACTGTCTGCATTCCCTTTCAGTTCAGAGCAGTCTGCCAGCTACTATGAATTTCTTGGCGTGAGCAGCTGTCAGGACGTGGTTCACCTGTACAGGCTGCTGTGGTCCTCCACAGTCCTCAACATCATCGGGTTGTTTCTGGGGATTATTACAGCTGCCATTCTTGGGGCGTTTAAAGACATGGTAAGGCTTGGGCTTTTGGCTTCTTTGAGGACTTCTGTGGGTAAAACCAGCTTCAAGTGGGTAAAACCAGCATAAGTGTATGAAGGAGGCACTTTGAATATGTTACCTGTGTGATCTGGAAGTGTGCATTTGTATCCTTAGGCTAAGCTGTTGCCAGATGCTCACAGCTAAGTAGGTCAAGCCTGGTCAAATGCATGAATGAAAGGGAAAAACATTTGTGTGAACAAATGCTGGCAATTCGCTTAGTGGCATCTTCTTTTTTTCTTCTAATTCAGCCTGGAACATGTGGGCCAGCACAGAGTTGGGGATGCTGGTTTGTAGGTAACGTGTAAAACTGAAGTCCTAGGTGTGACTACGTAACCTTATGTAGTTCTTTTCCCAGGAATGGGGCTTCTCTCTGAAGTACCAGTCAAGTTTTTCTTTAAACAGTAGTGTTCAGGTCCTATTAACCTCATCTTTTCTTTCACTAAGGAATGCCACCCTCTGACTGTTCCCTCTACTACACTGCCACGTTGGGAAGATGTGCACCACTGCATTCAGAAGAGGCTGTGTGCTAGGAGGGATTCTGTAATACCCATGCCTCATCTGCCTAGCTTTTCTGACATGTTAAAAGGGTGAAGTAGCTGTTCCTGGGATTATCACTGTCAGGGGTCATGTTTGCTAAAGCAGTGCCTCAAGACCAACCAAGTGGCTTATGATTTACTAGGCATTTAGAAGAGCAGATGGCTCCAGTCCAAAGAGCTTCCAAACTAAATGGACAGAGGAATGGGGATGGAAGTGAAAAGCAGGGACTGAAGGGAGGTGTGATAGCAGCAGAGGTCATCTTAGATCCAGGAGATTTCTGGTGACTGTTCCAGAGGAGAAAACCAAGCAGAAAGACAGATTAAAGGAAAGAAAAGAGATACAGAGCAGGGAAGAGAAAGCAAGAGAGACAAGTAAGATGCGTACTAGGGGGGAGCAAACTAGAAGGAAGAGACAGTTGCTCAGAGCTGTCAGACAGTGAGCTAGGGACCCAGACAGATTGGAGGCCATGCAGGCCTTGCTCTGACCACCTAGTGTCACTTAGCATGTCCAGGCTATCTGCAATATGTGTTGGGTGCTTAAAACCATGTGACAGAACAGCACCATACGAGTTATTTGAAATTCACCTTTGTTAAGAGTTGCAAAATGTTCACTGGAAATACTACTCTCTCTAGTTTAAGGCAAACAAGCACAGTGAGCCTTAGCAATAAGAAATGTGCAGCTGAGCTGTCCCTCATGTGAGGGGACTCTTTGAATGAGCTGATAACAGACTGCAGCCAGACAGTAAAGAGTTGAGGCTGCCTGATGGGAGGGAGTGGAAGCAGCTTTCCCAGCTTAATTCATCCCCTCCCTGTAAGAGGAGTAATGGCAGAAGAGGAGCAGAAACAACAACTTCAGGGAACAAGAGGAAGAGCAGCTACATGAGGAGGGGAAGACAGGCATATAAGCATAGAATCAGAATCATGGAACCATAGCACGCCTTGTGTTGGAAGGGACCTCCAAAGGTCATCCAGTCCATCCCCCCTGCAGTGAGCAGGGACATCCTCAACTAGATCAGGTTGCTCAGAGCCTCATCAAGGCAGACCTTGAATGTCTCCAGGGATCTCTTCTTGGCCTTTTGGCTAAGATCAAATGTAGTATCTATGGTAAGTCCCTGGTAGAACACTGCAGCTTCCTGGTGCTGCTAGGTACTTTCCCCTGCCCAGCAGACTGGTGCGAGTGCCTCTACTATGGGCAGCTGTAGGAGTTGCTGGTGCTCCCCTGAGGTGGGGAAGGTTGGAGAGAGCCAACCTGAATCCACCCAATCTGTGTCTTGCGCAAACCATGGCTTACATGGGATTTGGACTGATGCTTCATAGCAGGACAAGCTCCAGGCCAGGGACACCTCTGTGCTGCATGGGGACCATGGCTGCACTGCTTGTGAGAGACACCAAGTTGAGGAGATGTTCCTGGGAGAACCGGGGTCTTCATGACCTGGCACATTCCCTTGCTTGGAGGCAGAGGCTGGGTCAGGGTCCAGGTCCTCTGGTGTAAAGCCATTCAAAGAAATCACAGCAGCACTGGCTGTGCAGCTTCCCCAGGCTTGGCTGGAGTGAGTCTGTTGGCACTCCATCGGAACCCCAGATCTGAACAAGCTGCTTAATGTCTCCTCTGCAGCAGGAACAGAAAAAACCTCACGAGCTTAAGGGAGGGATGACTTTGTGTCATGGGACTTTGTGTCATCTCAGCACCCAAGGCATGCTGAGTGTGGAAGTTTTACTAAAGCAGCAATCCAAAATGCAGTGGCTGCTTCTTGCTCCTGCCTGTGGTGCTTTTTCAGAGTCCTTCTGAGTGATGTACCTACGAGAGCTGTTTTGCTACTCTGCTGCTTGCTTTTGTTAGGCTAGGAGTAGCTCATGGGGGAAGCTGGGAGCCAAGAAAACATCAAGCAGAAGAGGGAAAGAGAGGGGCATGGGACTGAAACCTCCAAAATGTGGAAGAACACTTTTATTTCTTTCAGGATGTCACCTTCCCACGGAAATGCTCACTGGCATTTTGCAGGGGGAGCTGCAAGCCTGCTGAAATGCCTCAGGGCATTGCTCCGAGGTTGACTTCCAGAAAACACAGAGCCAGGCTCACTAGTCAAGGAAAAAACATCATGTTTATCTCTGGAGAACGCTGTCAGCCAAAACATGTTACAAAGGGACGAGTTTGCAAAACACTGCTGTTGCCTCTAAACCCATCACATTTCCTGGACACACACAAAAAGTGTTGTTTTGGTTATTGTGGGTTTTTTTTCTCGTGACCAATTCCCTGCAGACCCTGGCATGCTCCCTGTGGTTTTGCTGCCAGTCTGAGGGCTGTGCTGGCTCAGTGGGAAACATTTCAACCTCTCCTGACCCCCCAAAGGTGCCAGCTCTCAGTGGCCTCTCTCTCACCCATGGGGCTGTCCTCTGTGATCTGCTGGGTGCTGGGGCAGCTGCTCCCCTCCTTTGCAGTCTGCTTGGATGTAGAATGCTGGCTGGGCAATTACCTTAAAGTCACCTTTAACAAAAAGCAGATTAAGATATAATGTAAGTAGAAGGATGGACTTGGAGTATCCAAAATGGTAAAGCACCATGATTATTTCTGACAGAAGACAGAGGAAATCCATGGAAAGCTTCACTTGCTGGTACTAAGAGTTAATCTAGAAACAACCTTCCCTTCTCTGTATCCATCTGATGGCTTGTAGATGTTTTCCTGACACACCTTGCCAAGGAATCTGCCTGCCCTGAGTTTAGGGTTGAATTAATCAGAACTACTGATAGTCCTGGGAAAGTCGCTGGCTTTTTCTTTTTCTTTTTTTTTTACAGCAAGTCTCCTTGGAGTCCTCAAGGGAATATGAACAGATTAAATATCATTCCTTTATCCCCTCTTCTCTTCCCTCACCCTACTCTAAGAAGGAGAACAAAACAAGCCCCTGATTATACTGAGCTACTTGCCATGTGTTCATGTCTTGGCACTCACGCAACCAAAGGTGCAGTCTGATGGCAGAAGGAGTCGTAGCTCAGAAATAAACTGGTGGCTGGTCTGTGTCTGCTCAGTGAGCTGACCTGCCTTGCTCTGCAGCCACACAGCCCAGCACCCAGCGAGCTGCAGCTTTCCTGGCACGATGGGGTGGGTGGCCAGACAGCCCCTACAGCCAGTGCCTTGTTTCCCCATGCTCCCTAACCTGAGGTGCCACATGTTGCTGGCAGCGCTCCCTGGCCAGTTCACAGCTCCTTATATCTTTGAAGGGCATGATCCGGGCATGGGCCCAGCCTTGGCCAGGGTGGGCCATGTCACTGTCCCCAAACCTCTGAGCCTGAGCCAGTCACCTTAGCTGCTTCTTGCTACTCCTGTCTGAAAGGCAGTGTCTCTGGTTCTCCCCACCATAGCCACCTAGCAGGGTAGAAAGGTGTTTTGAGGAGGGTACCCTGAAGATGAGAGAATTGCCTTCCCATGAAATAGGCATTCTGCTGTCACCCCCAGCCCTTCTCTGCTTCAGCTCCTGGAGTGCTGAGTTTCTGCAGAGAGCTAAGGCCTAGACTGTCAGGTAACCTCATGTGGTACAACAGTGATGTAGACAATGTTTTCCATGTACAAACACAATTAATCAATCACAGAGAGTTCTCACACTGTCTCCAGAGGATGCCGTGGTTTATGTCTCTCACTCACTGAAAAGAAATGCCAGAAAACCCCCAAATCCTGTCTGCTGCATTCAGCATCTGTCTGGCAACCACCACACTTTATTATTTCAGTAAAAAAAAAAATATTCCATGCTGTCATGTAGAGGAATCTGTTAATAAAAACAAAAGAGAGAAAAGGCACCACTGGCTTTGTCTCGCTTTGCAAAGCAGAGGGACATGAAAATCTTTTCTGGGGCTGTGCTGTCCTTCAGAAACAGTTACACAGCACAGGGCATTAGGGCTTAACACAAAACCCCTTTCACATTTAGCTTTGCTATTTTGGGTTTTGGTTTTGTTGTTGGTTTTTTTTTTTTTGCCTCCCCCAATTGCATTAGATGTCTTAATATGAGCTTTTTGTCTTCCTGCAGACCTCACCTCACATTGCAGTTAAGAGACATACCAATAAAACCACGGGATACTGATCAAGAATTTTATGCAGTAGGAGTGATACATGCATGTGGGGGGTGATACTGGATAGCTGGCAGCAACTCCATTTCAGAAGTGAGAGGGAGCTGTGAAAGAAGAACAAGTGGTCTGGAAAGGGAGATCTTTGTAGATTTGTGTAGGAAAGCAGAGAGAAAAGACATGAGGGCATCAGGTAGGTGCTGCTGCAAAGAGTCTGCAACAAATTGTGCAGGGCTGGGTGCTTGGTGCTGGAGTGAGTAAGAAGAGGCAGTCAAAGCTCTGTCCTGTGCTCTTGAGGGTGTCTCAGGTCTGGAGTCCTGCCAGTACTTCTGTAACTGGTGCTGGGGAAGCACCAGCAGTCTTTTTCCAAGGGAAGAAGATTAAAATAGCTGTGTATTTCTGGTCAGAAAAATTTATTCCAGATACACCCTCCTCTCATTCTGTCTGCTCCTTGTATTTTTGTAGCAGTGGTATTGAGCTGGAAAACAGAAAGCTGTTGAATTGCCTAGTTGCTTGTGATAGGACTGGTTCCTGCTGCAGCCTCCCCTGTGCTATGCTGACATATTGTTGTCTTCTGTGCTCAACAGGTACCTCTGTCCCAAATTGCTTTCAGTGCTGCACCTCCTCCTCAGATCCTGTACAATCCTGCCCAGCAGATCCTGACATATGCTGGGTTCTGTCCTTCTGCAGCAACTATTTCTACATATCCATCCTACCCCTTACCTCTTCAGGTACAGTACAAAATGGGACCCTTCTTTTAACTTCCTATAAGCATCTGCTACAGGCCACCACTGGGAGACAGGTACAGGACTGCTGGAGGTTGGTGAGCCTTACTGACCCTGGGCAGCTGGCCTGAAGGCAGGAGGGAAAGCTGCTGGAATTCAGCTTTCTCCCTTTGCAGGAGGGGACACAATGTGAGCTGAGTCAATGTTGCTTTGCCTTCTTCAGAAGGATGAGGTGCATGTTGTTCTCCAAGCCTGTGCTGCGTCCAGCCAGAGCTGGCCTGTAAACTGCAGGGAGTGGTGCTGAGGATGGTGTTTGTTTAGGGTTTTTTTGCCCCCAAGTGAGGTGAAGGACATAGAGTGAGCTGGTAAATAACTGAGTGTACTGAAGCCCTGGAGCAATCGTAGGAGTTTTTAGATTTTTTTTAAAGCATAGTAAGACTGTTTTGTTCCATCCAATGTCTTGTACTTTGGCTGTGTAGTGCTAGACCAGTGAGTACCACAAGTTCTGCAAAACTTCTTAATTGAAAATGCTGCCTGTTTAGCATGAACTGGCTGGGAACCAGCTCCCCACAGCCTCCTGGGCAATATGTGCTCAGGGCCAGCAAGCTACCAGGCAGAAGTACTGGGACATGATGATCATCCACACCAGTGAGTTGTTAGCATGTTTCTGGTGTGGGTTTGGCCCAGACCTCCTAACAGTCTCCCAGCAATGCCCTGGAAGGGGTCAGGAGATGGCCAGGGCAGTCATCCATCCCTGGTAGGCAGCGTGCATAGAGTCACTCTGGTTTGGTGGTAAGAATTCAACTGCAGCCATGTGATATGTGCTGTGCCAGTTGGCTTCACAGACAGAGAACAGTCTTTGGCATGTCTTATTTATTAACATAAATGGGGCCAGACACTTTTGGAGACCTTGGGTTGAGAGGATAAAAAAGAGCACACTTGGAGATCTCTTTTTGTTTGCTCTTAGCTGAAAAGCAGTATTGTTCTGCAGAGTTTAGTCAGCACATAGCCAAGACTGGAGAGAGAAGGGGATAGAAATGGACAAAAGAAACAATTAAGATGCAAAGACACATGAAAGAAGTCCTGAGGATCAGTTGTAACTGGTCAGTCCCATGTCCACTGAGAAACAAAAACACATATTTACCCCAAATTCTTAAGTGCATTCCAAAATAAACATAGTTCTTTTCCTAGGTTTCTATTGTTTTTCTAAGAATTGTGTTCATTTGTCTTCTCTCCCCTTCATTACATTCAGAGGCAGACACCACTAGCTGTCCCCAGGCCAGGAGAGGTTAGTGAGAAGCACTGGGCTCCAGCAGTGAAAATGCTTAATCCCTTTCCCAGAAAAAATTTAAAAAAAGAAGAAAAATAAGAAAAGCAATATGCCTTCCTGCATGTATGAGCTCCATATGTTGTTGTTTGGAGATGATGAATTTCTGCCTCAGTATGTGAGTTAAAAAATAATACTGAGCTTACCCAAAGGTATGACTGATGGAAGTTAGAAGGAGGCCTGATTAGAAGCTTAACTGTCATCCACTTCCATTACTTGAGAGCCAAGGGCTGGTGGTAGGTCTTCATGACCCATCTGAGTGCTCCAAATGTACCCAGCTGCTGGATTCAGGCCTTCAGAAGTCCTGCTCAGAAGGTCCTGAGCCTTAAGGCAGCTACAGGTCCTGAGGCTGGGAGTCATTTGACTAAACACAGGAGCTGTTGGCTTGTAGGGATCTAGTGTTGCCTGATAATGGGATCAGGGAGCTGCTGCCAGTCCGGGAGGGTCCAGGTCCTGTAGTCCCTATGTCACCCTGTGTGGATGTCTGGGTTAGTTCACAGCATCCCAAAAGGCCTGCACACTTACATGTGTGTAGCTGAATTGAGCCCCAGTGTTCCCAGTGTAGGAGACTCCACTGAGCTGGTCCACCCTTTAGTGTCCACAGAGGAGCGAGGCACCTCTCACATGCTGATTATCACAGGCTAAAGATACATGATGTGAGTGATACAAAACGCACCCTAAAGGCCTCTCCAGTGGAGGGATGCAGTTGCTACATGTCACTATGCTGTCCAGTTAGATAGATAATGTTCTTGAGCCTTCAACAGAGACATCAAAACCTGAGGCTGAACCCTGTATCCTAGGGGTGCAGTTCAGCTGCCTAAAGATGTGGCGTCTGAGATGTCCTGAAGTTCGCAAGACATCCACACAGGGCTGGCTGATGTGGGCCAAGGTCTATATGAGACTTACATGTATTTCTGGATCATTTGGCAGAGAGTGCCCTTGGGCATCTCAAAAGGCATAACAGTCTTGCCTCCACAAAGACGATGATCCACATTAGGGCCCCAGGACACACCTCTCTTCTCAACATTCCCGTTGGCTCGCTGCAGGTTTCTTCCTAAGCCCCTGCATTTCACATGGCCCTGCACCTGCCCCAGCTGGGGCAGGGTCACACGTGGTGGTTAAGTACAACAAAAGTTGCAAAACCTTCAGCTTTGAGTTAGGAGGAGAAAAGTGAATCCATGCCGGTTAATGTAGTAAAGCAGTTAGCAATCAATTACCGACTAATAAATCCAGTTTCCACCCTAGCCTCAACCAAAGGAAATCCACAGCCATAGTTCCTCCTCCTCCTTGGAACATATCCCACCGTGAGTTAGTCTGACATGCAACAAGCTGAGCCTAAGCACTGCTCGTACTTGCATGGACTGGAGCTCTGTTAGCTCAAAGGCTGTGAACCTGAGTTCACCCGTAGCTTCCACTATTGAGCACATTCATTCCTAGTCCTCTGCTGAATCCAGTATCTCACTGAATAACTGCTTGCTGGAGGGGGAAAAAAAAAAAGTCTTTTGTGATTTAAAAAATAAAAATAATAAATCACAACCTGGGCTGGTGGTAACACTCTTCAGTTCACCTCATGCTTCCTTGTCAACGGGCAGAAATCGGCCAAATGCAAAAAAGAAAGGGTGATAACAGCAATGCATTTTGACAAAGATGTAACCAGGATTTCTTTTGTTTACTGTGACATGTGCTAACAAAATCACTCATCCCTTACTGGTACAGTTTAGTCACAACTAGTCTTGGTAACGGGCCTGCCAACTGGTCAGGTAAATGATTAGCTGTGCAGGGACTGGTGGTGATGACAGCAGTAAGGGTTGTGCCAATCATTCCTGCCAGAGGAGAACTCATTACAGAAGCAGCTCCAGGCAGACAGATGGAAACAGTGGCCGCAGTTTGAGGGGGAGGCAAGCAACAACTCCAAAATAAATAAAAAACCCAAACCACCCCAAACTACAACTACGCTTGGAGCTTGATCTAGCTAGCAGGACTGTCAGCATACCTGCACTGCCTTCTGCAGAGCTGGAGGGTTTAATCACCCTTCCTCTCAGGACATCCCCATTCTCACTCACTAATTCACCCTGTGGTACAAATGCAGGACATTCTCCTCACCATGGGGGTCTGACCCAGGGCAGCAGCGACTCACTCACAGCCCCACAGGGAAGCCAGGCATCGTGGCATGGGGTCTGCCAGCCCTGGGCAGCTCTGAGATGCCATTGGCCAAGTGCCAGCCTTAGTACTGGCCTTCTAGATGGTGACTATTAATTTTTTTAGCAGCAGGGAGCAGTGTTTACTTGCCTGGATTTATCATTTCCCTTGAAAAAGAGCCACTATTAGCAGTTTTTGGCTTCCTTTTTGTTTTATAAATTCCAGGCACGTTAGGCCTGAACCTGAGGAGAGCTGAGCACAAGTCTTCTCATGAAGCCCATGGGCTGGCATGTGCTGGCATATGAGGGGAGGGTGAAATCCTGACCCCCCTCGCAATCCACGACAAATCTTGGTACAAAGCAGTGGTAGGATTTTATCCAGAACGTTAGTCCCTACATGCATTCTTTTGTTGAGCAACCTCTGTTCCTGAACGTGGGCTGCTTCCCAAGCTCTACTTTTTGTGCCTTTCAGCCAAAGCCCCATTATAGATGAGAGAGCCAAAGTGCAAGACCTACCGGGAGATAGATGCTTACCTGTGACAGTTTCTCTTAAGAAGACTCTGCTTTTGGCACAGGAATAAGGCCTTGCATTTATGCAAGTATTATAACCGAGAGGAATTCCATCTGAGATAATTTCAATTCCACATTGATGCCTGGAAACGAGCAGCCACTCGTAACCTAACCAGCCAGTCAGGTGCAGTTCCTCACCCAGGAAGCTGAAGCATCTTTTGCTGCAGCAGTTCCTGTTCTGCCCCATTGTGTAGCCCTATGTGCAATGTCTGTTAATCATGACACAGGCCACAGATGGAATCTTGTTTCACTGGACACCATCACTGCTGTGCTTAAGCAGGTGCTTTGAAACTGGTCAGTGTTGTGCTGCAACGTGTGGGAAATTAATCTTGGGGCTTATTGTGTAACACTCAACGTGGCAGACGCTTAATGCAGAACTGCAACTGGGCTTGTAATCCTTTACTGAAGAAGGTATTTTGTCTTTGTCTATATACAGCCTGCCAGCAATTTTCCAGGAACATCATCTACTGACATTTCTTTATCAGAAGAAACTCAGCCTCCATCTCAGTCCAGCTCCAGCTATGGTCTTCCCCCCAATGCTCCAGCCCTCTATACACCGACTTACTTCTTACCTGGAGAAAAGCCTCCACCATATGCACCATAGAACAAAGAATTTCTTTCAGTAGCTGGTAGGTTTTTATTTTGTTTTTAAGAAACCTTTGGAAACCGTGCTGTGCAGACACCACTGCAGAGTGTTACGGCCACTCTGCTTTTACTCACATTTCCCTGTGAGCAGAGCAGAACCCTGGAGATGTAAGGGCAGGCACATCACTGGGGTGACCAGTCACCACTCATTTTGCCTGCAGTCCAATGCAGTGTTGCTTTCTGGCTACTGTAAGCATGAGATGTTTCCTTCTGAGTGTAGTGCAGAATGAATTTTCTTCGAGAGGAGAAATGAAGAAAACACTCTGGATGTGTCTTCTGCTTTCATAAACCAGTATAGATTTGGTTTAGTCTGAGTGGGTAGTCAGGAGCTCTCCGAGTCAATCTTTTTGGGTAGGAAGAAACCAGGTGTTTGTTTGCTTGTTGTATTTATTTAATAACCCTTCTTTTGGTGAAAGTGTTGTACCAGTAAAGAAGTGTGGCAATTATTTTACAATAAAACTGACTGCATATATTTATATGGTACCTCAGGCTGTGTGTATTTGTAAGAACAGGGAAAAAAAAAGAAGGCAGAAGTACCTTACTGAATAGTTACCTCTTTCAAGTTTCAAACAGAAAGATTAATTTTATTTGGGCTCTTTTATATCCACTGTGTGCATGTCTATTCTGTGAAGTTAACTATCATGGCAGAGTGCTAAAGATGCAGTTTCCAGACAGACATTTTAAGCTGCACTTAGGTGTTTAAATCCTTTCTAGTCAAAAGATGACCACAACCAAAATGACTCTATGTTAAACCCCAATTATTTATTTTTAAACTGATGAAGACCTGATCCAGGGACTTTACAAAGACTGAAACAGAACAGATAAAGGGTCAGAAATACTATTTTTTTTATTATTTTTGTTTTATTTTATTTTTAAAAAATTATTTTATTGTATGTTTTATTTTGTTGGTTTTTTTGTTATTATTTATTTCATTTTAATCTTCTCCTGTTGTATAGACACAAAATTAGACTGACAAGGCTAAGCAGCAATACCTGTAGCAGTGCTATCAACAGGAAAAACTTCTTGCCCTGCAGTCTCGTTGTGTGTCCCATTAGCTGGGATCCCTCTCAGCGCACGGCTGCCGGGTTTCGAGGCACAAGTGGCTACACCAGCATGAAAATCCATCAGGCTGCTGCATCCCTTGACTGCATTTTGCTCCTGCAGGAAGGGTGGTGGTGCTGCTTGCTCTATAGATCCTACAGTCTAGACAGCAGTGAAGCTCTAGAAATTTCCTGAAAGGCCAAAGAGCAAAGCAGGGCAGGGAAGGTATTTCTCATTAACTTTTGAAGCAGCTGCTTCATATTATGAAAATATTTAAAATACCCCAAACATATAAACACAACCAGACTACTTGACAGTTTCCTTTGAAAGGAAGTGATGCCATCAGACCAGCTGAAAATGGAACAAAGAATGATCATCCTTTTACATAATACTTTCCACCTTTCAAGAAATTTCTGTTAATTCATGTGTTGCACCCCTCTGTATAAAAAGCAGATTGAGTATTAATACGCCTACAATCAGAGTTTAATTTCTACAGACTGTAAAAGCCATATTTTGTTCAATTAAGAAGGTTTTTCTGAGACACAAAGTTTTAGGCCAGTGACAAGATGTCTTGTATATTGTTGCCAAGGTGAGCGCTGTCAATCTGGTTGAGACAAACAGAAGTCTGAGAGAATTCTGTTCTTTTTCTTCTAAACATATTTAAGACATCTGAAATGCTTAGTCCTTGTGCAAAGTGCACAGCCACCCATATCGTGGAATAAGCAGAACTACATGTTTTTTACTTTTTCTTTTTTCTTGTTGAACTGCCTGGGCTGCTTTTGGAGACTCAAAGCCCAGAGCAAATTTGCTCCCTTTGAGTCGAGCACCTAGACTGCTAACAAAATGAAGATCAAATCAATGTTTCTCTTGGGCTGAAGCACAGTGACTGAGGAGGAATGAAGGAATGATTATCACTTCTTTCTTCTTTTCAGTGGTACATAGAAGCAGCTCCCTCTTCCTCCAGCGTGGTACTGCTGCAGGCTATTAAAAAAACCACCCATCTTGACACAAAAGAACCCCCATTTTCTGTCATCCTCTAGAATTATAAATTCTGGCTTTCTCCTCTTAAGTCACATTTTTAGGTCGGGTTGCATTGTGGTCTGTGCAAAATACCTTCACATACAGGCACACACGTGCAAAGTCCTGGAGAAATATTTGCTCTGAATTAGACTGGTTTAGTAAATGGAATTAGTCTTGTTCACATAATGCAGAGTACTACACTGCACCACAGGATTCATGTTTCCAGCATCCAAAATAATTCTGGCCTCATAAATAGTACCACTAACATTACACAAAGGTCAGACATGTTTGTGATTCATTCGTGCCACGTGGTAGTTTTTTGGGAACTACCACAGAAATGATACAAAAATGCCAGACGTGAGACTATTTTACTAACATGCTTCCTTGGAAAAGAACAAAGTAAAACAGGATTTGTTTGATCTACTTTGTTTAAAAAATAGGTGTCTTCCAAATTTGCTCTGTTCTCATTAGAGCTACTCCAAGTCAAAAAAAAGGGGAGATGTATTTTGGTAAAGGACTAAAATAACCATGAAAACACCACACAGAAAACAAAACACTGCAGTGTGGAAGTGCTGCTGACTACAGTATCTTCCGGATTCATGGCTCGCCCTGGAGATATGTTTCTTGGGTTCTCCATCATAGCACAAGCTGGTCCAGAGTCATCAACTCTAACAGAAAGCACTCTCAGGAATAACATGGTTTCTCTTGATTAATAAAAAAAATAAATGTAGAAACACAGGACATAGAAGTTCAGCCAGGATAAGTGGAGAGTCCTACACCTGGGGAGGAAGACCACGACACACCAGTACAGCTTAGGGGTAGACCTGCTGGAAAGCAGCTCTATGGAGAAGGACTTTGGAGTCCCAGTGACCAATAAGTTCTCCATGGAACAGCAATGTACCTTGGTGGCCAGGAAGGCCAATGGTATCCTGGGGTGCGTAAAGAAGAGTGTGTCCAGCAGGTCGAGGGAGGTTCTGCTCCCCATCTACTCTGCCCTAGTGAGGCCACATCTGGAGTATTGTGTCCCCAGTTCTGGGCTCCCCAGTTCAAGAGGAACAGGGAAATACTGAAGAGAGTCTAACAAGAGGCTATGAGGGTGATGAAGAGACTGGAACATCTCTCTTATGATGAAAGGCTGAGAGCCCTGGGGCTGTTTAGCCTGGAGAAGAGAAGACTGAGAGGGGATCTTATGAATGTTTACAAATATCTGCAGTGTCAAGTAGAAGAAGACAGTCTCTTTTCAGTGGTGCTCTGAGATAGGACAACAGATAATGGTCACAAACTGGAACACAAGAAGTTCCACCTCAACATAAGGAAAAACTTCTTTCCTGTGAGTGTGACAGAGCCTGGAACAGGCTGCCCAGAGAGGTCATGGAGTCTCCTTCTCTGAAGACTTTTAAAATGCTCCTGTGTGGCCTGCCCTGGGTGATCCTGATCTGGCAGGGGGGTTGGACTCTATCTCGAGGTCTCTTCCAACCTCTACCATTCTATGATTCTATGACTACTTCTGGGTTTTCCTGTACACCAATGAATTAATACTGTCTAGTGAGCAACCATCTTTTCAGACTTGTGTCTGGTTACACCTGAGTGTAAAGAGTCTTTGAACATGTCTTTCTGTAAGTGTAGATGAGCAGGCTGGTTGAAAGTGATAAAGCTCTGGTCTTTTCTGTGGCATTACTGCTGACTGATGTGGTCACAATATGGCACTATGATGTCATACCTTCCTCCTCTCTGCTAAATAAAGCAGGGATCCTTACCAGAAAATGCATGTGGGATAGTCTTCACCCTCTTCCAACCTTTCCTCTGGGACAGATTTATCTCCACAGCTTGGAGATGTGGCAACAGATGTTGCCACATGTGTGGAGTATGAGACTAATCTGTCATCCTTGTATTTGATTAGGCAAAACATGTTGTAGAATGACCGGCAACAACTGATAAAAGACCCTGTAGAATTAGACCTTTCTCATGGTAACCCTCAGAAACATGGAGTAACCTTAGCAAGCCAGTATTCAGATTCCCACCACAGCATATGCCTAATTTTCTCAGTTCATTAGTCCGATGTAAGACGAGGACCAAATAAAGCAAGATTTAAGTGACTCAAAGCAGGCTAGGCAAAGCCCACCCCAGCTTCTCAAGGATAGCTTAAATTTGAACGCACTTTATGGCTCTAGAATCTCTCCTGAGTAAACCCCCACGCATATTCTCACCACACTGCAATTCAGGCTGGCTAACTCTCACAGTCTCAAGCCTCTCCGCTCCCAATAACCTCACAGTAAATGAGCCAACCTAAAAATTAAGCAGCAAAAATATGTCATCACCACATAATATTCCCCAGTTCTTGACACCTCATCATTTGCTCCAGTGGTTATTGACACAAAAGCCATATGGCTTTCAACTTACTGAATCTTTTCTTCTAATTGTTTCCCACTGACCCAACTTTGTTTTCCATTTTCTGTTGACCAAGAGTTTTTCTAAAGGTCACAACTGAGTCTTCTATCTGTGGTACCAGGAAGAAAAACTCCAGCAATAAGAATAGCAGCTCTCCAGCCCAGAAAATACATAGTACTGACAGAGCACACAAAAAACCCACCTCCAAACATGAAAACAAACCAATCAAACCAAAAAACCCAACCCACTAATGCAATCTCCACATCAGGTACAGCCCGAGTCATTATCTCCAAATAACAGAATCATCTCAGTACAGGTAAATTAAAAACTTGTATGTAAATATTTTATTCTCTCATATGTTGCAAATCAGAAAGCAGTGCTTGGTAATAAAAAATAATACAGAATTATTATTTTTCTTCCAGTCAACACTCATATATTACCAGGTTTTCCACATTACAGATAAAACTGTCTCTTACACTCTAACGAAAACATTTACTTTTGGAATATTCTGTACTTTTGGCTTATTTAATATTAGTCTTCTGAACTATTTACAAATATATTACAACTTTAAACCTCAAAGCAAAGGAGTATTTCAATAATCAGTCTGACATAAGAATCAGTAGCTCCTACATAACTTCAGTGTTCAAGAGAAACTATACACGCAGTGCGGTAGGTCTGAATAATTTATATCTTAAAATAAAAAAAAAAAATAAAAAAAAAAGCATTGAAAGTTTCTGAGTATAAAACTTTCGCATTGCAGTGGTACCTACTGACCCGCCTCAACTGGAGGACAGGAATGTGAGGTGATGTCACTGTGCTTGTAGAGAGCCTCGTCTAAATCCAGTGCCTTGTTGCTCATCTTGACGGTCATGCAGCCGTGGTAGGACGCGGTGACCGGAGTGGAAGTGACGGGAACGTCTGTGTGAAAAGGGAGACAAGCGTCTCTGATGGCTGGTTTAGAGTAAACACTTGCCCTGCCTATGCTCCAGTGGCTATCCCTTCAGTGAATACAAGCTCTCCTCCACTCCAGGGTTTTTATGTCCTCCTGCTTCCTCCCGCCAGCAGGCAAGAGCACAGTCCCAGCCGTGGGGAAGAAACCCACCTGCTCTTATGAGCAAAAGCTCGCCGCCCAGGCTGAACTCTTCCTCAGCTGCTGTGTCTGTGAGCCCTCCAGTCTGATGATACCATGTGCTGCCCAGCAGCAAGACTTCACTCCAGTTGCACACTGTACTCACACTGCTTTCCCTCTTAATGTCTCCCCACCCTCCAGTTCGGGACCCTCTACTTTGTCATGACTGGAATTGTTACACCTTCCTCTGATGCTCGCGCTCTCTCCAAAATATCTGCCAAAAGATTGTAGGAAGAGCTTCATGGTGGGAAGGCTTCTACTATATACAGTCTCTATCACTTGCCAGACTTATCCTTACTGTGATCATGCTATGGATCAGCACAAGGAGGTTGCTGGCATTTATCAGAAAGGCACTGGACTACATCAGTTCAGCTGGTAAGACTAACGAGACTAATTTTTTCTATGCAAATCCACTGGTGACATACGTATAATCAGTTTACCAGAGGCAGAAAAGAAATAGCAAGGAAGAAGACACTAAATAGAATCCAACAGACTAGAGGAAATTAGTTCATCTTACTACTGACTTCTGCAACATCACATACACACTGAGCTTAAATAAACAAAACCCCCACACAGTAACATAAAGATTCATGTGAACTGTGTCCTCTACCCTTACCCAAACGGTTATTAGTTTATGTACAACCAAAAGCTGACCCAATCAAACTGGTTGTGCAATGGAAAGCAGTGAACATCTCAAAGATTATTTAACTTCTCAGCAGTGGCAGGTAGCTAAGTAAACCCCTTATCTTCACACTGAAGCAAGGGCAGCTTGAACAATAGGTTGTCCTGTTGACCTGAGATTATATGCAATTTAAGGAGTTCTGCCTGGAGACATACAGGGCCAAATCTGAAGCTGATGAGATCAAACACAGCTCAGACAGACTGTAGGACTGAGTGAGAGAAAGAGCATTTGTGTGGGAGCTGTGAGCCACAGAGATACTAAACATTTTTCAGCCTCCTGGTTGAAAAGTACCATTGCTTGGTAGTTGTTTAATCATTTTAGCTATGTCCTGTTCCTCCCCACTTACCAAATTTTATCTTTGAAGTCTGCCTTATAGGAAGGGGGCATCTGTGCTGTAGACCTCACATGAATGTAAACTATGGTTTGGCTGAGAAGAAGATGAACTTTTGGCTTAACGGCTTGAACGCTTCTCTAAGGAATCATGGAGATTGCTGTTACGTGTGCCAGAGGGATGACTGGAAGACAGTGTGAGCTTTCACATGGATTTGTAAGATACTACCAAGAACAATAATTAAAAAAAAAAAGAAAAGTTCTTTTATGTTAGAATTGCAAATCAGGTCAAGTATTTAATTTTTAGTTATGTCTAGAAATGGATCTGTCTGAAAAGTGGTCCTGTAAAAACTCAGAAGCCTTGTTTAAAGGCTTCTTCACCTGGTGGCATATACATTGGCTGAAAAACACCTATGCATCATATAAATTACATAATTTAGGATTGACCAAAACTGGAAATACCTTAGAAAAGGTAGGAAACACATATGTGTTCCTTCTTATCTCTTGCAAGTCTGAATAATATTTCTTCCACATCTGCAATACTAGTTGTACTTAGGATGGGACATACTACATATTTTGGCCTGAAATTCATTCCTTCTTTCTGGCAAATGGAACAAAGACATTAAGTGTGACCATTATACTTTGTTTTTTTCCACAGGGTATGGGATCAGGGAAAAACCCCAAACGACATAATATTTTCAGAATTGGAATGGTCTAAATTCACTTAGATCTGACCATTTGGTAGAGCTATTTAACCCAGCGTGACGAAGCCAAGCAAAGTGATGAAATGTTTATTCGCTTGGCAAATGACAAAGTTTCTCGATGCAAATGCTGGGTTCCTCTCAATGGCAAAAGCAAACCACAGCCAGAAATTCCCGTTGCCGAGCAGAACCGATCAAAGAGGGAAAGTAGCTAAACCTACAGAAGCCAGCTGGGTCTAAACAGCCATACTTACAATAACTCACACTAAGTTCTGTGCTTCACCCAGCACAGTTAGTCTAAGTGAACCACAGAGAACTCCAGGCAGCAACAGAATGGGATTGTTTTCTGAGCTGTGAAAGTCTCTGCTGTGCATTTGAGAGTTACTTGCAGGAAAACAGGTGACCTCTCTTGCTTGTGCAATGGCAAGCTTGGACAATTCTATCTGACACTGCAAAATGCCACATTTAGGAAATCCCTTTAGCCTTGTTCCTGACAGTGCACAAACATCCCAGAGTGTGTGGCTTCCACCTTTCAGTTGTAACTAGGGGCCACTTACATCAGCAGCAGAAATACTCTGCAAACTCTTGTTCCTGGTGGGAACAGTCCCGACACATGGCACCTCAGCCACCCAGTGCTGGCCTGACTGCTTCAGTGCCTACCAAGAGGCCAACACTGCAACCTCTCCCTTCCTTGGGCAAGTAAAGGCAAGATTTTGCTTAGCTACTGGCAACCAAATAGGATGTACTGCTGCGCATCAGAGACATAAGTGTTTCCTTAATTGCATTCCTCAGCAGTAGGGACTGATAAACCAGTTCAGCCAGAACAAGAAACAAACCCCTTAACCTGGCCAAAATTAATGATTCAGATGAAAGTTTCTTCTTCCAGGTTCAGAACAGGGGAGTAAACAAGAAGCCCTGTTATTGCAGAAGAGCTAGCAGAACTATAAATCCCCTTGGTTGTGCACTATGTACCTTCTGTGGGAAGAAAAATCTGTTAATTGTGCAGTGCTGTAAGCAGTTCAAGGAGAACATCAGCCAGGAAAAATCACCACGCTGGGCTTCCCAAACTACAGTCAAAACAAACTGGGGCCCTGGTATTCCTCCCAGGAAATGCTCACACATGTTCATTACATCAGTGAAGCACTGCAGTGACCTGTGGTCCAGCTCCTATGGATTTTACCAGGTTTAAGGTGTTGACCCTGCTTACAGCTATCTTTCATATCAATCATTCCTATTGCTGACCAGCCAAACCCTCCTCTTCCTATTTTTGCATCCAGCTGTCCTCAGAAGGACACAATCATTCAAGAAAAACAAACAATTGTCAAGCACACCCTCACATCTGTTAAGTTCATGTGCCTGCACTGCAGACAAAGCCTGCTCAAGCAGGCCAGCTTCAGTGAACAGAGACAACTTTCCTGACTGCCAGCTCACCAAGGTGAGTTGGGAGTCTGTAGTTCATGCTACAAAACAGGATGCTCACCTGGTAATCCTCCCATGTATGTCTTCACTGCTGACTGCAGAGAGCTCTCCAAGATGGCCAGACTGTCCTTTATCTCAGAGATGCTTAGTTCACTCTCTCCCACTCTCCCATCTACCCTCAGGGATAAGTGATCTTTCTTGAGGAGGATGTCCACAGAGTGTTCCTTCTTATCACACAGATTTATTGCCAGTCTGGCTACAACTGTGTTCTCCAAGGCCATGATGATAAACTGGACAGCAAGGGAAAGATGGAAAAAGAGGCAGTGAGCAGAAATACACCTATCCACACTTACACATGGTCCAGGACGACCCCATCTTGAACTTGTTTACAAAGATTTTTGCAGAGCCACCAGAGAACTAGTGTTATTACTATTGCTGATTGTGTTCTGACCTCATCTGTATAAATTAAAAGCCAGTAAGGCAGTGGGACTAATTGTGAGCTGCAACCTCTGTCTTTTCAGAGACAATTCTTAGTGGGTCATACGGAAGTTGTTATATTGCACTGGAACCAAACAGCCTGGAGCTGCTGTACTGTGTTTTAGTTAAATAATTCCTGGTTTTACACTTGTGTAATGCCAGATCCTAGCCCTTTATTATGAACACCATGAAATCAGTAGCTTCAGCACTCCATCATAAGCATCCATTCACAATACCCAGAGTGACATCTAAAGCCTGTCTCCTCACTCCTTTGGGACTCCAGAGAACAGGCATTCTTTTGCTTATGGCATTAAACAGCTTCTCTGACAGAAGCACGTAACAAAATATGCCTGCATCCAAGGGACCAGTTCCATCTTTTACCTAGGCCACAGTTGCAAATTGCTCCTTAGCAGCATCTGACACAGACCCATAAGAGGCAGAATTTTGGTGTCAGTCAAGCACCTCTGTCTCACACCACATGCTGAGCTGTTGGGGGCAAATACGAAAGCAGGCAGCGAACCTGACAGCTCTTTGTTGAAAATTACTTTTGGTTCCCAGGAAATAGCAAGAAACCTTCTCTAGAAAAGTGCTTAAGGTTGTACCTGTTGTTTCAGTTTCTTTGTGGAGTGATAGTCAATCAGAGAGAGTGATAAAGGGACAGATGCTTCTTCTGTAACTAGAGCGAACAGCACACCAGTATCTGTTGCTGGTTGAATTGCAGCATTTAATTCTATTTCCCAACTTGTCTTGGTTTCATTTCCAGAAGAAGGTTGCACTGCAGAAGAAAAGAAGTGCATAGCATGACAAACATGGGACGAATAGGTCAAATGGGTAGGCTGTGCAATGTCTCAGCTTCTGCCTGGAGATGGATGAGCATATGGAGGGACTGCCACATTTCTTTCACGTAAAGAAAAAACTTTCCAAAGCATCCAAACATAAGAATATTAGCTTTTTTTTTTTTGCTTGTGGAAAAATAAAATGCAGGTGCCTAGGCCTCATTTGCTGAGTGCTGTCATCTGCACTTGTCTCTACTTTGAAGCTTTTGAATCCATGTGCTACACAAGACAACAGACACCTGATACTCCCTAATTTACAATGGCACAGCTGAAAAATCCACATGATGATGCACAGAAGGTTTCTGCAGAGGAGGACTTGCACACCAAACTAAAATAGAGGGTTGGCATTTGGATGGGTTTAAAAATACTGACAGTTGATTGCACATATAAACAAACAGAATAGTCACAAACAAAGAAAAGGTGCCCGAGTGCTACATTAGTACGGCCACATTTGGGCTGGAACTTGTTATGACTGTATTTAGGCCACTTTCATTCCACGTGCATCAGGAGAACACTTTGTGTTTGTCCCAAGTGTAACCAATCCCACCCAATGATTAAAAGTGAATCCAGCCTTGGCCATTCTACTACAGACAATATTGATTTCCCATCCATCCTGAATTCAACATACAGCACTATGGATGCAGCTCTCCCTGTCTAGCAGAAAACAGTGGACAGGCACCACCTATGCTGCTGACAGAGAGGGGTGAGGCCCCTGATGCTGAGGATGAGCTGGAACCAGTGGAGATCTGAAATGCATTACTGGAGCTACATGGAGAGAACCTAATCCATGCTTGGAATATTCATATGGGCTCCAACCATCATACACAGGCCTTCCTTCACTATGAAACATAAGTTTAGCTATTCCCTCACCATCTACAGCTGCCAGTCTTCTCTGCATCGAGCAGCACTGAGTCTGGCATGAGTTTTAACCTGTTTATTAACTGCTATGGTTAGTGGCAGGACGACAGGTCAGAAATAAAAGAAGTACTCACCATAAGTAAGATCAAACACAGCAAAACCCCGGCCAGGATAGAAAGACCCTCGTCCTGCTACAGAAAAGCACTGCATCTTTTCATTCATCTTTATGGTCTCCTGGATAGTGGTGTCCTCCCCATTCAACCAGTTCCATGCCCGCATGCAACCATCCAGCCGAGGGTTTATCTAGGAAGATAGAGCAGTATCTCACGCCTCAAACTACTGTTCAGTGAAGAGGAACTGATTTTGGGTGCCAAGGAATGCTGAGGCATATTATGATACTAAACAGGAGAAATCATTTTGACATGACACACACATGCAAACGAATTGGCGGCAGCCCCAAACCTGCAGCCCCAAGCAAGTAAGTGGTCACTGTTTCCCAGGAATCTCCCCTGAGCTCAGCTTCTCTCCACAGGACAGAAAGGCACTAGCTAAAGCAGATGCTGATTTGGTCGCATTGATTCCTCTACATGCTGCACATCATTATTGCAATTTAACTCTAAAGCTCTGCAGCCAAAGCTATGTAACTCCCGTAACTCTGTACAGTGAATGCTGGAGGATAACACCTTCAGTTAAAAAAACCCCAATCCTTTGTGCCATTTCAAACTGCCTTCGTGACACACAAGAAGCTGGTCCTAATCATGGTATAAATGTTGGGGTTCTGGCTTAAATGGGGGGAGCCTGAGCCACAAGATGGAGACACCTTGTTCCTTCCAGCTTCTCGTTCTGTTACCCTGTACCAAATGCCACCATTAAAAATGTTACAGTATGCAAAGAGAGGGCTCCTGGAAAAGCATCTAAATCAGCACCATCACCCCCAATTAACTGAAGCAGAGAGAGAATTAAGTGTCTGAGCCAGGATAAAAACCTCAGGAGTTTTTGGCTCAATCCTATACTCAGACCACACCCTGAGTTTAATGTTTCAGACAAGCAGTGGCCCTGAATGACTTCTTGTGAGGAACAGGAGCCTTCCTCATCTGCTGCACTCCCAGTCACAGAGACTCAAGCTTGTCACCTCATTTAGGAATAAAGAGATGCCAGTTTGGATCTCAAGGTGCCAACTTGGCGTGTGGTAGACATTCAGAACAGCCTGAGCAGCAGCTATTTCACAAACACAGCAATCATCCAATCTCATCTAAGAGTGCCCTATCTCCTTGGATTAGCAGGAAATAAAGAAAAATAGGTTTCTGTTTGTCCTTGGGTCTTACTAAACTGAAACAGCAAACACAAGCAGCAGAACTGTGATAGAATCTACGTGAAGCACAACACAAAAGTGCCCCCAGCGTTGTTTCCAGCCCTAGTGGGCACAACAGTACCCTCAGACAGCCGTGTGTCCACTGACCCCCCAGGGCCACTCGTGGTCTCCAAGCCAGCATGATCACCATTCATTTTGTCACGTGCTCCAGTTTTGCTGCATCCTAATTCTGCAGGCCAAGAGTGGGATACATCTCACCTAAACTTGTCAATCAAAAAATCAGGAGTCTCACTTTTGCTACTGGCTTAGTCTCCCCCTGCAGTCAATGGAGGGAAAGCTGTATCCAGAAGGTGATAATTCCACCTGCTTCAGGACAGGTTGAACTGCTCTCAGGAAGGACCTACATTACCCCAAGAGAAGACAAAACTAAGCCCTTCAGGCCATGAAAAACATGAAAGATCGTGCAATACTTACTGGCAGAATAAGGTCCTTTGTTCTGAAAGGAATGCCTCCTACTGTCAAATTCAGCTGATACAGTCCTTTCTCTAGAGTAAACAGATCCCCTGAGACAGCTATTTTCATAACTGCATCCCTGTTGACCTTTATAACCAAACTTCTTTCAAGTTCTTCAACAGAGATCTGAAAAAGTAAAATTGCAAATAGAATAATTCAGTCTAAAAAGAACATAATATCTGCAACCTCAACTCAAGGACAGACACCACCAGTGAAATCTCCAAGATGGAGAAATATTTTCTCTTCCCAAGCTTCTTTGTCTACCTTTTAAGTTACATTCCACCTTGATATGTAAATCTTTACTCTAGAAAGCAACCTAGCTGCTAGCTGCTCTATAAAGCCTAGCTGCTTCCAAACAGCTACACAATGATATGAGTGGATTAACTACATGACATTTGTAGGTTCTCTATGCAAAATGAAAATGGAATAATGAGTTCTTAATGAGAAACTTCCTATTGCAACTGCATGTGAAAGGAAAAGTTGGAAAGACAGATAAGATGTCTTTTGTTGGACCAGTGACAGATAATGCAGAAGCCTTCCAGGCAGGCTCTTAAATACTGACCCCTGACAAAAAGAACAACAGATGATGACATTTTTGAGACGGTAATAAAAATGTGTAAGAGGCAGTAATTTTTCTCTCAAAATGTCTCTGAGAGTTTTACCTCCATGTCTCTGGAGAGCTACTTCTAGGAAGATTCTTTCACCACTGAATTAAAAAAAAAAAACCAAACCAAAAAATCCACCAAAATTTAATAGAGACCAGGCTGCAGAGGGAGAGGAGAAGGCAAAGGACAAAACTGACGTGCTGAAGGCTGCTGAACAGCAGCATGGATTCTGCTGCCAATGGGGTGTTTTGTGGCCATAGCAGAAGACAGCCCTTTTCTTCCTGCGAAGACGAAAGCAGAACACCTCTGCTATTTCATAATCTTCCACACAACACTCCCTTCTTCCCACTCTGTGACCCCACCTACCCACTCTTCATCTGCACAGCTCTGTTCCCTGAGACACCCAGGTGCTGTCTCCATTGGTGAACTGCTGCACAGAACAAAATATCTATTCCAGCAGCTGTTTAGCCATGTTCTTCCCTCTCCCTGCTAGAAGGCCATGTCATGAGCATCTTTCTCTTGGTATTTCAAGAGTAGTTTTCCCCAAATTGTTTCCATCAGCCATGCTAAGCTCTTGCTCTGTGGCTGCAACATGTAGGAGGCCACGGCTGAGCAGGTTTATACTTGGTCACTCCCTTTGTACTGCAGTCTTCAGTAATGAAGATTAAGAAAATTTGATAGTTGAAAAGTTTATTTCAGACTATCAAACTTTTTTTCTTCTCCTGTAGGTTCCAGTCCAGTCTGGTTTATATTGCTAAAACACCTGGTGTGTTGCCCTGTGCTGTATCCTACAGGACATGAACATACTTGTCTGAAGCTTGATTGTTTAAAGTGGCATTTACACCTCCTGACTGTGTTCCATGGAGACACACAGCCGGGCTCCTTTGGGCACTGGCAGGCTGTAAAGTCCTCTCAGTGGGTGGGAACATAAGCACACAGGCTCTGGCAGCCACAGCCCAACTGGCTTAGTTACACTGGCTCTCAGGCTAAAAACTCACTTGGACCAGTCTGCTCGGTGTTGGGGTCACCGCTGCCCTATTGCAACGGGGTATGGAGCACCACAAGGAGCTGGCATGGACCATCTTCCCACTCCTAGCACAGATCCTAGCAAACGGGAATGGGGAAATGCCAGCTGCAGCAATGCCCATACTGCTCTTCCTCTGTGGAGAAATCCTGCAACTTGCAGGGCACCAGAATCCAGCACTAATATTTTATTAGATTACATACAAAGTAATACCACAGACATTTAAAAAAATTACTCTGAATTCTTAGCTGCTTCTGATCATTAATATAAACAAACCCAAATCAGTGGAAACTTCCACAGGAGAAATGGTTAATTCCCATGGAAGGAACAAATCCCAGTTTAGGAAATTACATTCTGCCTACTTCGCGCTGCCCTCTGGCAGTTTCGACTTTGGTTCCTTATATACAAAGCTTAATTGTTGATGCTCCACCATAACTTACAAAGCAAAAGGGGAAGCATTTCGGTAGTCAGCAGCCTGCTCTAATCCCCTCCTCTTGCCACAAGGAGAAGGTATCTGCTGCCTGCCACGCCATGCCTGGGGACATCCAGGCAGGCAGTTCTTGTAGCTAAGGGTTCCCATACAGCTAGCCAGGCAGGCAGGCAGCTCTGTGGTTTAGACTCGTGCCCTGGATAACTCCACGTGCACAGCCAGCCAGCCACTCTGTGCTGAAAGGCAGTGGACAACGCTGAAAAAGGACTTCATGCAGCCACAGGGTTAACCCCAAGTACGAACCTGCTTGAGATCACTTTACCTTCAGTTCTGACATTTAACGGCGCAGGTAAGTTATTATTTTTGCTAACAATACTGCCCTTAAAACAGTACTAAATAAAACAGAAAATAAGACAAAAAGATTACTGGTTTTGGCAATGCAAAACAATCAGAAGGCAAGCATTCTCTACCATCATCAGTTCGTACGCACCACTTCATCCAGCTGGATTGTGCACAAATAACTACATTAGAAGTTTTTCCTGAGGCTTGCTTGTTTGTGTTTTCAATGCTGGGAATGATCATTTAAAAATAGATTAGAAGGGATCAACATCAGAGAAAATACCTAGGTAGAAATATTGGCTTGACGTTCTGAAAATGCCTTTGTATTTCCATAAAAGTATGCAACTTTTGCTCAAGAGACCAAAAGGCATACACTGCTGGTGCTTTTTCTCTTGTTTTGCTTTTAAATAGCCATTTTTTTTTCATCTGCTGAAAACTAAATAGCAAAATTACTGTTTTCTCACATCCCCTATGAAGTTCTCCCAAGTACCCAAACTCCACTGTTCTAACCAAAACAAAGGGCTTGATCCTGCGCAGACTGCACTTGACAGAGCCCAGGAGGAACAAGCCAAGAGAAGGTCTGTGCTCACCGTTTGCCACATGCCGTGGTTGATCAGTGGTCCGCTGCTGGTCACGCGGCCGATCCCACTGTATTTCAGCTGCAGCTCCAGCCGTCCTTTGCGCAAAGCCAAGACTACCCATGTGCTGTCTTGATGGCCTCCAGCAAAGAAAAGGATACCTTCAGGATCAAAGGTTCTAAAGTCGAACTCAGCCACAAGTCTGACCGCACAGGTGCCAAGAAATAAATTAGTTATGCAGAGTTCAAAAACCACAGAGTACTTTCCATACAGTTAGCATCAATTCTAGCAGTCATAAAGCTCTGTTAAAACATACTAGCTTTTAATACGCTGTGAAGATGGGGTTTAAAACAGCATCAAGAATAAAGAGTACTTGGCTGTACTTCAGTAATTATCCTAGAAGCACTGCGGTCAAGGCTGCCCGGTTTGGATAATGTTTTGCCTTACAGGACAGCATAATCCAGACAAATAATGATGATCACAGCACTAATTGTTACTGCAATGACTTAACTCCATTGCAGCATTAAAGCCAGACAGCACATTCAGCTGTCATTCTAAATTGTCCTCACCTTGTCAGCTGTTTCCTTTTGAAGCGCAGCCTGATAACAGGAGTGCCGCTGAACATTCTCCCCAGGTACAAGGATTTAATACTTTTTCCAACAGCAAAAGGCACACATGGTATTATATTCTATAATCAAAACACATTTTTGAGTGCTTATTCTCTTCACACAGCAGAAGGAGAATCAGAGAGTGTGGCTTCTCTTTTTTTCTCACGCAGTTGCTATACACACAGCAGGTTAGGGCACTTTAATGTTTATAATCACAAAATACAGTTGTCTTAGTACTGAGAACATTTCCTTTTTCCTTCCCTCCTCCCTTCTATCTGCCTTGGAGGAATGCTTTCCTGTTGCAAAATTAAATCATGCTCATAAAGTACAGCATAAAGTTTTCCAAGGCAGCACCATGCCCGCAACAAAAGATGCTCTAAGAACTTGCTGTTGGCTGGGTTCTGCAGAGGCAGCCTGTGCCACTAAAGCCCATCCACCTCAAATGCCTGGAGGATGGAAGTGTCAAGTGCATCTGCTGGTCTGTAAATTACACCAGGTGCCCTGAGACCTTTGTACCATCCTCCTGACTCAGAAAAGCTTGTGCAGGCAGAGGTAATTCAGAGCCAAAGAGAAGGCTGGCAGGGCTATTACTGGCATGCCCTTTTTGGAATGGGGACAGGAGAAGCCTGAGAGAGACCTTCAGGAGAAAGTTTCTTTTCAGGAGAGCTACTGCCCCTGTCTCACGTGACTTTGCCAATGTGATTCCCTCCTGCTGGTTGCTCAGCTCAAATGGCTTTGCTCCAGAGCTTCTGCAGTTGTTCCTAACTGCAAGGTAAAATGAAGGTTTCTTCTGCAGCTGAGGCAATGAAGACTAACGTACCTCACATGTATTCATGTCCCGGGAAAGTTTTACTCCCCCTCTGCCATCGCAGTGACAGGTGTAGCTCCCTGGAGAGTTCACACAGGTCTGTTCACAGAGCTTTTCTTCACATTCATTTACATCTACACAAAATCAGCAAAGAGAGGATAAAACAGCAACTGAATTTGTTTAAACATGAGTCATCAGGGGGAAAACACGTTATCAGTGCTGTTTCGTAGCACCTTTCATTTTAGAGTGGCCAAGTGCTCCGCAGACTGTACTCACCTGCCTTTACAGGAGGCAAGAGTTAGAATTAGCATCTGCACAAATGTGTTTTCACAGACAGATTCCAGCTGCCCAAAGATACACAGCAAGCCAGTGGGGAGACTGGAAGCAGAGCTCAACTCCTTGTCTGCTGGTGCAGAACCCTGGGCTTTAACTTCCAGGCAAGATCTCCTCCCTTCAGGCCCTTCTGCTATGCCTGTGCTGTCTGGCTTCTGCACTTTCAACTCAGGATCCACTCAGGGACTGCTTGCTTCATTGCTACTGAGCAGCTAAATCCTCAACAAACGAGTAAAAGCTGAGTTTCTCATTCATTCTTTTTATTTATTTCTTTTGTCCCTTCAGCTTGTTTTTCTCTGCTTCACAAGCAAATGCAAGAAAACAAACTGTGATGGCCCGCAGGGATCTCTCGGGCAGAGCTAAACACTTCTAGCTCGGTAGGGCTGTCATTATGTTAACTTAAGACAAAAGGCAGAGAACAATGCTAGTTTTGGAATACTTTCAGAACTTACTCTGTTGAGAAAGATTGCAGGCAGAGTAGCCAGCAGACAGTGCATGGTTCCAATGTATATTGAGCTCCTAATTCAGAGTAATACCACAAGACAGGTTTTGAAAGAACAACAGCTACTGCTCTGTAACTTTTCTTGTCCTACAAAGAGAGACAGCAACAGGCACAGATGCCTCTGAGCTTCCACCAGACCTTGTACTTGTCATAAATCCAAGAAATCTCAGTACTCTGGCTCATACAGCTTGATTCAAGTCATTAAAGATGACTGCAAACTCAATGAATTCAAAGATGACTGCAAATTGCAAACTTACAACTAGGGAAAAGGAGAAGCCCAGTGGGTAAGCAAGACTAAAAAAAAAAAAGCTTTTACTGAAGCCCAAAATTGAATTTCTGGGTTTGTATTGCTTTTAATCATGCAAGAAATGCTAATATGATGTTATTTCATGAGCTTACCCTGACAAGTCTTTCTCACTTCATCGTACTTGTAGCCTTCATCACAAAGACATTCATATGAGCTTAATGAATTTTTACAGTGAGCTTCTCCACAGATGTCTGCTGACGCTGAGCATTCGTCTATGTCTGCAAAACAACAATTAAACCAGCACGATTCAACAAAACAGCAATTAAACAACACAACTTCAGGTGAGCATAATCACTTCACTCTTCACACACTGGAGCGGGCTCAGGGTCAAGAGATCACTATATTATTTTGGTAACTGAAAAACCAGCATCTTTAAGAATCTATCTTTAAGGTTAGCTAGCTATTAGAATTGACTTCAGCCTTTCAAAACCAGGGGGTCTTTCCTTCTTTAAGCTATTAACCATTACTGGAAAAAAAAACAATGCAAAGTGAGCCAGAAGAAAAACTGCAAAAGAAAACAACTTCCACAAAACCAAAATGCCCAACTCCATTCAGGGGGCTGAAACCTCAGGTTAAAAAAGAAGCAAGAAGGAACAGAGGAACAGCAGTATGAATTTCACCACAACACGGAAGGAACACACAGCCTGTGGAACATCACAGATTTAAGTTCTCCATCCTCAGACAGGCAAACGATATTTTTTCATGCATTCACAAAACTAAGATCTAAATCTGCTGATATGGATGATAGAAGGAAATTAAAGCAGCCCAATTTATCACCAAGAACAAGTCATGTCTGAGAGATGTTGCAGGGTTTCACTGTGAAGGCAGGCAATGGACTGGAACTGGAGGTCCATAAAAACAAACAAGTGGTTTTTTAACACGTTAACTAATACCCAGCAAAATCCTGGTGTTGACAAAACATTTGCAGGATACTGAGAATTTAATAGTTACTTTTGCTTTCTAGTACATGTTAAAACTACAATTACATGTTACACTCGGGGATTTCTCATGTATGAGTGAAGTGACTGACAGTAGTCTCTCTAGCACGCTGTGTAGCCCAGTCTACAAATCAACAGACAAATCCTAATTTTTTAGTGTGTGCACACAGTGACAGGAATAACCATGGAAGAAAACTGAAATGCAACAATAAATCTCAGCTAGAGTGAACCAGAGCTGACAGTCACCTGTAGTCTATACAGTTGTCACTTTGCACAGTGGAAGTAACACAGCAATATAATCCTGCTCTTGGTCGTTTTGCTGGTAGCATTACAACGGTCTTCAGATGAGGTATGCCAACTGGTTAGAAATATGCTGTCCCATCTATCAGTAAGAGATTTATACACAGACTCGCCCGTTTCTTCATGAGATACACGGAACCTGAACAACCACCCGTGGTTCTTAGCACGTCTGTGTCTCAGCATGCAGTTTCTTAACACTTTTAAAATCTCACTTGCTTAAGTTTGGGTTATGTAAATTCATTCTGCAGTTTCAAGCAGATACTTCAGATACTCCCTTTCTGTTCTCAGCTGCTCTGTGAAATAGCTGACAACCTCAACTAGGGCCTTTCTACAGCTATTAATATTCAGTTGCAGTGAATTCATCTATCTGGGTCTATTTTAATTCATTAGCTGCTGCACGTATCCAAAGTTGGAAAAATTAAGTAAGAAACACACAAAAGAAAACTGAATGGCTCACATGCTACCACACTGTGAGACTGGAAAGAATCGTACCACCACATCGGGCCAGCCCTTCCTCTTCTCACTGTCAGGATATGAGGACTGATCAGCTAAACCAATTTAGCACAATCCAAGCCACAAATCCTCTGTGAATCACTCCTGTGTTATGATATTGGAGAGCAGCACGGTGTGACTGCTGGCAAGCCCAGGCATGTAGTGCTGGCTGGAGCACCAGTACAACCCCAGAGCAGAGTGCAGCAAACAGCAGCTACCAGCAAGTCTCTGCTGGGCTAGGGAGCAGACCAGGGCTGCTCAGTGCAACACAGCTCTCTGACAGAGCCACAAGTCACTAAGCACCTGCTGAAGTAGACCAAGAGGCCCAGCCAAGCTTACCTTCACACGTCTTGCTGTCCTTCAGAGCATATCCACTGTAGCATGAGCAACGGTAGCTGCCCAGCTTGTTGAGGCAGAGCTGGTTACAGCCACCGTTCTGCACTTTGCATTCATCAATATCTACATCAAAAGAAAGTGTTACAGTCAGCTTTTCACCTCCGTGAATAATCTGGAAGGTGAGCGTGGGATAGGTGTTAGGAAGGAGGAACACCAGACAAGAAACACTACTACAGCTGCAACACAATGATTACAAAAACCAGAAAGATTTCACTCAAACACGTCAAGTACCTTAGCACAAGTTCATTTAAGAAAAAGAAAAAAGAAAAAAGGAAAAAGGAAAAAGGAAAAAGGAAAAAGTGAAGCAACTGTAACTGGGTATCTCCTTCACAGCTATGAGAATGCAGAAGAGTATCTTTAGTCACCATGGAAGAGAATAAATCTGTTTGCAGAAGCAAACTAATTTTAACTAATGTACTTTATATCAAACTAACCTTCGAAATTATTCTATGACCGGGAAGTTCAGGATGAAAGCTTTAAATAAAACAAGAACAATATACCCTTACTACTACAGAACTCACGAGGACACAAAAAATTCTAAGTTCATAGCTACTTAACACTGGGATCTAAACTGTGCTCCACTGAAGTGAGCAGCAAGAGCCTGTGGAATCCAGCAGAGCCTGGATTTCACCCTCTATCTGCCCTACCTGCTCACTATGTCCTGCTTGTATACGGGACTCTAGAGTTAGCTGGTGAGTAGAACAGCACATTTCATGGCATTTTACAAGAAAGAGGGGATATGTTTCAGACTGATCAGTTGCTGAGCTCTCAGAGCTGATTGCCTACCAATCAGTCAGCTGTCTCAAATGCTTAAATAAGCTGCTGGTGAGTGATCCTGTAAACTCCCCATGATGTTTGCATCAGAAGGAGAGGCTTTGGATCTCCTGCTGTCTTAGTTGCCACAGCTCTGGACTGGCTGAATATGATTTCTGGCAATTACTTAATACTGGCAGGCAGAAAAGCAGCGGCCCTGACAGGAAGCCTTGCAGGCAGATGGTAAAAAAGAAACCAGAAAACACGAGGAGGGAAGGTAACTTCAGTGTTTCATAAGGGAATGCAGAAAACCCTCTGGGGCCCTGGAACACCTTGCACAAAGAGATTCTGCCTGAACATTCTCTTTGAGGTGATGGATACATAGTGGGATTAAGCAGATGTGGAATAAAGTCCTACTAGCAAGAAGGCTTTAACAGACTAATTTCATCAGTTTGTGCATCATCAGGCTCAGACCCCAACTTGCCTGCTAGAAGTCTCTATTCCCTTTGCTAGGATGCCAGAAAGGGAGATGAGCTGGCTTCTCTGTCTCTGCAGCCTGAGATCTGATACATCAGGGTTCACAGCAGCACTTGTGGCAGTTCTGCTTGAAAAGCCCCTACAACTCCATTTCTGCTGCCCCTTTCAGAGGGGCAGGACAGAAAGTTGGAGCATAAATTCTTATGTGTCTTACTTTACCAAGACCAATTTGAGCTCCATTAAAGATATATAAAAATACTGACATGAAAGTCACTTGATTGGCAGAAGGGTAAAAACATGAGTGGTGTATAACCCAGGAGCAGTTCTGTGGCTTTTGAATTGCGCAGCACAGTACCAGTGACCATTTGAGAACACAGCAAAACCCAACTATCTTTGTTAGAATTATAAAAGAGAATCAAACCCAATTACCTTTTTCACATGTTTTTCCCTGCCAGCCACGCTTGCATTCACAATAGAAGTCCCCCTTGAGGTCTTCACATTTGATGGTCCCCTCTTTGTGACAAGGATCGGGAGCACACTGGTTTGGCAAATCTGATTTATATCAGGAATAAAACAAAACAAAACAGGACAATACATTCAACTCACCGACAACCAGGTGCTTTACTCTCATTAAAAGTCAAGAAATTTAAACAGTAATGGGGAAACACTTTCAGAAACACACTTGGCAAAACTGGAAGCTAATTCTTAGCGCTCACGTGCCAAAAAAGCTGTGCCAGGAATTTTGCAGAGCACATGCAGTGGAATTTATTTCATTGCAAAAGGGAGTGGGCTACCTCCCCCATACCTGAAGGGCACATCCTGAAAGAAACAACTCAAAAGTACCCCATTTTTAAGAAAGTTAATTCCTATGTCCCTAGTTTTGGAGAAAAAGAAAGCAGGTACCAACTGAAGTACTCAAGGCTGGATGGGTACTCTTTTCAATTACTTTTAGTAGTTCAAATGAGGATCTTACCAGGGCTGTTAAATTTGTAGCTAGCAAATGTTTATATCTGAATTTTTTGTCAGAGCTGTCCACTTAGGCTTTTCTTTATGTAGAATGTGAACAAAAAAGAAATGCCAATGTGTTAACTGCGTAAGAATAGCAAACCACTGATCCTGTTTACAGACAGCACAGTGTTCCTATGGGGGCAACACAGAGTAAAGTCTGCCACTGATTTTTAAGCCAAGTTCCAATAGCTGGCAATGGAATTTCTCCACAGGAACGCAGCAAGAGAGTAGTCACCATACTTTGGGAGGATTGGTGGAATAAATATCAAACCGTATCCTGTAACTGCTCAATGAATGGAAGTCACCTATCCAAATTCAAAAAACATTGCCCTCGTGCCTCCTACAATCCTGCAGCATTGGCAGCACATCCTTACAGCTCAGCAGAAACCCAGCTCAGTCCAGACAAAAGGAAGAGCTTTTGAAAAGTGGACTAGACAGGTACATTTAGAGCACCTGATCAGCAACAGCCCTCTGCAGACCAAGACTGGTCTGTGACACTAGATTTGCAGTGCAAAAAGTGCTCCGAGGGTACACATTAAGTGAGCAGCAGCAGCAAAGCCCCTTTTCCTACACTGGTTCTGCTGAGAGGAATGTTCAGTAGACCAAGAAACAGTTTAGACTCTTCATGATATTCTGAAACATGACTTGTGAATTGATGAGTTAATGGGGTGGCAGGGAGGTATGTAGGGAGAGGAACTGTGCAGATAGTAACTCCATTGGAATTCTCAAATCAAGAGAAGTTAAGAATTGGATTATCTCCTACTTTTGTCAGGATTATAATGCTTCTATGTGTCACTTCATAACTTCTTTGTGACCCCTGAAAATCACCTTCATGACAGTCTGCTCTGAAAAACCTTTAACATTTCTATCACTGCAGGCAGAAACAACTCCCTTTGTTGTCTTATAAAGCACTGAACAGCATTTTTGTTTGCACTGACTGCCTTAGATTTCAATCTCAGTAATCACACTCACTGGTTGAGGTTGGGAGGCACTTCTTCAGGTCACTTGTTCAATCCCACTGCTCAAGCAAAACCCAGTTTCACAGGATCATGTCCAGACAGCTTTTTAATATCTCCAAGAATGGAGACTCTAACATCTCCCTGGGCAACCTGTGCCCACCAGTTTGGTGATGCTCATGCAGAACCTCCTGTGTTTCAGTTTGTCTCACTGCCTTTTCAACTTTGGGTTTGCCTTTTAGACTTTGGATTTGCCTTTTGGACAGCCATTAAGATTGGTGTTAAGCATAAAAATAAGGCAAAAACATATGCTCAAGTGCTGAGTAACATTTGTGTTACAGTTATCAAGAAAAAATGGTCTGCACTGCACACTGCATTTCCTGAAGGTTGAAGTCAGATGCACAAAGCATTGCAGTTTATTCAGATTACCAGGGAATACTAATGTCATATTTCTTTACATTTATCACAGTGTACAACGTAAAAGTTCTCACCACTCCTTTCTCTGTAGGGTATTTAATTGAGCTTTGGACATAAGGACTGTCTAATGCAAGTTCAAAAACTATGACAAACATACCTGTCCACTATGCATGTTTATATTAAAGATTACACTGTTGTCCTGAAGAGGACTAACAGATGCCAGAAATCAGCAGATGTTTGGCAATGGCTGAATCAAGCAGGACAAAATAAACAAAGCAAAGAAAAGAGCTCTATAAAAGGTCATAAAGGACCACAAATCTCCACAACTGAAAGAAACTTCATTTCAGGTTGTGATTTCATCCATTCCTACCAAAACACAGCAGTTCCATCCACTGTCTCACTTCTCTCTATAGTCAGGTTCTCCTCTATAACCAGCACAGCTTCAGTCTCCAGCTAGGGCTATGCCATTGAGACAGTGGGGATTTATCCTGAGCCTCAGCAAGGTGTTCCACCATGGACAAGGGAGAAGGAAGGTAGTGTGACTTGGCCAAAGAGATGTTGATTCTCAGTGTTTCATCTTGATGCTCAGAGGCTGAGAAAAACTCTCCATGAAAAGCACGGGTACACAATCCTAAGAGACTGGCAGAAATAACCATCCACTCACTGTAAACAAAGCCTAAGTGTCTTTCTTCCTCAGCACTCCAGCTGTGCAGAGCTGGGGCAAAGCCACAGCCAAGGCAGAGGCCAGGCCACACAAAAGAGAACACAGCTACGTGGGCTGTCTGAACATCCACTTGCCAGAACACCTCCTGAGAAACCACTGCCCAGTCGATATGCCACTGGAAGTAGAGGAACTGGGAAAAGAGAGGCCAGGTTAAGGCAGAGATGAGCCGTGACAGAGCAGATCTGATCAGAATGTTTCTTTCCTAGACAGACCAGAATGTGTATACAGTAAAGAGAAGGGTTTAGGGATGGTAAGCCAAGTTTGGTTTTTTGAAGCAGCACAAACTAAGCATCCCAGACATGGCAGTATTTTCAAAGCCTCTTGATAAGCAAAACAATTCAACAAGGCTATGCGTGACTTCTCTGGTGTATCCTTGAGCATCTGATTCCTTCCCTCACGCTGCCTTCTGATGTGCTCCCGATTTAAACTGTTGCAAGAGAAAATGCAGCTTTGGTTTTCATCCGTTTGCATGACAAATTTTAGTAAAACTTTTTAAAGTAATGAAGACCGTGACCTTTCTGTGTGCTTTGAGCTATGTCTGATGGCACGTAGAGAGGTCACAATGTAGACAGAGAACAGAACTACCAGTTCCATTTTTGAAGTCTATCTGACCTACAAGATCTCTTTTAGAAAAAGGTCCAGATCTGCAGAGCAAAGTACTGGTATCTGTGTGCAAGGGAAAATATCTATCTGCAAAGCAGTTCTCTTCAATTCTTATTGCAGTCTTTGGAGATTTGGTCAGCACAATAAACAGAGTCCGCAGAGTGATTCAGTTCTCCCCAGAGCATACGTGGGCTGGTCACTGGAATCCCTCTAGAATGACTGAATGCAGATTAACTGCTCTGATGAGAACACTGCTCATGCAGGCACCTATGCTGGAAACACCTGCACCTACCTGTCTGAATCTGGAGCTGAATCCTACCTGTAACCCTGATCTAAAGACCTAACAAAAATGAGAATCCTCAAACACTCTCCTGAGCTGTCCAATCACTGGCACGGTAAAATGTGTACCTTATTTCTAGTATAAACTAGTCTAGGTCATCATGCTCCAGCCCTTAGGTTGTGCCATGTCTTTGCATGGAAGATTAAGAGAGCCTTCCACTACCTTGTTCTGAGAGGAGAAAGACTGTCAAGAATCAAAATTTAAATGTGTCTTGCAGGCACAACCCCATGGAGCTACATAGCTTTTTGGCAGCATCTGTGAAAAATTAAAAACAAAACAAAACCAAACAAACTGGAATTGGCCAAGCACAAAGCCTGTCATTCTTCCAGGAGTTTTTCAGTCTCCTTCTCCATTACTTCTCCTGTGAATTGACAATGGCTAGCCAAAACTCAGACATTTGAAAATATTTTAATGAGGGAAAATATTATCATTTTATTTCCAAACCACTGCATCTGCAATGGGCAAAAATCCCTAAAAACAATTATTCCACTTTTTTTTTTTTTTTTTTTATCACTGTCCTTTAGACTTGCATTTCTAAACCAGTGATTAGCTGTTTGGAACAAGTGTTCCCAGTCAGCACCACCATTTTCAGATGAAACTCCTGCCTCTTTGATGTACCACACACATGAGCAAAAAGAAGCATTCAGTCCCAGGTCCCACCTTGAACTGGCTGGCAAAGCACAGCTGACATTGGTACCCCAGGTCCAGGAATCCCCCGTTCAGAGGGCTCTAAATCCGTAAGTGATACTGCTGCATTATAGAGGGGCGAGTCTTCACACAGCACTTAGTAACCTTGGGATTCACTCTTCAGAAATGTTTGATGTAATACGGTTTATAAATGTGAAAGGTCAACTAAATTCTGATCCTGCTTTGGTAGCACTGGTGCGACTAATCAAACTGGATCACAGTAAGAGACTGTGACCCCAGGGGGGAAATTAAAATAAATAAATATACATACACGTGATTTTCTCCCCTTTTGAACTGATCTGCTCCCACAACATAGTTAGAATATTTATGCAGCTTTATGCCTTTAGCATTGCTAAGCTTCAAGAGGGAACAGGAAAGGTATTAGGAGAGTTCATGAAATTCTTGTTCTCTGGTGCTAGTGATGAACAAATACCCTTCCCCCTCTACACAGGTATCAGTTTGACTTCCAATCTGATTTGCATTATTAAAGGCTGCAGTATTTAAAACACAATCACATGATGCACGAAAGGGGGCTTCTTAGTGTTGATAATCCAAACCTTGGTTTGCCTTACAGCTTTTTTCAAGGTTCCTGAACAGGGATGAAATGCCCAGCAGAGCATACAAACTTATGGCAAATCCTATTTCTCATCCCTCTTGCTTCTCAGACCTTGGGAAACTGTTGGGAAAGAAATGTCTGGCACCATAACAGACCAAAGCACTGAAACATGACAGCAAGATGGCAACAGGTTAAAAAAGGGGAAAAGGTCTTGTTTAGCTGCTCAGGCAGGTCTCAAGCCTAGAGAGTAGGGAGACCAGTACTGTCAGAAATGGAGATGGATGCTCTGACTTCTGCGGGTAGAATGAGTGATCATTTAACTACAATATACAAAATTAAAATGCTTACTATGAACGCATGTAAGGAAATCTGGACTTCTTGTATACGGCGACCCATATTTCTGAATGCAAGCTGAAGAACAGAAAATGAAATGGTTATTATTATAATGATGACATGATAGCTGCTCAAAGCATGTAAAGTGAGACCTGGCCTGCTGATTCATTAAGCAAGGCTTTGCAGGTCAGGGTGGATACAAAATCTATGCAATATTATAATCTCCCAGATGCTGTAAAATTCTTATGTTCATTAATTTATTTTAGGTCAGATGTACAGTGGAGTTATAAGCTGTCTGAAGAGGATGATCACTTAACCAGATGCTACTATGATTCTAAAAGCATATTAGTAGCTACTCAAATTTGACCTACTAAATCTCTTAGCTTTTAAAAAACTCTAAAAAGCACATGGATTTTTCTCAAAGTGTTGGCATTTGTGATCTTTAATACTACATATATTAAGCAGAGACATATTAAATAGAAAACAATACGATGCCATGACTATGGTACAGTCAATAGAATAAGCCAGTGGTTCAATCACTAAGGGATTGCTTTTTTTAATAAGGAGATTAGTTAATAGCCAAGTTAATTAAAAAGGGAAAAAGGTAGAAGAATTCAGATTATTTACTAATGCTGTAAGCTACAGATATAAATGCAACATCAACATTATAACATGCAGAAAACACACAAAGGATCTCTATATGCAAATCTATACATGAATAAAAAACACACTTCAAAATCACGTAAGGAATACACAGTCTATCTTAACAGTTAGTAACGCATCTTTACTGCAGTCAGCTTTCCATCACTTTCCTTAGCAGAGACTTCAGCTGTGACAAGCTCCAGTGTTAGGCACCACAGACCAGCACTGCCACAAAGAGAAAGTAAAAGCTGCAACTCACCCAAGTATTTCGGGTAAAAATATTCCTGTAAGAGGGAAAAAAAGAACACAACAAAAAGCAAAGATTTATTGAATAATATTTGTTTCTATTGTCATACCACTTAAGAGCTGCAGTTAGTTTGGTGGTCTTGCACAGCAGTTGTTTAACAATGTCCAAACACTAACATCCTACTTTCTTTTTACTCAGAGCCAGAAGCAGCACAGTATCTATCATACATGCATTTTGTCTTGAAAAGGAAAGAAACTTTAGATCCGGTCTCAAGGTGTTTTTTGACAACAGATGATCTAGTGAGTGGCAATGGCTGAGCACGAAGCCACTTACCCACTGTCCAAGAGGTAAAGGTGTTGATGATGGCACAAGGTAGGGGGAGGAAGAGGAATCTAGAGACAAAACCCCAGAGAGTAGAGAGTCATTTAGGCACTCAGTGCCTCCTCAGAGGTCCTCTGCTGATGCAGAACACGGGCAGCACCCTAACACCACAATCACTGAAATGGAAGGGTACCTTTTGCTCTTACAAGGAGCATCCTACAACTGTAACGGCACCCAATGTCACAATGCCCACTCCATCCCACCGTAGGAACAGTCTGCTCAAAGAAGGGAATTATGAAAATTTGCTAGTGAGGGGAACTTGACATTTGTTAATCTACAACCAGACTGCAAAAGGCATTCGCACTCTTCTTGTGGTACATGGCCACCTCTTACTGGTCCTCACCTTGTGTTAATAAAGTGTAGCCATGTCATGAGAGTAGCTCACTGTGATGTGGATCTAACCTTGCAGGTCAGAAAAATATTCAGCCTGGCGAGGCCTTGCCCGTCTCACAATTGCTTGCACCAACACAGAGAAGCAGCAGGAAAATGTAGCTGTGCTGCATGGAAGGGTGGGAGATTGGCCTAAGCTGATTGTTAAACCACTTTCTTTAAAAAAATACAAAAATCATGGCCAGGAAAAAGCATTTCTTTCCAACTTTACTTCATACTGGATTCATAATATGTAAGTCACTAGCTCAAGTGCTGCTAAAATTGTGTTTGGGGTGAGAAATGAGGGAAAACTTGTGGACTGTATTAGCACATTTTTTTTTTAATATTAAAATAAACCATTTCTCAGCTAATTATGAAAGCATGTGCAGCATATAATTCTCTTTCACAAACATGAGCACTTTTCATATATCACCATCTGCAGTGGGATTGGGACAGTAAATAACCTGGGACAGTAAAAGTCCTTATTCAGAATGAATTCAGTCTATACAATGTGCAAGATAAGGAACTGTTTTATCTTCTCCTCTCATTACAGTCATTTGGTTAAGCTCCTGCACATCTATCCAGGCATGTACATACACCAGAGACAGGCACACACCACGGTTCAGTTTGACCTGGACTGTCTAATGCAATCAGTTGCAATGCTGCCATTCACCAGAAAAATCAATGACTTCGGGCAAATATGCTCCAGTTACTGAAATGCAACATGTAAATATTCAGCCTAAATCATGACAACATCAATAAAGAAGTAGAAGAAGTAGCTTACACTTACTCCAATTTTCAATTTTAACATGAGGGTAATAGGCTTGGCATCTTTTGGGGCTGAGCTTTCTAATATTTCTTTGTGTTAGGAGTGGGGAGCTCAGAACTCACTACAGGCCCCTCTCTTTTTCTTTTTTAAGGTTTAGTTTTGGAAAAGACAAGGAAAAAAAAAATACAGTCATAATAAAAGTCTAAACAGTCTAAGTATTCAGATGAGTGCTCAGCTGTGCTATAACCACAAACTGAACTCCAGCCAGCCCTCGAGGAGAAAGGGATAGTGGCATGTGATGAAATATTCCAAACATTTTTTTTTATTATTATTATTTCCCCTTTACTCAAGATATGTCACAAGAATGTGCAGATGTGTTTAACCACCAACAGGATAACCCAGACACTGGCAAGAAAAACTTTACCTGCAGTCACACGACAAGAAATAGGAGTATTCATATTCATGGCCACCAACCTAATTGCTCCAAGTCAGCAACAGTAAAGGCATAAAACTTCATTTTCTCCTTGACCTCTGATGAATGGAGTGCTAGAAAAGTTGTATAGTTTACTTTTGAATGAAAGATTAAGGTAACTAGTTATTTTCATTGCACAAGTGGCCTTCCAAATGCAAGTGGCCTTCCACATTGATTCAGCACCAGTTGAACAGCAGAAGAGCGCAACTCCAAGACACAGTACCACCACCAGCTTCAGTTCACGAGGTACCTAACAGCAGTGAGAGGTTTAAACAGGAGGCTCTTGATAGAAATTTAACCCTGCTTTCCTCCTTTGCTTATGTTATACAAATCTACTTGCTGATCAGTAACACTTCTCCAGGTCTACGGGACCTGCTGATAATACCATCCTACAATAAAGCAATGTAAACACGGTTCTAACATTACTCATTCTTCTGTGATTAACTTTCCATTTTTCTCCATAATCAATTTTCCTTACAACAGGCCTCTGGAAATACAATGACAATATTTTTCCATGCAGACAAAAGATTAATCAAGAACGAAGGACGAACGGTCTTCCACCTTGAGGAAAGGGCTTGGGACCAGGACACCCGCAGCCTGCAGATCAGCATGTAGTATGAGTTACACACCATGTAGTATGAGTTACACACCATGTATCATGTCCCACCAGAATTACAGCACAGCAGAGATCTCAGGTAAAGAGGGAGAAATAGGAGAGACTGGGAAGTGCCTCACATCTACAAGTCTCCACCCTTCCAGTGAAGTGGAAAGTACAGCATGAGGCCAGTACCTCCAGGCAAACACTGGCTTGCTTATTTCAGCTCAGCTCAAGAGACCTTCCCACTGCTGTCCAGTAGAGTCCTGTGCTTTAACAGAAAAGATGTAAACTCCACAGTCCCCACCCCTTTCACACGAACACATGTACTGGCTAGAAGCAAGTCTTTCAATGCATTAAACACAATTATTTGTTTCTGTAACAGTAATGCAAGACCTAAGAGTGCATGTTTTTATTTCAGGATAGAGTAACATCAAAAACTTTTTCATGGGGTTAAGAAGTTCTTCTCCCACCTATATACAGAGCTTATTCCTACCGTTATAGCAAAGCCATGGCAACAATTAGTGCAGATATCTAAAATAAAAAGAAAGCATAAGTTTAAAAGTGTCCTCAAAAAAACGACACAAATACCCCTAAAACTCCAAGTTACACATTTTTATATTTGGGGTTTTATCCCAGTGTTAATGGTTGCAGTGAAACAGTTAAGAGCAGCTTCTTTAGAGCCACCCCCACAATACCTGGCATTGAAACAACTGAGGAGAACAACAGCATGAAGTTAAGAATTCATATCAGGGCTGTTGAGTCAAAGAGGCAGAAGAACCAACATCAGCTTCCCTGACAAAGGAAACCTACGATGTGACTGGAATCACCATCTGTTTTCAACTCTATGGCCAAGCTCACCCTCAGCTGTAAATCCAGGAGCTGGTGAAATTATACTGGGCATGCATCGTAGTCCCACTGCATTTTTAGAGAAGATGCAATAACACCAAATCAGAACAGGCATTAACGTGAGTCACTGTATAAAAATAGCCCTTCTGAAAACGTAACAATTACCCTGTCTACACCAGGAAAACCTTCTCACTGTGCTTAAACTAAGTGACAACGCTGTAAGCCACAGCCAAAAGGCCCCACCAGCTTCAGGTCAGGTAAGACTGATCAGCACTGAATCTGATGGAAACCACGTTTGAACTGTAGTGGCAGCAAATAAGAGACATGATTTACAGGACTGTTCATGTTTCTGGGCATCTGTCTCTCAGCAGCCCTCCTTGAGTAGGGCAGGGTGGACCAGACCACCTCAAGTTGTCCTCCAAACTCAACTACCTTGTGACTCAGATTCTGTGATGCAGCACTGCTAACACCAGAGGATCTCTCAGACTCATGGCAGGAATGGTAATTTCTAAGAATCACTTTCTTAATTACCTAGTTACCTCTTAGAGAGCAGCAACAGCTCCCACATTATGCCTTCTTCTCATTTCCATATAATGACTCTCCCTCTTTTTCCTTCAGGACTGAATCGCTGTCTTGGGCATGGCCTGACCTCCTCATTTATTGAATGTTTCCACAGCGTGGACCTGCACTGGCCTTGCAAAGAAATGGCTGCTGCCAACCATAACTGGCTACAGTTTAGTGTTTGACAGTTGTTTAACTGCTACCACCTGAGACTGCAAATCTCATTGCTGCTGAAGAGCTCCTTGCATTTTTTAAAACTCAGCCCAAGGCTTTTGATGCATAGCAAATCTCATGCTGAATGATTGGGCCTTGCTCCCATACAACCTAATTAAACAGTCCTGCAGTTCAAAATGGTAAATAGGTAGAACCCATAGTTATAGAAGCTATGCTCAAATTAATGCCATGTTATTTGCACAAGCTTTCCTTCTCCCTGTGAGAAGCCCCACACTTGGCCAGGTCAGTATGCTTCCTGATTTGCTTTGGGGTGATCTGCATTCTTCATGCAAGGAGCAAAGAGAACTTCTCTCTACAATGTGGCAAGTGAGGCTTCAGAAAAGCAAGCAGCTCATGTTACAATCCAAAAGCAGCCTCCAGATCTCATCTCCTACCACCAAAGTTACAGCTACTTAGGGTAGCTCTTAGATTTTGTGTCCACTCAACACTGTCCAGCTACTTCGGTGCACAAAGCCTGTGACTGTCCCTTTGATCAAGTTGCTGACTTTCCAAATGAGAAGCATTCAAGACCACCCTCTCCAGCATCACCCATTTCGTAGTGACTAGGCACCTCTGCAGAATCTTGAAGGCTGGAAACAAATACCATGAACTGTCCTCTCTTCCCTTGTCCTCTTCTGAGGGGAAGGACTATTTCCCAATAGTTTACTGAGGTGCCACTTCAGCAAAAGATGTTGCTATGCAATGAGGAAAAACCCACCCATGATTAGTGCTTATTTGTGATTAGAATGCTTATTCCTGTATATCACAGCCAAGCAAAACAAGCAAAACACACGTGCTTTACATTTGTGAGCATGTAGGGGGCACGGAGAGATGATTTCTATAGACAGCCTGAGGCAGGCAGGGTTTGACTGGACAGTAACAGTGTGAAATGGACTTAACTGGTTCCAAGGGCCAAATATTGTAACAAAAATAATGTGTAGAATGAGTCTAATGAGTTGGTTGCACGTGTTTTTAATTTATTCTTAATGCAACCCAATCACGAGCGCCTAGAGGCTTCCCCCATTGCTTCAGGACTGAAATGCTACTTTCCCTCCAGCTGTATTAATGTGCCATTTGAACACAGCATCTCAGTTTGGTAACGGATCTTCACTTGGTGTTGCTTGTTTGAATCCTCACTTGTTGCAATAGTTACAGGATTTGTATGGATGGGTAAATTAACACTCGCTTAGAAACTTCAGTCAAGTTAAGCAAACCAGGATCTGACAGAACATCTAGCATTCATAAAAGGCAATGTCTCGTCAACATCCTATATTGTGTCATTACTCTGCAAGTATTTAAGTCATACATAAAATAGAACAGCTGATGTATCCCTCCAACATGATTTAGATATTTGTGATCTCTCTTATAGGCTCTGTGACATTTTAGCCACTGCTGTGAGCAAATACCATCTGTTTCCCCTTCCTGTAATCTAACCATATTGTCTCTCGTGATTTTGCTTACCTGCAGAGGTTGCCACTCACACCATGGCGTTCAGTCACTTTAAAGCATTGCTGGATTTGGCCTCACAGGGGACAGTCAGGCAAGAAATAGGGAAGTGACATCTGAGACAACACCAGGCCCTTGTGACACAAACTGATCTCAAACTTCCCTGTTCATTATTTTAATAACTAAGTAACTTTTGATTTTCTGTTCCTGTCCTAAATGTTTCCTGGAATCAAAGCGGGACTCCCTGCTTCAGGAGTCAACAAAACATGGTAGCTCTCCAGATGCACATGACTTTGTACAGTGCAAGTACGACCCATTCTTCTGTTACCTCTTCATTTATGTCCTGGAAGGTGTGAAGAGTGAAGATAATGCCAACACAAGCACCCTCCCTGGGCATCCTCCTTTGCAATTTGCTCTTCTTCTGTCTCCCACTGCTGATGCTAAAATTAACAGGAAGACAACCCAAAACCCTCAAAAGAAAACCATCTTTAATGAGGAAACTTCCCCACAGTTGCCAATTTATGCAGATTCAATATTTCTCTTACCTGATTCTTATGCAGCTGCACTAACAAACTGTATTAATTCCCAGTAGGCTGCTCTTTTTTTTTTTTCTCATTTAAAAAGAAAATGAAATGAATCCATGGACACAGAACTGTTTTCTTCATTTTTCAGTTGGCTTTTTCACCTCTCACATATTTATTAAAACCTAAAAAAACCTGACTTACCCTAACTTTATCTGCTTTGTCCATTATCTTCCTTGCCCCAATTCTATATAATCTACCTGCTTCAATTTCCCAGTTTTAGCATCTTTTTTTTTTATTTCAAACAGCCCATCAAATGTGATGTTAGCCACTTTTGTCTTGTCTTGCTCCTTCCTTCCCTTCTGCACAGGAGATTTAGGATGTAGCACTTCTATGATGTGGCGTTTCTCTATTCCCAAGTCTATTGTAAACTTCTGGGCTAGAATCATTAAGTGGTAACAGATAAAAAGATGAAGTAGGCATGAATCCAGCACAGTTGAGCTGTCTCTGCTTCCACCAACAGCAAACTTTTCTCACCCTTTTCAGTAACTGTTGATAAAGCAGAATTTAGCTAAAAAATCTATAACCTGCCTTCTAAAGGCGGGCAGGAATATTTTTGTCCCCCTCCTACTATTGAGCTCTACCACCACAAACAAATGCTGTCTCTGTACAGCCAAGCAGATAGATACATCCTGCTCCAGTCCAAATCTCCTTGTCTTCCAGATCAGTTAGACCCACTGGAGTTTGTTATGACTGTTGGCTACTTCCTTATTCTCTTTTCCAAGCCATTCTTGGGCACAAGTTTAAATCTCCCCTTATTTACTTTCTCAAAATCTATTAGTCAAGGGCCTGGGAATCTATCCTTCCATATACTGAGTCCAAGCAGGTTAAATCATCAGCACAAGAGTTCTCCAATCTCTCTTTCCTTCTCTCAGATGAATTCTGCATCAGCAAGAAGACATACAAAAATTTATACCAGCAATAAATCTAGCCCTTCCTCCATACTCTGCCAAAATGTCGTAACAAATCATTATATTGAGAAAATTTTCAGAGCAAGTAAATCTGTATCTTTGGATCTGGAAATAAATATTCTATACAGGGATGATGACATCTCTATTTAAAGATGATATCAGTATTTTTCATGTCTAGACTACACAACATTCACTAAATTACTCAAAGAAATTTTATACTGCTTAACTCTCCCAGTAACTCCTCTCCTCACCCTACATGCCTTCATACTTTTCTGATTAGTATTTACAAATGTGTATCTACCTTGCTATTCTTAGAAATAAGACCTAAATATTCTCTGCCAAGCAGCCCTCCTAAAAGATCAGAGTAAAATTTTGGATGACTCTAATCCATGCATGCATCTCATCTGTGTTATCATGACTATGTCACATAAAGGAACAAGTCAAGAAATAAAAGCAGTAAGCCAGTAACACTATGAAAACCACTATTACACCCTATACATTGCTTCATCTGCATTTCAGCTTCTTGATAAACCCAGCTCAGCAGAAATAATGCTGACATTACTGGATGTTTTGCTAGGATCAGTAATTTTCAAGACATGATTGCAAAAAGTGTCAAAAATTCTGGCCTGGTCACTTTACTGCCCTTGCCATGAGTGCAAGAATGGACTGGAATAGGCTGCCCAGGAAGGCTGTGGAGCCTGGGGATGTTCAAAACCCTCCTGGCCCCTTCCTGTGTGACCTAATTCAGGTGAGCTGCTCTGGCAGGGGGGTTGGACTAGATGATCTTTTGAGGTCCCTTCCAACCCCTACCATTCTGTGATTCTGTGACTAGAGACCTTCTGTGTCCCTTTCACCCCAAGTCACTCTGCAATTCTCTGACAGCATTTTGTGTATCTGACAAGCCATAGATTTTAACGGGATTTTGGATGCAAGCCCCTCAAAAAGCAAGAGAACTTTCCATGTGGATGTCTGTGAATCAGATGTTCATCTGCATGCATATGAAACCCAGGTGCCTTTCCATCGTGCTCTATTGAGGGACAAATCCACAAAGAGTAAAAACAGGTGGCCAAGCTGACCTACATCAGGGATTCTAATGGGCCTACCACCTTTCAAAGCACTCAGCACAGCAATTTCAGTAGTGACCTGCAGGAAAATCAGTAATTCTTTTTAACAGTAACAACAGCAAGCAAGATGTGCAATGACAGATGTTATAGACTGGTAAACTACGGTACCATAGGACGAGGCAGCATTCAAACACCTTCCCTATGCTAAGCCTTTCAAAACAGAGAAGCTCCTTGCACAAGGACACTTTTTTGCTGTATTTATTCTTTAGTGAAATCCAAGAACTCCAGTAACTACACTCCCTTCTGCCCTCTCTTCCATGTGCTTTGATGACCACATTTTTAGAACAGGTCAACCGAATTCCAGAGCAGTTTATCAGTCAGTTAACAAGCCATAATACCTTGTCTGCATACCAAGGTCAAATATTTCTGCAGTACTGCTTTTTATAAGGCCTCATCAACGTTTTAAATAAGATAACATTCTTATCTCTCGATCCAAGATATTTTGCAACTTCATCCCATCTATCACACCTAGCTATCTTTTTAATAGATCACATTTAGAAACAGTCCTCATACCTCCCATGAACATGTTTTCCAATCTGATTTTTTCCCACCATATTATCTTTTCATTTTTTTCTGTTTGGTAACTCTATCATAAATTAAGTCATAAGCCAGGAACCCTCCCAGAATTCTGCAGAAATATCTAAGGATATTCTAATCAGCTTCATGAAAAAGACAGGCTGCAAGACTCATTAACCCAAGCTCACACTTGTTTTCTTACCATGTATAGTCATACAACCAGCACAGACTTCAGTTTTGCTCTACCTCCTAAAAAAGAACCCCAATCTAAAAATGTTTCAATTGATTTTCCTTCCTCCGGTATGAGCGAGCTGATATTTATATTTTCCCTAACATAAAAGACAAAAGCTGCACTGGCCTGCAAATGAATGGCTATTTAGCCCCGCCCAGCACACTATTCTTAGCAGCTGATGTAAGTAATCACACATGTGTCAACATCCAGAGAATGTCTCTCTTCTGCTGACTGCCTGAAGGTGTTGCTTTGGAAAGCTGATCACTGAAACTATGGAAGGCACAGGAAAAGAGTGCTCTGATACAGGCACACGGGATATTTTTTCTTTCCATAAAATGTTACTGTTGGCCAGGTGTTATAATTGGCTGGATCAAGCTATGGTTTTACCTGGGAAGCATCACGCAAGCTACACTACATGAAGCCTTGCTTCATCTTACCTGAACTTCTAGAGCTGTCTGATTGAATCAGCTTATGCATTTTCCTATGACATCTGTAAATCATAGGTCTGTAAATTAGGCCTTGAAATTCTCTTCACACAGCCCTAGGAGAGTTAAGAACAGCAAGGTTTGTAAGGAAAACTCGTACATGTGAGCTCATGTGGTGAGCCTTTCTTGAGGTCGAACAGAGAAACAGCAAGCTATTAACTAATGTCAAACCAAACTCCTGTAGTCAGGGCTGCAAGACCATTTCTCCCACGGGACAGCAAACGGCCAAATGCCTACATCCCTGCTCATCTGATGCTTGAAAGCATAAAACCTGGGAGATGCACCAGCACAGATCAGCAGCATCCTGATGGGTTCCTCATGACTTGCCTACTACAAGGTTAGCCACAGGGCTCAGTGCAGAACAAAATGTGCTATAGCTGTTCCTTTCTGCTATGCCTTAAGTTGTTCAACCCTGTGACTGTGTTCAGCAGGCAGAGACAAAAATTTCAGCACTCCTAAACTGCAAGGGATCATCAGCTGTCAACAGCAATCTGTACATTGCCCCGGTCAATAAAAAGTCTTCACTTTACCAGCAGGGATCAGCTGCAGCCTGACAATATGCTGAAGCGTGAGTGCAGTTACTGGAATCCCTCAGACTACTAGATGTTGCTTTATCAATAGTTTTCGTCTTTACTGAGTCAAGTCTGTCTCAGGTAGTTTCCTCCTCCTGTCAGTCACCAGGACAGGATGTACAAGGCAGCATCACTGAAATGACAGCATGGTAACTTCCTAGTGCTTAAGAAACAATTCCATTACCTCAGGTGCGTAATAAAGAGATGTCAGATGAAAATGCAGATGAGGAAAATAATCTGCCCATCAAATCCACAGACGCTGCTGAAAGAGGAGTCACCAATGCCTTACAAAGCACTGAAGGCTTTCAACGTGTAGCATAAGAACAGCTCACATACATGACCTCTGCCACCGTGCATTAGAAAACTGCTACTGAACAGTAGCTGCTGCCTTTGTGTCATGTACTGATTGCAAAATGGATACGAAAGGCCATAAATCCCCCTGAGAGGCAGTGGCAGGCTTGCTCACCAGTCAAACTGAAGCAAAGTAACAGCAGGGAGTAGGACATACTGCACCTAACAAGAAAGGTCACAGCTCTTGGGAGGTCTGTGTCTCAGAAAAGGTCAGATCTTATGTCACTGCAGACCTAAAAGTATCATAAAATACAGTACTTTGGAGTACAAGCACACATAAAATAAGCAAGGGAGCATAGACACTAGAAGACATCTAGCCTGAGTGATGTTTCTTCAGAGGTTTTTCAGAACTAGAGAGACACCTAGCAGCACTGACCGAGGAAATGTACCAAAAAATATCCTTGCAATGACAGAAAGCTGGCAATGTCCTGCAAAATATGCTTAAATGGCATGACTGGATCTTAGAGAATTTATATTACACATGACAAGGTTTCAAACCAAAATGATTTCATATTTTCATCACAGTAGGAGAAGAGTGTTTTTTTTTTTTCCCCAATATACAAAGTAAGTACCAAATATTGTTAAAATCTCCTGACACATTTACACTACCACTCTCTACACTGATCTATCAATGCATTGCCTTTGGCTGCTTTCTTGGCCAGAAGCCAGTTAGCAAAACTGGTGACCTTGGATCACCTTTTTTCCAAAATACTACAAAATCACATCGGGGATGGGTTTTTTCCCTGCATTTGCTGCTATATGGTGAATATTTATACTGGCATAAAGTTCTGTTATCCAACATGAATATGGAAATAGTTGCCACTCTCACCACATTACAGTTCCCCATACTCTGTTTAGCTCAGTGTTACAGAACAGAAGCAAACACTGCTGCCTGCAGGTGTGACTACATGTACACATAAGAGGTGTACACTGCCTGGGCAAGTGCCCCGTCCTAAACTCTAAATTGAAGATTGTCAAAAAGAAAAGCCAACATCACAATGTTTTTGACGTACTTACTACTGCCTCGTGACAACAAGCTACTGCACTGGATATCCAGCGCTGAGCCTGCTAATGAAGCACACATGTCAAGACTTGTCTGACTGAGGCATAAAACATCTCCGAGTCCCTCCCTTGCCCGTGGTGTGTGTCTCTGTGTACATACACACACACTCTCTCTCTTTCACTCTCTGCTGTCTTCTCCCTAGAGCATCATAGCATTAACAGGAACACGCTGTGCAATATCAAACTTCAGTTTTAACACCAAGAAAATCCACTTCCCACTGCTAAATCAATGCCAGATTAGCCCTGCAATGAGAGCAGCCTATCTGAAACAGTGTAGAGAGGAGGTGTAAAGTAATTGGAAGAGTAAGCCAAGCTTAGTGAAGCAACACAACTGCATACACATGCTGTCCAAAGTGAGAAAGGCTGAAGTGAAAGCCAGCCTTGAGAAGACTAGAAAAGTCAGCTCTGCATGCAGTGTGCAGGCTGGAACCGTGAACCCACGCTCGGTGTTAGAAGTGCAGCTGTACCAGGATCCCACACACGTGTTCTCCTGCTGTCTTAGTGACAGGTCCTGAACCCACTGATTCCAAAATGCTGACAAAGCTGAACATGGCCCAAAAATATTAAAGTGTGCTTATGACAAAGTGCTTCTGAGAAACTCCTGTTCTGACATATGCCACAACATGAAGGTAATTTTAAAGACAGCTGGGGTGGAAGGCTGAAGGAAATAGGGATGGTAGTGTCCAGACAGAGAAGCCATAGATAGCATTATGCTCCGCTTGTATTGCTTCACAAGCTTACACGGATCTACACCACGGGTGAACAGGGACCCTTCCACTCTCTGGAGACAGCAGTCACGCCAGTAAGATGCCAGGCTGGGCCACTCACCCACACCGTGCTCACCAAGACATTACTAACTGGACGGCATCAACACAGCCCTTGCACACGGGGCTACATCGTCCGGCTTCCAGTCATTCACCTAATGGTTCTGGTTCCTCCTCATCCTCCTCCCAACGGCTTTCCTCCTCATCCTCCTCC